>JACDJE010000264.1:875579-981725 GCA_016647715.1 Pavo muticus | reverse complement strand
GTGACCAGAATAGCCCTGGTAGCTGCATTGCAGTTTTCCATGGCACACTGCCGTAACAAAGCAGGCTTCATCCAGTCAGGGACATCTGCCTTACTTATAGCATCCATGACCTTATCAATAAAGCTGGCAAAAGTCTCGTCCCTGCCCTGCTTTAATGACATATATGAAGGCGTGGGTTTTGACGTTCTAATCATGCCCAACGCTCGTCATGCCAGG
The DNA here is from genome assembly GCA_016647715.1 of Pavo muticus. NCBI lineage: Eukaryota > Metazoa > Chordata > Aves > Galliformes > Phasianidae > Pavo > Pavo muticus. The sequence continues at coordinate 981,509 of JACDJE010000264.1, read as the reverse complement.
TTCATACTTTCTAAACAAATTTCTGGCCCCAACTGCACTTGCATGTCTGGGCGTGTAAACAGCCCCGTACCCATTAGTTGTTGAACAGTGACCCCAAAGAGGGGGTCACCTTCGTAACGAGGGGTATTAGAACTGATCTCACACAGCCGCTGCCAATGTGCCTGCCAAAGTAGCTGCTCTGACTGGGTCATTATCATCCTCATGATCACCTTGAGGTCCTCTGGGGCCAAGATAGTGCTACCCCAAATATAGTTAATCATTTGATTAGTGGGTTCCCCATGGAGCCCGCTCTCATTTATGGTAGCTCGTAGCTGTGCCAAGAGCTTCCAGCTCATAGGATGATGTGCTCCATCCATATTGCCATCAGGCGTGTGAATAAACTGAATAGGAAATGCCTGATAAATAGACTGTGCCGCTATAGTGTCTCCCTGATCCATCGCCTCCCTGGCTATAGCCGACCAATCAACTTGACGCCGGATCCCCCGACCCCCACCAGAGGTTGCCTCAGAAATCTTGCCGCGGCTATCTGTTGGCAGACCAGCTGCCACTGGAGGCTGTGGGGGGGGGTCGCCACCTCCATCCCCAAGTGGGAATAGATCTGGCAAATCACCCCCAGAATCCTCTGGTGGAGGTGCAGAAGGTCCCTCACTGGTATTTATCGAAGGCGAGCCTACTGCAGATCTGACACGAACAGTCATCCCCGTTGAAGGTGGGGATACATACGGCACACCAGGCTTAAACAGACCGGCATCCTCCGGGACACCCCCGAGCTGTCGGGAGGCTGCCGCAGCCATGTCTTTCTCAATTTTATGTTTCCTAATACAATTGATAACCTCTCTCCAAGGTTTCATTAATTTCTTAGCATCCTTTTTATCATCTATAACATGATCCCACAATGTTTCACCTAACCTTTGCCACTCACTCTCATCAAACAAAAAACCGGTCTGAGCGAAGGATCCCGTCGCTCGACCGTAAGCTATTAAACCGGGAACCTGCTTCACGGTCCCACTATCTACACCTCGCTTTTCTAAAAAGCGCAATAACAAATTTAGGGCTACCTCCTGCTCCATGGTGTACTGCAGCTCCGCGTCTCCCCGCGCTTCCGCAGCGTTCACCATCCGCAGAGGTTAATTCATTTCGGCGACGTCGCTTTAGTTGCAAGCCCTCCGGATCCGTGCAGACTCCTCTCGGTCAGTCTAGGGCTGTCGTGCCCCCCCACAGGTCTTGAGAAGAAACTGTGGTGCTCTTTGTCCGATCCGCGCACTCCAAGGTATACCCGGGTCCCTGTTCGGGCGCCACTTGTCGGGAACAGAGATTTTGGTACTCTATGACGCGGGGAAGCATGACCTAACTCAATATGAGTGATAGAAGCTTCAGCTTTATTTCATTTTACCATTTACTTGTATAGGTTTACATAATACATTGCTTTAAACATGGTGAATCATGATTTGTCAGCTCACAAGCGTTATAACATAATTGGTTGTACTTAAGCTATCCGAGCCATGCCTCTGATTACACAACAACAAGGATACGATTGGATAAGCGACTACAAAGACATACTTCAAGAGATAACAACCAGAGCAGTCAGTTTGACGGATGCTTCACTAGTATCTTAACATTGTTTCTACCCACACTCACTCCCTTCCTTTCGTCCTTGGTTCACACATTAAATCATCTGCATGTTCTTGGCAACCATCTTTAGAGTTATTCACAAACTTTTTCACTCCCTTTCTCACGTCCTTGCTACCCGAACACCTGCTCCAAGTGAGAATTGCAACAACTCACTATTGTAAACACCAGATTTGCTTAGTTGTTGCTTTTAACGGTCAGGGATGCATTGGCACGCAGATAATGATCATGCCCTGTACCAATTTTTGCAAGCCCATTGTATCAGCATAGAGGATTGGGACTTCTCAGTGAGGTAACTTGTTTTCAACTACGTTTTAAAATGTAAGTACCTAGAGTGTTCACTCTGAAAAGGATTTATAGATATGAGAGATGAAAGCATTTGTCAGGATGCAAAATGAGTATAGGATCACTAGACTGCTAATGCCAGAAGATGCATGGCAATGTACTGTACAAAGTTCAAAGCACTTTCAGTACAAGACATTGATTAACTTACTTCTGTAGGCTCCAAACACTGAAAACCTTGACTTTCTGTTAAGTCTGAATCACATATGTTTCAAGAGAGGCAGGTAGAACAAAGTGATCAACCACCTTTCATAATGCATTTAACTGAGGGAACATAATTTGAGTCAATTTTTGCAGGTACATTGGTGAATGTAATGTTTCCTTCCCTTGCTTTCGATTAACAGTTACAGCGTTTATAAGAACAGTAGTCCATGAAGCAGGTCAGTGCGAGTGAATACTGGTTAATGGGTGACTAAGTATAAACTTTATCCCTACCATTATGCCTTCCCATTAAGTTTTAAAATCAAACTTGTCAAATACTGTGTTTTGCAGATTTCATTTTAAATTTGAAAATGTGATGATTAATCAGGGCAAATATCCATAAAGTTGTACTTTATCTAAAGTTTGGTTTAAAGACTTCTAAAAACAGGAGCAAACTCTGTGTTTCATTTTCACTGGAATCCATTTGCCAGGGCAAAGTCTAATTTCTGTGTTTTGACACCCAACACAAACACACAAAAGAAAAGGCTATGTTCAAAAGAATGACTAAAACACTGTTTATCTCTTGATAAGGGAACCACAGAGTTACAAAGGTGGTTCAGAGTTTTAACAACACTAGATCACTCTGTATAACTGGCATCATATTTTCTGGTGTGAAGGACAAAATGGCCCCATGACTGAATGGGGAGCTGCACTTTTGAAACTCCAAATCTGAGGATTTGTTGGCTGGAGAAAATTGCTTTTTTTTTTTTTTTTTTTTTTTTGAGAATACACATTTTAGCTCAGTTTGCAAAGAACTGATAAAGCTAGTGTTTGCCTTTTGTATTATAAAAACTTCCTTCTGTTTTCCTTCCCAAATTATACCGAGGAGTTCAGGAGAATCAAAAACCAGAGCACACTAAGCATAGCACTCAATATAGTCAGCAATGTGTTGACAAATTGCTTTTACCTGGAAAAACAACAGATGTTTCATACTGGCAAGTAATATTGGATTATAATCTTTGATTTCTAATTCCTGGAAACATGGCAGTTGCTGTCTTAAAACCTACACCATCAAAACTATCTGGGTTTTGTCGGGTTCCCATGTTTCTGCTTCCCAGGAATAAGCACTTGCAAGTGACGTCAAACACTAAGCTGCAGTATGTGAGCAAGCCAGACACACTCCAATTTTAAAATACGTAAGGGCTTGATTCCAAAAAATATACATATCCACCTATGCATGTGCAGTTTCTCTCCTTTTCCCTTACAGGAAGAACACAGAAAAAGGTTATCCGCCAACTGCTGTTCACACTAAAGCTTTTGGGAGATCATATTTGGATTGCTCAGGAAAAAAGTTCTGTTGATTTACAAGCAAACACAAGAAATACCACTGAAGCTGTCCCTTTCAAGAGTCATTTGAGATACTTCTTCCTCAGCTGGAAGATGAAAGTGATGATAAAAGCTACTCTTAGGCATGGAAAATTAGAGTAGAGTGGAATGGAATAGTTCCATTGGAAGAGACTTTCAAAGATTACCTAGTGCAACTACCCAGCCTCTTCAGGGCTAACCACCAGTTAAAGTGTGTTATTGAAGGCATTATACAAATGACTCTTGAATGCTACCAGGCACGGGGTATCAACCATCTCCCTAGGAAGCCTGTTCCAGTGCTTGACCACCCTTATGGGTGGTATCCTTTACAAAAGATAATTGATAAAAGGCAGGGACTATGATCTGTAGAATAGCTTGAAAGACAACATTTTACAGGAAAGAATTTGTGGGTACCCTCTGCCAATATATATACTTAATAATGCTCTTCGGAGCCTTGAATGAATTTAACAGGCTGCACCAGGGCCACTAACACAACCAGATAATAGTTCTGGACAAAACGAACCACCGGGTGTCCCTTAGTCCTTTGTTAACCAATGTGAAAGCATCACATAACAGTGGGATGTCCGGGCCCTGCTGCACTCTCTCCGAGGTGAACAGGGTTTGCAAGTAGCTGTCACAAGATGACAGGGTTAGACAGACAGGCATCAGAATATTGAAAAGGCTTAACCAAGCATTTTTATTATATCTTAAAATCCCACTGTTTTGTCTCACTTCTGTTCTTCAAATATTTGGAGGAAAGAAGCAGTGGAATGTATCTTTAAACAGGGGGAGGGGGAGGTGGATCAAATGCTGATGTATTTGGCATATTATCCCTTGCTCAGCAGGATGGTGCGTTTGCTGGACCAGAGACTTCATAGAGAATCACACCTGTGCAAGTGAGAGCAAGTTGTAGCCAAATGACAGTGATTACATCATCCCATTTTGCAACAGAATGTCTGCATTATTGACTTCTTTTTCCGGGTGGGAGGGTAAGGCAGGGAAGAAAAAATAATAGGAAAATTGTGCTATTTTAAATTTCTGATGTTTGATATATATTGCTTCTGTTCTTCTCATAAATCAGATGCATACATATCACTGAGCATCCACATAAACAACAGTTTACACATGTACATCAGATCCTGTTAGACAGCAGCTGGTTGGATATATCTTGAAAGGACAGCAGTTTTAAATACCTCAAACAGGTGAAAGCCTGAAGAGTGCAGGCACTTTTCTAATTTCCATAGATTGTCTCTTCCTGTCTCAAAGGACAACAAAAAGCAGTTTAAGATCTATATCAGAGCAAGGGAAGCATCCAGTTGTTTGTACTCCCACTTTGTCAAATCAAAACGGTCAGGGAGTTATCTGTATTCCTGCATATGCTTGGATTATTCCAGAGAATAGTCACTTTTGTCTCCTTTTTTTTTTTCCTTTATTATTCGTAAGTATTTTGTGTATCTCAAATTGATTTTCCTTTTTTTTTGTTTTTGCGTAGGTTATGAAATGTGCATCCCATTCCGTCAAAGGAATCTCTATTTTCAGGGAAGTTATTTATTCATAGGGGATTTACCAAAGCCTAAGTCATGCCTGCTTAAACATTCATTGAGGACTCCAAGAAAATCATTTAGGCTTAAACATATCACATTACATACCTCTTTATGTCTTCTTAAAAAGCACATTACCCTGCTTAATCCTTTACAAAGCACCACAGGCTTTCCTATCCTTGGAACTATTCCTATTTAAAATATAATGAAGTGCTTCCATTGTGCCCCTGCCTGCTCTTTCTTCCCTAGAGTATAGTAGTGCCTAATGCCCTATCCTACCCACCTCATTCCTCTGTACGAGACACCGTAGCCTACAGCATCTCCATCTTTCTCAGCAGTACAAAGTGGAAAATTCCTTTCCCAGGCTGCATAGGCAGAATCAAAATATGTTTGCAACCTCCATCTGTTTAACTCTGTGTGCAAAATATTTAGCTTGTAGGAAACTTGAAGATGACTGCCAGGAGAATTAATGTTTTTTGGATGGTGCAATACAAGAAACTCATTTTACTCTCTCGATTCCAGTGCATTCATATTTCCTCCCTAAAACTCATCACAATATCAAAAGAAATTTGGTCTTGACATTTTCATTTTCTTGTCATTTTACCTGTATTGGAAACATGCGAACAATTGCTGAGGCTTTTCATTTTCCCCAGATGACTGTGGATGACAGTTTTACATTCATGAGAATATTCTTAATGGTAATAATATTATTGTTTAAACTACCTATGAATAGGCCATAACAAAGCTTTGCTGAGGTGATTTTTCTGGGGAAGAAATGGGTAATAATGATTTGCATATCTGTGCTAGAACAAATTATCAATGACTGGACATAATAGTTCTTCATTTGCAACAGTAATGGCATCTGTTGATGGGGCAGAAAACTCCTAAACTAGGTAATTAATCTGATTTATTTACCAACTTGCCATTGAAATTGTCATTCTGGTAGCAGATACAGTCATCAAACTACAGAAAGACCTAGTTAATATTTTCATGTCCGTGCATATTTGTTATGGACATCTCCGACAATGCAGCTAGCCAGTAAAAGAACACCAAAAACAGGAGATAACCAAGCAGACTTCTTAGATATTGAACCTGTACTGTGGTTCTGTAGTGGAAGGAATAGGAAATGAAAAGGCAAGAGCATATAAAAATGCTGAAACCGCACTCCAATCTCCTGTATGTCTTCTCTCCAAAGGGATCAGCTGCACTACGAAGTTTTTGGTTAAGAAACTAATTATCAACCCATATGCTGTTTTTTCTCTGCCTCTGGAAGTGATGCTTCTTGGACAGATGAGATGTTCTGTTGCTTCTCCACCAGTAAAAATGTTCAGGAGTACCCTTAAGACATTGACGTGTTCAGCCCTACAGCCGAGGGTGCAATTTATTTATTTTGCAATTACCTTTTCCTTTGTGGTCCATGGTTTGGAGCTGACAGGTGTGCTTAGGGGTACCAAACTCACCTGCCATCCTTGCTTTGATTTGTCACAGTTGGTCCGTCTCTGTCTTATTTGTGGTATAGCAGCCTTTTCCTGGAGAGCAAGTCTCAACTCCAAGTCTGAGCCCAATTTACCGTGGATGTGCTGTTAATAATGACAGGACGAATGCATGATCCTCTGGCACTGAAGTGTTCAAAGTACAATAGTTTGTCAATGTGTCAGTTTAAGGTGGGAGTGGATGATACTTCCTTGCAAAGCACGTTTCTAATAGCCTTATCACAACTTGGCTCCAGCTTGCTTGCGCCTAAAGAATAACCAGCCTGGAGAAAGATTTTCTTCTGCAATCCTGTGTATCTTTGCTCCTATATCTAGAGTTTAAACAAATTTACAACAGGGAAAAAATGCAGATTACTAAATATCTGTCCAGAAAGCACTGGAAATGTAGTACCATCTTACCTTCAGGCATTATCAAAAGGCTGTTAGTTATTTGAATTAGCCTAGGGATCAGGGTGTTCGGGATGTTTAATAACTGAGCTGTGATGGTTAACAGAGCATGAGGAAGATTCTGTACATAGTTTCAAAAGTAAAATATAAAACTTTTCTTCTCGTAGTCTCATTTTCTCAGTATTTAAGGTGAGCTCAGCAAAAGGCTTCCTCTACCTCATGAATATTCCAAAACATGTTCCAAAGTTTGATCCAACTTGGACTTTCTAGAGAGATTTTCATCTGAAGTAGAATACCTGTGGAAGTTCTTATTTTGTGCCACTTGGCTTTATTCCATTCACAATTTAAGTCAAAATTTGAGTCAGTCTGCATATCAAAAAATAGATGTGCGCACATGTATTCATCCAACAACCAAGCCAGTGAGAGCTGTATTCCTTTTATCTCCAAAATTTCCTGAAAACTTAATCTTAGTTCACCTTCTGTTTCATCCTGTGTGCTCCCAAATGTACCTTCCACCTTGTCCTCTCACCACAATGCCATCCAAGTTACTAATGACTTCTGCTCAAAGTTCAGTCTGCAAATCCCTGCCAGTCCCTTTAGCAGTCTCAGATGTCACTAAGTGGCATGCTCCTGTGGTGACAGGCAATTCTCCCATCCATGACTGTTTTTGCTTGCTCTCTCTCTTAGTCCTCTGTTATTTTGGAGAATTTTTCAAGTCTGTTCAGTTTCTGTGGGCCATGCTATTTCTGAGACCGTAGTATTTTCTATCTGTAGCTCATCCCTGGGGATTCTCCAGTCAAATAAATTCACCTAGTGACTCCAAAACCTTGCAGTTCTGCTTCTCCTGCTTGAAACTGAGCTCTTTGTATCTGAAATTAAACATGCATGTTTTGCTCTAATGTCTTTCATGGGTGTCTCGCTTTAGTTCAACATAAATCCTATGGTAACTAGCTTTACATCTTCTATCTGGTTTTACTTTCCATTTTCTTTCTTGTGGCTTTTTCTTGCCCAAGTTTATATTCTGATGTCAGTCATTATCAGTTTATCTCTTGTCTTAATTTTTGTATCCAAGTGAGTATAAGTTTTGCCAGTTTACCCTTCATAACATGTCTGTGATTTAGCCATACAGCCTCCAGTTCTTGAATACAGCGATTTTTGGCGGTTTTCTCTGAACTTTACAAAACACTCTTGGTGCTTTTAGTTCTACTGAAAATGCTACTGTACCCACACTCCCTCACCCCCTCCATCAAAAAAAAAAAAAAAAAAAAAATGGAGGGGGTCTGTATTGGCTTTCATGGCCCCTCACTGTCAGTTGGCATTCCACTTATAGTTTTCTTATTTCTGAATTGAAAAATCATTGGTGTGAGTTTCCAGTGCAAGATTGCAACTCCTTTCTCTTTTAAGCATATTTCTGCATTCTCCAAGGTATGAAGTTTTCCCTCCAGACAGTCATCTTCTCCAAATGCCTTCATGTTCTCCTTTATTATTGCACTAAGAAAAGCCCAGGTACTGGATCTCTAGTGTACTATGATCACGGCCTGTCTACTGAGCGACTCTGTTTTGTTGTTGCTCTCTGCTCTTTTCCTTCATTTGGTTTACTTTATAACTGCCAAATAAGAAGGGAGATAATTAATGCTATAGTGATCTAAATACCATCATAGATATGACATAGATGTAACTGAAAAACTACTATAACCCACAATAAACCAATTTCATGAACACAGTTTCTCAGAAGACAATCTTTGTCTGACTTTTGTGCCTTTATCACAGAATCACAGAACTGTACGGGCTGGAAGGGACCTCTAGAGATCAACTAGTCCAACCCCCCTTCCAAAAGAGGCTTCCTAGACCAGGTTGCACGGGTAGGCATCCAGACGGGTTTTGAACATCTCCAGAGAAGGAGACTCAAAGAAAAGGTATAGCCTGACTTCAGAAGATGAGCATAGGAGCTAAAGTTTCTGACAGTAAGGTTCAATAATAAGAAAGGAAGGGGGAGGAAAAATGTTTTGACTGAGCGAACAGTCCTTATTTTCTCTCATTTCTACAGCTTCCTTGTTGCCAGCTACGTTTTTCTCTTGGATTGTCTCACTTATAAACATAATTGCATCTCAGAGACATTTTAATAATCTTGAAGTTTTCTTCTTGCTCTCAGACAAGGCTTTAAAAGCCAGGCTATTTAGGCATCCCACCCTGTTGTATCCCTTCTTCTCTTTACTTTTCTCTTAAAACTTTCCTTCACTTAGATCATCCAACTGTCATGGCTACAACAAGGTTCCCACTGCGTGTAACTTTGGGGGCCTAATTTAAGTGCCCAGCTTTCATTCCTAACTATTGTAGACAGACAATCTCCTTCTCTAGGGAATGGCTAGGAGTGTCTAGCCTGGGAAGCTATTTTTCTTGGTGGCTTATTTTGTACAGTACCTATCACAATAAGATCATGTTTCGCAACTAGAAAAGGCAATAAAAACAGAAAGAAAAAATAAAGGAAAAGAAAATAAGAAATGGCAAAATATACCCCATGGAACTAATTTTGCTTGACTCTTGTAGACTACCATTCTGCTCAGTTCTCTGATCTCAGAGAACTGAGATCAGACTTTTTCCACTGTAAACAGCATAGCTGACAGCCCTCTGAGGGCTGAGCGTGAGATGGGAGGGGTTCCCACGCTTCATCCTAACGGTTAGACATCAAGTTCATCTCACCTTAGGCCATTTCTAACCCTGTAGTCATCTTTCCACATGGCAGACCCAGAGAGGAACCTTCATCTCCACCGACAAAGGTTTGTTGGTGGAGATCTCACTTGAGGTTTCTTTTGTTTAAAAGTGGACTAATTAGGATGATGCTAAGAAAGTAAATCCTGGAGCGCATCCCTGTCCTGATGGTAGATCAGCTCTGTGGAAATGTTTCTGTGTCCCATCTCAGCACTGTAATTCTGACCACCTGTATGGGAACTGCTGAGTCACGGCCTAACCACTGATTGAGCACCTGTGGAAAAGACCTGGTCATCCATGGGAGCACAGGTGAAGGCAATTCACCTGTGTGACTGGAAGGGGTGGAGCCTGGCCCCACCTCTCGTAGACCTCATTTAAGGGCTGACTGCCCTAGAGAAGGATCTCTTTCTGGAGGTTCCTCCTTGGTGAAGCTTTCCCCTATAAACCTAGAGTCTTCTGATATGGGTGAGCAATCTTCTCTTCCTCTCTAGCACCTTTCTATTGTGCTAGTCCTTCTGTCATCACACCTTTGTTGTAATGCCTTTCCCATCGTATTGACCTGTCCAATTGCTACACCACCATGTATGAGGGACTTCAAATTTCTGACTAACTAAGCAATGTGGGTGTTGATTGCATCTGCACTGGCAAGTAATTAATGGCAGAAGTGCTAAGCCCTGTCCTGAAGCAGGGATTTTTAGGGAGTGGGAAATCTTGGAAGGGAAAAGGGAGTAAGAAATTTGACAATTAAGAAATAATTTTAAAATAGGGTTCATTTGCAGCCTGTAGTTATGAAAGCTGAACATGAGTATGTTATGATAATGAAATTTTATTCCTAACATTTTTTTCTGCTGAAGTTCTCTCAGGTTGGCCACACTCTGTTTTATGGAGGCACTTGGGAGAAAGAGTGACTTGAACAGAGACAGATGATAAAAATGTCCATACTTTAGCTATTCCTAAGAAAGTAACTGTATTTGGGCATATTTGGGTGTAACAGAGCAATACTGCTGTCATACTCTGTAAAAGCAGAAGTTTTCTCAGTGTTCCTTATGTGATGAATGTGTTTACTATATGGTAGCAGAGGAGAGGTCTAAAAGAGAAACGGCTCTCATGATTGCTGTTACAAACAATCTCATGAGTGAAATACAAGCTTTGGAAAAGTGTGCAGAACAGGAGATGTCTTTGTAGATATGTTTGTTACTCTCTCAATTAAAAGCAAAACAAGATGATGTTCTCCTTTCTGTTTATCAGCTGCAAAGCCTGAGAAGGATTTGAGAAACCCTTTGGGGCAGAAATGAGGGCCATTTTGTTAGGGTGTCATTTTGATGTTGTTGTTGGAGTGACTTTGGTCCTGACGTGGCATCTGACAATAAAACATATAAATACAATGCAGAGCAATATTTTTTCTAAATTATAAACTTCTACTACTTTTTCCAGCACACAAATCTACTTCTCATGCTATTACTAAAACTATACACAATATTTTCCCAGAGTCTTCCACCTATGACTTCCATCTTTCTAAAAAAAAAAAAAAAAAGGGACCAACAGCTTTAAATGACCAAAAGCTGTGGAGGGATAAGCAAGCTGTGCTGGGATGCTATTAGCACAGTGAACCTCACCTCATGTGTTTGCAACTTGTGGTGGGATTTTTGAGTAGCAGTACATTATCTCAGGTTGTATTACTGCAGAGTGACTTTGAGTTTGGCTCTCGTGTCTCTGCTGCATTAGCATCTATTGTTTCAGAAATGGAAGGTGCTGCTTGCATGTCATTCTTCTTTGGCAAGTGGTCATTTATTTTGATCTAGTGGGAATTGGGATGAACGTGACATTGCAAGTCCTCTAATCCTTTAGGCCTATGAGACTGCTTTTTATTAAGCAAGAGAGACTCCTGATGGAAGTTACAAGCTCCTAAGAATACACTTTCCCAGTCTTGCCTCTCAAATGTGTGCTGTTTCTGTGCTAGAGAAGTTTGGACTGAGTAAAATATAATTCTTGAAGAGTGTTCTGTTGCTTAATCCAGATCACTTCTCGTAGCCATTTTGCTGTGGGAAGGTGACAAAAATATTTGCACTTGGGCAATTTAACCAGCTACATATTTTCTTTTGTTTCCAGACCCAGTTCTATAGCCCTTTTTCAAAATAATCAGTGGAAAAGATCCATTAAAAATTACTGCTTCCGGAAGAAATAGAAATATGGATCGTATCATTTTCCTTGCTGGTGCTTCCTTTCCTCACTCATGCAAAGCAAGAGCCACTGCTCCTTGCTGCAATCTCTGGGTCTTGCCTCTGTTTCCATGGTAGAGAGGCATGGCTGTGCCCTTATCTGTTCTTTGGAATCTTGTTATCCTAAGAGAAAAATCGTATAAAGTGCCTAACAGAGAAGAGTAGTTGGGTATCTGGAGGGCTCATGTAGCTACAGGAGACATGAAAGGTGTTACATGCCTCTTACTCTGTTTCTGTGAGCTCTTATTTCTCCATTAACTTAGTGCTTCTCCTATAGAGGATCTGTAATATTTCCAGGTTGGTGGAGATGAGTAGTACCACCATACCAAGGGTGTGTGGGAACTACACAGAATCCAACAACCTCGACTCATTCATTTCCTTTTGAATTCTCTTGACTTTTTTCCCTCCTTGCTTTTCCTTTTTTTCTGCTTTTTGACTCCCTATTCCTTCTGTTTGGATCCCAGCTCTTCCGACTTTTTCCCAGCTCTCAGAGCCTTTCTTCTTTCCCCACCTCACCCCTCTGCATGCAGTCACACATCTCCTTTGCTATCCCCATCCCCTCACGCTGTCTTGCTGTTTATCTCTGCAATTAATTTTGAGACTTTCAGTTCACCATCCAACAAAGCTTTCCAAAACTCTGGCTGTCACTTTGAAGCCAGCTTCAGGCTCACAGTATGGTGGGCTGCACTGGGGACACATCACGCTCAGATCAGGGGAAATGCAGGCTCTAACTAATGATCAATAGATGGAGACAGGAGAGCACACTTGCTTCAGGCACAGAACTTGGTAATATATTCACTTTCTTGCTTAAATGTCTCCAGCTATCATTTCTGTGTATTAACATATTTTAATAAAACCCAAATACATTTTGATGCATTAGCAAATGCAAATGATGGATTTGAATGAAAGGTTGTTTAAAGGATATGTGCAGCAGAGAAAAAGCTATGAATAGTAGCAATGAGAATGGGATATAAAAAGTGCCACATTTCAGCTCTAAAGCATGTCTTGGACAATGAGGCTGCAAAGCAGAAATGGTGAGATAAGTCTAAGAGGTAGCAGAGAGATCTTGGTTGATATTTGGAGCTGCTATAGCAATTGCTTATAAAAGAGCTTGACCTAGAAGACTTATATCATTTCTGTTAAATAACTTGTTACCAAACAAAAGCAAACAAAAAAAATCTATTCCAGAGATCAGCAAATTGCAGAAAGTACATCTGTAGCAAATTTCCTAAGACATTTAATAGTCCCTCATGAAATCAATCAGAATTTTTCAATTCTAATAGTCTTACAGTTGTAATAGAAAAGCAGAAGAAGAGAGCTCAAGGAGTTTATGCAGCTCCTCTGATACCAATTTTTTTTAGATTAACAACCTTAGATAAGTCAATACATTAATAAGCAAGTTTGTAGGCAATGAAATGCTAGTGAAATAGTAAGGATAGTGCAGGAAAATTAAACTGGAAACTGTAAGGCTCTAGTAGCATACTTACCAAAATCAACCTTTCCTAGGAGCACCTTCCCTATGAGGACAGGCTAAGAGAGCTGGGGCTCTTCAGCCTGGAGAAGGTTCTGGGGGGACCTTATAGCAGCCTTCCAGCACCTGAAGGGGGCCTACAGGAAAGCTGGGGAGGGACTTTTTAGAAGGGCAGGTAGAGACAGGATGAGGAGAAATTATTTTAATTACTTTAGATTTAGACTAGATATTTTGAATAAATTCTTTACTATGAGGGTGGTGAGACATTGGAACAGGGTTGCCTAGGGATGCTGTGGATGCCCCCTTCCTGGAAGCAGTCAAGGCCAGGCTGGATGGGGCTTTGAGTGAGCTGGTCTATGGGAGGTGTCCCTGCCTATAGCAGGGGGTTTGGAACTAGATGATCTGAAAAGTCCCTTCCAACCCAAACCATTCTATGATTCCAGTCTCTAACATATATGTAAGAATCAAGTGTCTAACTATCAGAAGTTTTAAATAAATCAGATTGCCTTTAAAGTCATCCTAATCTCAAAACAAGAGCAAGTACTTCAGTGTTGTTCAAGATACCATCTAGTGAAATAAAGCATAGAGAAGTCTTACTTGTTCACTTCCTGTTTTATACTTGAAAAATTTATCTGAGTGTTCCCCAAAATGTTGCCCATGTTTACAAACTCCAGGTCCGTGTTCCTAAATACCTGTGTGCATTTAAACGCAATTACAGGTTGTAGAGCCAGCGTGATCTCTAAGGACCAATCTTAAAAGATCTGCTCTGAGAGAGTATGAAAGCTATGCAAACTCTCCTTCTAGCTGCTCTCTAACAGTGTCCTAAATCATCAAATTAGAGAGAGCTGGAAATTTTCTAGTAAAGCTCCATTTTGTAGGAATATACCAATTTCCTGTGAGGAAAATAAAAGTTTGTTTTGTGCTTATGTGGGGAGTGTGGAGAAAAGACGCTTCAGATTTAGGGGTTCAGACTGAGTCAATGTTGCGCAGTGTCCTACAGAGTAGACTGCCAACCATATGGTTAACTTCTGTGGGCTTAAATCATACTTGTGAAGATAACATTTGGTGTTTGGGTGGCAGGGGGTTGTTTCTCTAAAGGACAACTGCAGGAGCATGCGGTCTGCAGCAGCAAGGCTGTCAGACTGCACTGAGCTCTGGGCTGGGACACAAGCAGTGGCTCCTGTGGGTTTTGTTGCTCTCCAGCCTCATTCCATATGCTTCCTCTAGAGTGGTGTGAAATGCAAACACGCTGCTTCAGCTCCCAGTAAATATTTCAAGGAGTTTCAAATCACATCCAGCAGAGCCAAAAGTTTCATGCAGTTTTCTTCCTAATGTCTATGCAGGGGCTCTGAAAATGTTCTGAAGAAAACTGGGGCTGTGTGTGAGCACAGCACCTGTGCATGGGGCCGGGAGTGGCCCAGAAGGATGTTATTGGGGCTGCCTGTCCTGTCGTCATCTATTTGAGCTCCTCTGGGAGTGTGCAGAGGGGCTCTTTATAGCATGCACACTACTTCCAGCTCCTTCAGGTTGTACCTGACTGGAGTCACCAACGCAGCAGCACTGGTGGAGGGGCAGAGGATCAAATGGGTGGAGAAAGAAAACCAGATCCCTCAGACCTTCAAGATGAGCATGTCAGTATGATGAGATAGGCAATAACAAAAGCAAATAGAAAAAGACTTTTCATTCTCTGATGTTAGTGTGGCACCATTCATAAGCAACAAAATCCTTAGAAAACTAGTGTGTTTTTTTCTGTACCCTATATTAAGGTGCCTCCTGCTACTGTCTCTTTCTGACATGATTCAAGCAGCTGAAGAGACTTTTTTGAGTGGTTTTTGGGGAAAATAAATGTAGATGGAGTTAACTTTCCTGCCAGCAAGTTAAAAATTTAGAAGTAACAGCATGGCATCAAGGAAGGTAGCCAGTTTACATACCTGGCATGTCTTAAACTGAAAAATGAAGCTAGAAATCTTCTGTTAAATAAGCAGAATCTTTCTTTGGACTAAAGAGTGGTGATAATTTTTTTCTGCTATTTTTTACTATTTTTTTCTCTCCAGTTAAATTGCCAGTAGGCAACTCTGTATTTGAGTTAGGTGGCAGTTGTCTGGTTTGAAGATGAGACTGGCAGTAAGTCGGTGTCTTTTTAATAGCCAAGATATGGGAGGAGAAGATTCAAGTGCCATGTGGAGTATTTTAAGAAGCCTTTTAACCAGGCTGTAATCACATTTTATGCAAACTGATAGGAGAATGAAATGCCAAATCCAGATAGACAGCACAACTCCTGTGCTGGGATCACAATGACAAGAGAGAGCTGTTTACCATTCCTGACTCCAAAAATCTCCTGCTGCACAGAGGCTGATTGGTGTTTGTGGCAGTTGTTTGCAGTATTACTAGTTAATCAAACAAAGCAGACCCCATTCCCTCCTGAATATAACACAAGGAGAGTTATAAATAATGGAATGTATCAAGGTGGGTGGAAAAATGCAGTGTCTGTAATTAAAAATAATAATAATAATAATGGACTAGAAGCTGGTACTATACAAGTATGTAAGTACCAAGGGGTTCTGGTTGGAGCACCAATCACCATAGCAGAAGCTCTGGTTGTTGTATCACTCTAAGCCTAGGATGGTATTCCCCTATAAGTTTCTAGCAAGAATTCTCAACTTGTGAGTAAACAAATCTAGGATGTGACACCTTGCCCCATTTCTGGAGGTGCTCAGGGCCAGATTGAATGGGGCCCTGGGCAGCCTGATCTGGTGGGTGGCAACCCTGCCCACAGCAGAGGGGCTGAAACTGGCTGATCTTTGAGGTCCCTTCCAAGCCGTTCTGTGATTCTATGACCTTCTCAAGTCCTGTCCCTAACCTTGATTAAAAAATTCCCTAGAAACCTCAACATCACTCATCAAGTATCAGTCTTTCCCCAGTGCTGGCTGCAGTTCGTGGGTGTTTCTTTGTATAAGAGATGGATGGCTGGGACAGCCTTCTTGTGCTTGATCCAAGGTCCTGCAGCATGCTTTGGTTCAGATCAGGCTTAATTTGTCACCTGTGTAAAGCACTGGAAAAAAAAGTGTCCTGCAGCATGGAGAGAGTGTGTGGGCCAGCTTCCTACACTGCAGGTAGTCAGAAGATGATGATAGATACAAATTTGAAACCCTCTAAATTTTGTTTCACTCATGCCAGCAGTCCTGATTTATGTATACATTGAGGAGAATGCTGGGCTTCTCAGTGGGCACTGGTACCCCACCACCACATTCAAGGGGCTTCACTAAACATGGGTATGAAAGGACAGCAGTCTGTTCATCTTTGATAGAGGAGAGAGACACAGCTAGTTCTTGTTCAAAAAGCAGAATTTGACATGAGAAAAATGCTTATGAGCCACAGTATTTTAACAATCAAATTTTGGCTTCAGGTGTTAAAATTCTGCCCAAGTGCTGCCTTTACATGCAAATTATTATATAAATCTCTCTTGGAGACCCAAATGTTGCATTTCATAGCATAGTCTGGAAAAATAATGTTGGTGCACATTAAGCAAGTATAAACAAAGGCAGGAATAATTTCTCAAACAAGGAAATGTGAGTGTAAGTAAATGAATGTCTGCAAAATGCTTTTAGTCCTTCAGATGATGCTATTATTAAACTGAGTGTCTGGGCTTATACTATAGTTGTGCTAAAAGCTAAATGAAGGAGATGGTTTTCTTTAAACAGCATCTTATTCTTGATTAGCTTGAATATTGAATGCTTTTGGATGTAATGAAGTGAGTAGCAGATGGAAAACAGAGCAGGAAAACAAAAAAAAAATGGAATATGATATGAGATCATGGAAGGGAAGCAAAGTAGACAAAATTAATTCAAAAGAACTCATACTGAAATTCTGACTGAAATAATATATAACATTTGTTTGGGAATGACAGAAGTTGAGGAAAATACTCAAGGTATTTTTTCTTTCCAGAGATGCCAATAACAATCTTGATTTAGAGAACTGTACTTCTAAATGTGCCCTCATTCTTTGGTGTAGAAAGTATCCCTGCATTATCAGATGAGACTGCATTTTTTTGCAAAATAAAAATAATGTTTAAATGAAAGAAGTAGGCTCAGTAGTAAATCACAGCTCTGTATTTGCATCTACCAACTTGGAAGCTGACTTGACTATTCCAGTCTTGGCCACCTGAATAATGTGAAGGGGAAACCTTGTAAGAGCAAGAGTTATTTTACTGTCTTGAGACATCCAGATCCATTCCTAGCTGAATGGAGAAAAATTACATCAAAAAAAAAAAAAAAAAAAAAAAAAAAAAAAAACAGAAAATGTTGAACTTTATTCTAAAAATAATCCTAGGCCCAGTGGAGTTCTATGTCCTGTAGAGTTTTACATGCTTTTTGATAGATACTGTGTCAAATTCCATTGTATACTTTCATGATTTATTCTACAGACATCCAACAACGCTTTCAGCATTTTAGTTATTATTAATAAAATTTGTAAGCTGTGAGGTGTTTCTAACACCCTGTGACAAGTTTTATGTACATTATGTGGTTGTGGTTCTGATTTAATCTGTGTCATATGATACTCATTCTGTAGCTTTTTTATTTTTATTATGCTCTTGCTGTATTTTATGTGTTTACAGGTCTGTTTTATCTCTCAGTTCATTCAGCCAGAATATCGTTAGACCTATTCCAGTCTGATCATCTACCCCATGTAGATACAAAGTCCATTGAACTACTCATTCAGTAGCTGCCAAACATAGATGCCTGTTCTGGGTCTTCGATTTCCATTGAACCTGCATGTTTGAGCTCTAAATAATTTGAAAAATGACAAAGCATAACAATAACTTAGAAGTCAAGAGAGACAAGAGAAAATATTGTTTTTATCATCTTCAGATACCCTAAAATACTTCCTAGATGTGTCATCCCTAAGATGAGAGGATGTGTTTCCATAGTGCTATATTCCCTCTGCTTTCTTGTATCCATCTTGTGAAATGAACTTTTTCAAAACATAATGTGAATGAGACAGCAACCAAATGCTACATTGGATTTGATGTAGAAGTCCATCAGTAGGAAATATGCCTTCCATTTGTGTTTGAAGGGATCATATTTTCAGAACAACCCATATGTGTGCAATCGCACTGCATATGATGTTGATGTAACTGAACAGAGAAAGGAGATATATCTGTGCAGCTGTTTGTCTGGGTGTGTGTGCAGACCCTGCCATTCCCCCATACACTGTGGCTGCGCACATGCATGCAGGCACACAGCTGCTTTTCTCTTGAAAATTTGGACAGGAATTCAGCACCAATTTGTGCCTCTAATATTTCACTCAAAGTGAAGATGAATATTCTTGCTTTCTGCTTAGAAATTAGTACCAAAGGAAAGTATGCCAATACAATAGACCCGGGCAAGAAACTTACTAATGCACTTAAGAAAGATAGAAAGATACATACCACTAACCAAGATTAGCTGGGTGCTTTGCTGTCCATGCTATGTATACAGAACCCTGATTTGCAACATTCAGCCCATGTATACTGAAGAAATATCATCTGATGTTACTAATTCTAGGTGAAGTGCTTCTTCATTCTAAGAAGGCAAATCACCTCACTTCATTGTATGATAGCAATTCAAATTGAAAATTCCTGTACCATCACTTTTTTCCATTCCTTTAGTATTTTCAGTCCACTCTTTTCATTGATTGAAGATGCCTTATTTTTTTTACTGCAGTAGGAACAACTATTCGGATTTAACCTAATGGTATTGTGTATTTTAAAAGCACACCAATGGCACGTAGTATACATATCAAACTCAAATGAAGAAAACAAGACTGGTTGACTAATTGCACTACATTTAATGTAATTCCTCTTATTTGTGATCTGATAAGATTTCAGAGCAGATTGTGTCTGAGTTTGAATTTGCAAGGTTCAGGCACAATGTAAGGTCTGGTCATCATGGCAACTTATGTCTTCCTACGCAAAATCCAGAGTGAAGCAGGAAATACAGTTACTTATTATATTACTGATCTTATTTATGTTTATCTTTAAAAAAGATGTCTGCAAACATAGATCAAGTGAACTAGAGCTGTCATTTTTGGTTTTTGCATTGGAATATTACAATAACTAAAACTGTCTAAGAGATATTTTTTACAAAACATCCAGAAGCTCTAGAATTGCCAACATCCCTTTGTAGGATATTTTCTTACTAAGCTTACAAGTTTTGATCAAACTGTTTTCTCCTTTTGAAATGTTAGTCCATTGCAAGGAAAATAGGTCAGTTTGAAATCAAGTTTTTCAAATAAACAAATCCCTGCTGGAGCGTATTTTTTTCCATCTGAAATTTTTCAGTATTTCTCTAACTCCAAATCTTGAAAATTCTTGTGCAAAAAAAAAAAAAAAAAAAACTGTTTTCTGTCCAGCTCCATTTATCATTTTCATCAGTGTTTAACTTACCTCTCTGAATTTGTGTGAGGTGTACTGCCCAGGAATTGTTGTTGATTGTGCTTTCAGGACAGTGAAGGGATTAGAAATCATTCTTGAAAAGTATCTGTCCTGAATGAATCCTCCAGTACAGTAAGGGAATGAGTGGTTATTTTTTCAGTTCTGTCAAAGGTAAACTCTTATTTGGTGTCTCACCCATCACATACAGGCAGGTCAGGATGAATTAGAGACAGATATAATGGGAGTCTGTGTCTTGCACTTTGTTCACAGTGCTATAGCCTTGGATAAAAAGAGGTGACTGCTCAGAGATGAGCAAAGTGGAATACACTTCGAGGCATAGGCTGTAAGCATTTTGATGCTGCACTGCTTGTCCTCCTCCTGCAGCTCCTACTGTTGCCTGTGGGTCCTGGTATGAAAAGAAAATGAAAACATTAGCTTAGATTTGTCTAATTTTCTTTCCTGTAGGTTCAGAGTATCTTTTATGAGGACTAAAATGCACTCAGGAGGGATTCTCCAAAGAGTTCACAAGCTGGTGTTGGCATAGTGGGCTGGCATAAGGAAACCACACGTTAGAGGAGCAACAGCACAGTGACGTGGGGACAGGGGAATGTTTATTTGTGCAGCATCCATCATATGGGCCACCTGGTTAGAAGGGACAGACTCTCCTGTAGGAGACCCGACTGGGTTTTAAATGGTTGCTTTGCTGGAAATACCATATGGCAAAAATTAATCTGTGGGACTTTTCAGGAGTGTTTTGCTGGAAACAATCCATGACATTGGTCTTTGCAGGAACCTGAGGTTACAGCCAGTTGAAAGAAGTATTAAAGATGCCCAGTGGTAGCCCTTATTGAACTCTCAGGACAATGGAGATAGCAGGTGTTGCCAGAAAGTAGAAACACTGAGGGCCTGGGACACATGTCAACATTTGATAGTTCTGCAGGGATGGGAAATTACAGGCTGCTTCTACCCACTGCCTCTTGAACCACTGCACTTAACAAGAAGAGACACTGGAGAGGAATGATCCCTTCACAGAGACTTTCAAGTCTGCCAAAGTCCATATTGCAAACATGCTAGCACAGAACACTGAGCTGTGTGATCCAAGCCTGTTCCTACCAAGATAAAGAGAAACTTGCTAGGTTGCTTTGCAATATAACTTCAGAGGGGAGAAAAAGAAGGAGGTGGGGCTTGAAATTATTTTGGAGCTTTGAAATATTGTTTAGATTTGCAGTGCTAAAATGGCTCCATCCAAACTTAGGCAGAAGATTCTTATCAAAAAGAGAAGGGTAAGATGATTTAGAAAACAAGATAGAAAATTACCTTGTGTGACTTGCGGACTGTCTTAAATCCTACTACCATTCTGAATATGGGAGAGCTCTTGTACAAGTAATGCAAAATCCTAAAGGTTAAGTCATTCTTTAAAGTAAGTTTCTAAAATGAAACTTTTTTTTCAAGTAAGCATTCACTGCAGGATTTTTCAGCAATACAGGTGGTTTTGCAAAGACTTTTATTGTGCTTAAAGTACTTTTTCAGATAAGAATGGTGTTGATGAGTAATTTCTTGACTTTTATGTGTGCTTTTTTTACTTTGTAGTTGGCATTGAATAAGTATTTCTGTGAATAAGAAATAATGTCAAAGAATTGTAGTTATATGGATTCTGCTTCCATTCTAAAGCATAGCAGAACCAAGTGTGGGACAAAAGCTAGCATTGTACTAGACAGACTTAATTTGAAGAGGGATACTGTTTCTCTAAATACATCTATGCCTATCTTTTTCCTGATACTCTAACCCACAGCATTTTACTTTCTCACTTAAATGAAGAGGATTAAAACGTGGAAGTGTACACAGATAAGTCTTCTTTCATTCTGGATTAGGTGACCCAAAAATATGAATATATAAAAAAGTCACTTGGCTTCCACAGGTCTAAGTATTTGAGGAAGCTGAAATGGTTTCATAGCATTTCTGCGTATGACCTTGTAGTGCAATGGAAAGCACAACAATAACAGCAGAGCAGCAAGATCTCAGGCTGCAGCAAGTGAGGATTTGCTTAAATGAAACAGCTGTGGGTACAGAAATAAAGGAAAAGAAACTATTTACCTTCAGAAGGCCTCAGGTATACAGGGATCTCCAGCAAGAAACCCTCACCTCCACTGCCAATCCTTAAATGAGGTCTGGGAAGGGGTGGATCTTGGCTCCACCCCTTCTGGTCACTCAGGTACATTGCATGCACCTGAGCTCCCTTGGGATGGCCCTGCCTTCCCACCTGGAGCTCAATCATTGCTTTAGGATGTGACTTAGCATTTCTGCTACAGAACTTCAGTGGTGATTCACTTAAAATACTCTCCAGTAATACCCGCAGCACTGATTTGTCATGAAGTAAATGAGAAGGTGGTAACAAAAGAAATATGTTCCTTACCTTTGAAAGGCCTGCCTGGCTGGTTCTTTATTTTCTGTGTTTTTTTTCTCTGTTTCCCTTCCATCTGAAATTACCAACAGCTGTAATGAACCTGTGGTTCAACTTCGTGTCAGTGACCAGTGCGACCAGCGCAACCAGCTGCCTTTCTAGTGCTCTGCTGTGAGCAGAGCTGGACAAGAGCTGACTCCATTCTCCCACTGCACTCGGGAACTGTACCTTTGCCCTCCACTCTGTTTTGCTCTAGTTATTAACTTTCAGATGCATTTAATTGCAGTGGCAAAAGGTGACTGCATTGAGCATGGGAAAAGCTGTCTAACACAAAGGCTTCCTCTCATCACAGTGCTCTCATGCCTCAGTAATTCTTCCAACTCCAGATGGAATTATTCTAGGTCTACCCAGTGTAACAAAAGTACATGCAATTGTGAGGCTTTTCTTGAGTAGTTGGTGGTAGCTTGCATAAAAGGAATTCATGCTTCTCTTGATGAACTTTTATCTGGAGCAAATAGCCGTGCTGTTGAAGCTGAGATGCCAATGTAATGAAAGATAAATTTCATGTAGAAGAGGAGATGAGGTTGGGATTTCTAACCTCTTCTTTCTTCCCTGAGGCTCCCCCAGAGGTTCATTTCCTGCTGCTGTTCACTCCTGGCCACTAAGCTCAATAATTCTTTTAGAAATGATTCGGCACTTTTCTGTTTGATGAAGTACAAAGAATAATTGTCAGTGTTTGTCAAACAGTGGCCACTGAATTTAAATGTCTTTCTATGGAGCCTGCAAAATGACATCCTGAGGGTTTTTAATTATTGTTATTTAATTAGTTTTTTATATAGGCGTAATTTTATTCTCTACTATTGCTATGGGAATACAACAGCTGTCCTGTACCACAGAGCTAACAGGTTTGTTTTATTCCTCTCTGACTGCATGACTGCACTGTACTCAGATTATGTAGGTCAGCCACAGATGCTGTACTACAAGAGAGTATGGGATGAGAAGCTCCAACATTGTAATTAAGAACTATGGGTGGTTTAATTTGAAGAGGATTCTAAATTAGTGGGTTTAGTCTTGTTCTACAAAACTGTAATATGAGATTTTATTTCTGGGGTCTGTCAGAGATTATCCAGATTTGTTCCCTTTGTGATCTATAAGACTGAGGTTTGAAATCTTTGTCCCTGAAGGAAAACAAAAGAGCAAACTGGAATTTCTCTGAAGGCAGAAGATCTGTCCTTTGCTTCAGCCTAATAAACAGCAACTTCACTGGCCTCTTGCAGGAGAATTATGGAGATCAATGTGTCTCCATTCCCCTCTGCTTTAAAAACCTTCATTGCGGATGCCATCTAGCTATTTGGCAGCATCTGGCAGCACAGAAATCTAGATTTAAGCTCCTACCACAGATTTTATCTTTGCCTTTTCCCATTTCAGAGTGCAAGATCCACATTATGTATATTAGCTCTCACTCATATATTTGCAAATGTTCTTTTGCTTTTGTTCCCTTTTCTTCACTCCTCATGTAATGAGAGCCTTCAGGGATGCTTTGTAGAGTGAAGCACAGCCCTCTGCAGTCT
The DNA here is from genome assembly GCA_016647715.1 of Pavo muticus. NCBI lineage: Eukaryota > Metazoa > Chordata > Aves > Galliformes > Phasianidae > Pavo > Pavo muticus. The sequence continues at coordinate 957,828 of JACDJE010000264.1, read as the reverse complement.
GCAGCTACCACTTACGTAAAGGAAAATGCAAAAATTATCAGAAAATCTACTATTTATATATGCCAAAGTCTCAAGTCCACACTGCTAGGCATAGAACAAGCAGCATCTGGTGTTGTGGTTCCCCTGTGTAGTTAGTGAGTGTAGTGGAATGGTAAACAGAGGAGAACACATAGCTAGTGCCACTCATGGAGTGGGTGATGAATCAGTGTCCTTGATTGTTATTAGGTCAGAGCTGGAGCCGCTGCTGCTACGCAAGTGAAGAGTCTGTTTCTGTTCATTCGTTCTTGGCTGAAGGGCACCTGATAACTTTGTAGGCAGAGAATGGTGCACAGAGAGGAAAGATAGTACCTGCCTTAGAATGGAGATGCATGGGAAAAGCATCACTGCTTTGTAGGAATAGGGTACTCAGAAAATGGGCCCAATCAGCATTGTCCTATCACTTTCTGATCATACTGTTTTAATAAGTTGAATTTTAATATTTCTCAGGCTTTAATTTTTTTCTTTTTATAGAAGGTAACACATTAAGTATAATAAAATATTTAAGAGATCTATATGAAAAATAAGTGCCAATTCTGTTTTTCTTCCTCTTTTATATTTTTTAACATTGTGAGGATTTCTTATCTCTTATTTCATTTAAAGAGGATTTTAAAATATAGAAGAGAGATTGCTGAAGAATTTAGGTCTGAAAAATTGCAGTCATTGGTAGTTGTTTAATAAAAAAAAATATTTTTCCTGAAATTTGTAGTTTTCTAGGTGTGGAAGTGTATTTGTAGAGTGCTGGGGCAGTACACAGATATATTATTCAGCCTACTCTGCATGAAAGGGTTAGCTATGAGAAGAAATACTATCCACATAAAATATGTGGATATGCAACAGCATAATGGCTTTAAATGCTTTCCTAGTATAACTCAACTGGTTCTTGGTGAAATCATCAAGGATAAATTTCCACTAATATCTACAGGCAGGGCTTCAGCAAATAAAAACCTTGTAAATGTGCAGTGATGGAATATAGAAACGGAATAGCCTTAGAGAAATAATTTTGCCATCTACGTGCTGACAGCCCCTATTCTTCGTAACAGCTCTCTCTACAGTAACTCCCTTGAAATTGCTCACAAAGCTAGAAGTGAAGTCAAGCATTTTGCCTGGTACCATCCAGACCTCCAAGCTTCACTTAATAACCAGCACAGTGCATGAGTTCAGAATACCTTTATGAACAATTTTCTTCTCTTTTTGTTTTTGTTGCAATAGTCATCAGATATTCCAAAATCTTTTGAGCCTCTGCCATGCTGACAGGCAGATCCCTGTGGGAAGGGCAATGTTGGTTCTTCATGTCCTAGCAGGCTGCAAGGCTTGGGCTGCTGCTGAATGGGAATATGCTGCCCATACACAAATGCCACCATGGCCATCCTGTACTGGGGATCATGTGTGAGCTGCATTCAGATTTGCCGCCATCCTAAAATGTCTTTATCTTAATGCAAAGTGACACTGTAATGGTGTGGAAATGAACAACAGGGAATGGAGATCTGCCACCCGTTACAAAAAGCCATTTCTTTCTTCTTTTGTCTAGCCCCCATAATTGGCTGACTGCAAGCTCCTTAATTTTTTTCATTATGCAGAGCTGGAGTTTTTGCTATTCATTTTAAGGCCCAAAGTGGAGCACAGTTATTGGAAAGCTAAAAAAAAAAATATGTGCTTCTCATAAAAATCAGGAGGGAAGTGCATAAAAGTCAATATAATTGCCTTCTTGTTCTGAAATTCCCTTCTCCTTTCTCCTTAAGCATTGCGGCTTTTTTCAATCTATAGCTACCTATTCTCTGTATGTGCAAATCTGAAAACTATCAGCAGTGCTCAGGATGTGTTTTACTCCAGCAAAACTTTATTCTTAGATCTTTGATTTGAATTTTGAGCAGTCCTGTGTGGAGCCAGGAGTTGTAGTCAGTGGTTCTTCTGGGTCCCTTCCACCTCTGGATGTTCTATTATTCTATGATCTTATGCTAAAACAAGTCTGAATCTGTGCGAAATATCCATGGACAGACAGTTGATCTGTGAATCTCAGAAGTATATGCTAAAAATGGAGTTAAATTCCTCCTGAGCTGCTAGATCATTCTGATTCTTAACAAGACAAGATTTTATTCTCATATAAAAAAAATATGATTTTGAGAGAGTTCAAAAGTAGTGTTACTGGTAATGGGAGAACTGAAATGATAGATTTGCAGGAAAATATGAAAGAAACCTCTATTAGTATCATCCAGCTGAACTAAGTAACAGAAAAGCTGATTAATAACTGAAAATTGTCAGCCCCAAAATTGAGTGTTTTGAACTACACAAGGAAAAAGAACTCAGAATGATCCAAGAACTTTTTTTCTTAAAATAGTAAAACTGAATGTATGGAATAGCAATAAAATCTGTTAGACTAAGGGACAGTTCCATAAAGAGAGTGATTGTAAGCACAACAACTTCAACTTAGGTTTACTCCCTGGGTTTGAATTCTCTAGATTTGTAAATGAATAGGACAAAAATTCTAGAAGGAGTGCATTTTATTGCATGAAGAAATTGTGTGTTGAAGGTAGATGATTGGGATGATGCCATCTGGCCCTTCAATCTTCTTTTCCTGCCTTCTGTGCATTAACCGAGACTCACTGTGATCTTATCAGTGAGAAATAATATCTTTGCAGGACCCTGAACTGTGATATTATTAGGTCCGCTCTAAGGATATTATATACACCACTTTATCACAGATATTATTTGACAGTAAGTGCTTTTACCACTTTCATATATTCTCGCTGTGAGTTGTTTTACAGAAAGGCAGCCAAATCAATAGAATTCTTTGTGACCACCTGAGCAGCTGATAAGTTTCTTTACAAGCATTTGTGTGAATTCACTGCTGCAGGGTGTTAAAAGGGTGAGGTAGGACCAAAGCATGATCTAACATAGCCTTCAAAAAAGAGCCCCAAGGGTTATGTAAAACCACTTGTCTACTTGAACCCCACTTTTTCTTCATTCCTTTTTTTTTTTTTTTTTTGGTGTTTTTGTTTGAAAGTTCATCTGATCCTTTTCAGGATCTATTTACACCATTCTGATCCTCTCTGCTTTTGCCTCCTCGTCTTCTCTCTTGCTGCCTGTGCACCATGATTCTTTGGCCTTTCAGGCCAAGTAATTATCCTTTCTAATGCTCCCTAAAAGCACTTTTTTTCTCAGTCACCCTCTCTATTTCTTAGCTAAATGGTGTGTTTAGGAAGAATAAGTGCAGAGTAAATACACTGGCACAAAATTGAGCTAGTAGATGCTTTGTAAATTGAGGTGCCTCAAGGATAAGAATGCCAGTTATATTGTTAACAATGAGTTCATTTGTATCCTTTATTCCCTGGCCATTTAGATAGACTTAAACCTCCAGTGAGAGACAAAAAAGCATTTTTGACTATTTTCAAAGCATGCAAATAAAAACCGTCCTGTCCTGCATTAATGTGTATATGTATTTTGAAAATAATTCTTAACATCCTGCCAATCATTCAGAGCCCACAGATAATACACCTCCCTTTCTGCTCTAGTATTTACATGTGTACCCCCACTACCATGTTTACAAATGCAAATAAGAAGTATTCCCTTCCCAGGCCTGCAGTGTCTAATTCAGATTGATTATGCATGAAAAGGAACGCGTCCCAGATGTAATAGTTCCTAGTGCACTACATCTTGTGAGCAAGCAGCCAGTTTGGCTTGCTTCAGTAACTTTGATGTGTAAACAGTCTTTAAAAACATAATCTACATTGTCAAAGCCTAATCTAAATGATATACTGACATTGGTTATCTTGATATGCTGACTTGGTTTTGAATTCCCTTTGGATTGCTTGGCCCCAGATGGCCTTCTTGTGTTTTGTTTACTTTTCACTTAGCTGTCACTTATTTATTCCCATTAGATTTACAAAGTCAATGGGTTCAGCCTAGTTTTACAGTATAACTGGCTAATATGGCATGGGGAGAACACTGAGTGAAGCCAAGCAGACGGGCAGGAGGAAAGCAAAGTAATTCTTCAGCTCTAATGTAGAGACCAGTGAAGCAGGAAACTGGTAAACGATCTGGAACAGCATATAGAGGGGTGGGTTTTTTTTAGAAAAATCTGTTTTGACTGGAAAGTGAAAATTCATTGAAATAGGGAAGGGTTTATTTAGACTGCGTGTCTGTTTTTTGAAAGCTTTTTTCTGAATACATGCTAAAATTTTCTATACATTTTCTATATTAATTAAAAAAAAAGTAGATTTGTCTCATGCAGTGGGTATTAAAATATTACTTCAAAAGCTTAGAGAGATAAGGAGTTGTTTGGAATTATCTTAATCAAACAGAATGACTTACATGCTCTTGCTGTACAAAATTGTTTGAAGATACGTAAAATCCTTTGTGTTGGCTCTAGCTGTGANAACAAGGTGCTGTTAAAAAAAAAAAAAAAAAAAAAAAAAAAAAAAAAAAAGACACCTCACTTATCTTGCTAATGTTTGCTTTCAGAAAGGGCACTGCTTTCAAAGTTTCAGAAAAGCAAGCCAGGTAAGGTGTTTATAAATCTCTCATCACTATCCCTGAAATATTCCAAGGAAAACATTATTAAAATGCAGTGTGTTAAAACTGCCAGTAAATATCACTTTGCAAGCTATTTCTTAAAAAACTTTATAGCATTAAGCACCTCAGGCTTGGTTTGTAAAATGACCAGATATTGCCCAAAGATGTGCGTGCTGACACTCAGTGGCAGAAGCATTGCTCATCCAACTATATGGAAGTAACATTTATTGTAAGCTAAGTTGCTCATGTGTTTTAAAATTTTATAGAATGAGTGCACGGCTGCAGAATTTGAAACAGCTTAGTTATAAATCTGATGACAGTAAAGCTAAAAGAAGTCTCAGCAAGTGGCTTCCCTCCGAGACCTCTCCATTTTATGAATCTCTAATGAAGAGATTATGCATGCGGTTAACATGCACTTTACTGGAGCAGTTCTCAGTTTTTGTGGCCACCTTCTCATGTGCTCATGTCCATTGGCCTCGAGGGGAGCAGGTATAACTGCTCCCTCCAGTACAGCTGGACAGCTGGCTTGCCTGCAGATGCCAGGAAGGTGGAAGGTGAGTGCAAAGCTTCCCCAGCATATAGGAGGGCTCCAACTGAGTGGCAGTCTGGTTTACAGAGCCACAAATATAGGCTTAGCTCTCCCTCTCCTATGGCAGCACTGCCTGACAAATGTTGCTGCTTCTTGACCTAAGTTGCATATAGCACTGGTCAGCCAATTTCAGATAAAATGAGCAAGAGAAGCAAAATGGTAAAGAATAATAGATCTTTCCTAACCCATTTTGTTAGTTTGAACGGTAATTGACCTTTAGCTGGACCATAAAGCTAGTCTTCAGCTGGCCCTGTTTTCCAGATAAAAATCAAAGTCTTTTGCCTGAAAATAAAGCCTGTTTTCAAAGCTGAAATGTGCTCTGGTAAACTGTTTGGGGATTTATGCATACCTAAGGGAATTTTATTTCTGGGATGTACGGCCAAGGAAGAGCAGCCACTCACAGTGGCTGCAGCGTGCCAAAACTTGGGAGTGTTATCAATGCTATGTCTGGCTGATCAGAATTTCACTTGAAATATTTCATGGACTCAGTCCGTGTCACTGACCTGGATCAGAATGGGCTACCAAGCAAGCAGTCCTAACTCTAGAGGCTTTGGAGGGTTTAAAACAGATAGAAGCATTTGGTAATGTGGATCAGCTGGAAACAGTTAGGACTCTTGTTGGCACAATGTCTTTTATGTGCTGCACTGAAGCAAGATTAGTCCAAAATAAATCATAGACTTGATCCTAGCTGTCATAGATCTGATAACTTTTATAAAAGCCAAGTGTTTTCCAGAGCCACGTTTTGTATTTAAACGTGATTTCATTCTGCTTTATGGCTAAGTGCAAGTAGAAAATAATGATGATATGGCCAAGGAAAAACTGTGCTTGCCACTTTACTCATAAAACACTTTGCAGAGTGTATTTAGCAATTTGCCACTGTACCCACCTGCACGTAGAGCTTTCAGTGCAGGGCTCTGACAGTGTATTTAGTTCATACTTAGTTCAGCTAAAACTTCCCATTTGTATGCATTTATTCTGCTTCGTACATTATGTTATCAGTCACTTTCAATATTTCAAAGTCACAGCAGTCTTTTTCTGACACATTTGTCAGAATGAACTGCCGTGATTGCTGTTATTAAAGACTGCAGTTCCTGAGTAAGGGAAAAGTCTTATGCAGAACCAGAACAATGAAATTGCTCAATAAAACAATAGATTAAACGGAATAAAATTAGACTAAATAGGAGCTTTAAATGACCAGACAAAAAAAAAAAAAAAANTCAGCATTGTCCTATCACTTTCTGATCATACTGTTTTAATAAGTTGAATTTTAATATTTCTCAGGCTTTAATTTTTTTCTTTTTATAGAAGGTAACACATTAAGTATAATAAAATATTTAAGAGATCTATATGAAAAATAAGTGCCAATTCTGTTTTTCTTCCTCTTTTATATTTTTTAACATTGTGAGGATTTCTTATCTCTTATTTCATTTAAAGAGGATTTTAAAATATAGAAGAGAGATTGCTGAAGAATTTAGGTCTGAAAAATTGCAGTCATTGGTAGTTGTTTAATAAAAAAAAATATTTTTCCTGAAATTTGTAGTTTTCTAGGTGTGGAAGTGTATTTGTAGAGTGCTGGGGCAGTACACAGATATATTATTCAGCCTACTCTGCATGAAAGGGTTAGCTATGAGAAGAAATACTATCCACATAAAATATGTGGATATGCAACAGCATAATGGCTTTAAATGCTTTCCTAGTATAACTCAACTGGTTCTTGGTGAAATCATCAAGGATAAATTTCCACTAATATCTACAGGCAGGGCTTCAGCAAATAAAAACCTTGTAAATGTGCAGTGATGGAATATAGAAACGGAATAGCCTTAGAGAAATAATTTTGCCATCTACGTGCTGACAGCCCCTATTCTTCGTAACAGCTCTCTCTACAGTAACTCCCTTGAAATTGCTCACAAAGCTAGAAGTGAAGTCAAGCATTTTGCCTGGTACCATCCAGACCTCCAAGCTTCACTTAATAACCAGCACAGTGCATGAGTTCAGAATACCTTTATGAACAATTTTCTTCTCTTTTTGTTTTTGTTGCAATAGTCATCAGATATTCCAAAATCTTTTGAGCCTCTGCCATGCTGACAGGCAGATCCCTGTGGGAAGGGCAATGTTGGTTCTTCATGTCCTAGCAGGCTGCAAGGCTTGGGCTGCTGCTGAATGGGAATATGCTGCCCATACACAAATGCCACCATGGCCATCCTGTACTGGGGATCATGTGTGAGCTGCATTCAGATTTGCCGCCATCCTAAAATGTCTTTATCTTAATGCAAAGTGACACTGTAATGGTGTGGAAATGAACAACAGGGAATGGAGATCTGCCACCCGTTACAAAAAGCCATTTCTTTCTTCTTTTGTCTAGCCCCCATAATTGGCTGACTGCAAGCTCCTTAATTTTTTTCATTATGCAGAGCTGGAGTTTTTGCTATTCATTTTAAGGCCCAAAGTGGAGCACAGTTATTGGAAAGCTAAAAAAAAAAATATGTGCTTCTCATAAAAATCAGGAGGGAAGTGCATAAAAGTCAATATAATTGCCTTCTTGTTCTGAAATTCCCTTCTCCTTTCTCCTTAAGCATTGCGGCTTTTTTCAATCTATAGCTACCTATTCTCTGTATGTGCAAATCTGAAAACTATCAGCAGTGCTCAGGATGTGTTTTACTCCAGCAAAACTTTATTCTTAGATCTTTGATTTGAATTTTGAGCAGTCCTGTGTGGAGCCAGGAGTTGTAGTCAGTGGTTCTTCTGGGTCCCTTCCACCTCTGGATGTTCTATTATTCTATGATCTTATGCTAAAACAAGTCTGAATCTGTGCGAAATATCCATGGACAGACAGTTGATCTGTGAATCTCAGAAGTATATGCTAAAAATGGAGTTAAATTCCTCCTGAGCTGCTAGATCATTCTGATTCTTAACAAGACAAGATTTTATTCTCATATAAAAAAAATATGATTTTGAGAGAGTTCAAAAGTAGTGTTACTGGTAATGGGAGAACTGAAATGATAGATTTGCAGGAAAATATGAAAGAAACCTCTATTAGTATCATCCAGCTGAACTAAGTAACAGAAAAGCTGATTAATAACTGAAAATTGTCAGCCCCAAAATTGAGTGTTTTGAACTACACAAGGAAAAAGAACTCAGAATGATCCAAGAACTTTTTTTCTTAAAATAGTAAAACTGAATGTATGGAATAGCAATAAAATCTGTTAGACTAAGGGACAGTTCCATAAAGAGAGTGATTGTAAGCACAACAACTTCAACTTAGGTTTACTCCCTGGGTTTGAATTCTCTAGATTTGTAAATGAATAGGACAAAAATTCTAGAAGGAGTGCATTTTATTGCATGAAGAAATTGTGTGTTGAAGGTAGATGATTGGGATGATGCCATCTGGCCCTTCAATCTTCTTTTCCTGCCTTCTGTGCATTAACCGAGACTCACTGTGATCTTATCAGTGAGAAATAATATCTTTGCAGGACCCTGAACTGTGATATTATTAGGTCCGCTCTAAGGATATTATATACACCACTTTATCACAGATATTATTTGACAGTAAGTGCTTTTACCACTTTCATATATTCTCGCTGTGAGTTGTTTTACAGAAAGGCAGCCAAATCAATAGAATTCTTTGTGACCACCTGAGCAGCTGATAAGTTTCTTTACAAGCATTTGTGTGAATTCACTGCTGCAGGGTGTTAAAAGGGTGAGGTAGGACCAAAGCATGATCTAACATAGCCTTCAAAAAAGAGCCCCAAGGGTTATGTAAAACCACTTGTCTACTTGAACCCCACTTTTTCTTCATTCCTTTTTTTTTTTTTTTTTTGGTGTTTTTGTTTGAAAGTTCATCTGATCCTTTTCAGGATCTATTTACACCATTCTGATCCTCTCTGCTTTTGCCTCCTCGTCTTCTCTCTTGCTGCCTGTGCACCATGATTCTTTGGCCTTTCAGGCCAAGTAATTATCCTTTCTAATGCTCCCTAAAAGCACTTTTTTTCTCAGTCACCCTCTCTATTTCTTAGCTAAATGGTGTGTTTAGGAAGAATAAGTGCAGAGTAAATACACTGGCACAAAATTGAGCTAGTAGATGCTTTGTAAATTGAGGTGCCTCAAGGATAAGAATGCCAGTTATATTGTTAACAATGAGTTCATTTGTATCCTTTATTCCCTGGCCATTTAGATAGACTTAAACCTCCAGTGAGAGACAAAAAAGCATTTTTGACTATTTTCAAAGCATGCAAATAAAAACCGTCCTGTCCTGCATTAATGTGTATATGTATTTTGAAAATAATTCTTAACATCCTGCCAATCATTCAGAGCCCACAGATAATACACCTCCCTTTCTGCTCTAGTATTTACATGTGTACCCCCACTACCATGTTTACAAATGCAAATAAGAAGTATTCCCTTCCCAGGCCTGCAGTGTCTAATTCAGATTGATTATGCATGAAAAGGAACGCGTCCCAGATGTAATAGTTCCTAGTGCACTACATCTTGTGAGCAAGCAGCCAGTTTGGCTTGCTTCAGTAACTTTGATGTGTAAACAGTCTTTAAAAACATAATCTACATTGTCAAAGCCTAATCTAAATGATATACTGACATTGGTTATCTTGATATGCTGACTTGGTTTTGAATTCCCTTTGGATTGCTTGGCCCCAGATGGCCTTCTTGTGTTTTGTTTACTTTTCACTTAGCTGTCACTTATTTATTCCCATTAGATTTACAAAGTCAATGGGTTCAGCCTAGTTTTACAGTATAACTGGCTAATATGGCATGGGGAGAACACTGAGTGAAGCCAAGCAGACGGGCAGGAGGAAAGCAAAGTAATTCTTCAGCTCTAATGTAGAGACCAGTGAAGCAGGAAACTGGTAAACGATCTGGAACAGCATATAGAGGGGTGGGTTTTTTTTAGAAAAATCTGTTTTGACTGGAAAGTGAAAATTCATTGAAATAGGGAAGGGTTTATTTAGACTGCGTGTCTGTTTTTTGAAAGCTTTTTTCTGAATACATGCTAAAATTTTCTATACATTTTCTATATTAATTAAAAAAAAAGTAGATTTGTCTCATGCAGTGGGTATTAAAATATTACTTCAAAAGCTTAGAGAGATAAGGAGTTGTTTGGAATTATCTTAATCAAACAGAATGACTTACATGCTCTTGCTGTACAAAATTGTTTGAAGATACGTAAAATCCTTTGTGTTGGCTCTAGCTGTGAGGGGGAAAAAAAAAAAAAACAGGAAAAAATAAAAAACCTTACTTGATGTTATCTTGCCCAAAATCATGCACACAGTCCAAAAGACAAATGAGTGCTCATGCCATCTACAGTATCTTGAAACATGACTGAAATGTGCACCATCCTGAACTGTGCTCTTCCATCTGGATACCCATGCATAAACTCCCATACTTCTTCCAACGCAAATACCTGTCTTCCCTCTAAGTGGTTGTTTTAATGGTTCAAAGGAAAAACTCAGTGCAGGATTTGGGGTGGAACGTGACACTGATGGAGGAAACCTGATGTTTTCTCTTGTTCCCTAAGCAGGGAAAGTAAAAGTTTCCTGCGCGATACTATTTCATTGACAGCATGTTGCTCTCTAATCACATTTCTTCCATTTTTGCTGAGCTGCTCAACCAAAGCACCACGTGGTACCAGGCATGGTGCATTTTTTGTTTTGACAACTGTTGGGCACTCAAACAAAAGGGCAGACTGTGTTGAAGCTGCTGCCATTTTACAGTGCTGTGGCCTCCCTTTGGACTTGACAGCCCATCATCTAAGATCTTGCTCTGTTTACTGCAGGTGAAACATGGGAACTATGCCTTTGTATGGGACGCAGCAGTGCTGGAATATGTGGCTATCAATGATGGAGACTGCTCTTTTTACACGGTTGGGAACACTGTTGCAGACAGAGGATATGGAATTGCACTGCAGCATGGCAGCCCCTACCGAGATGTTTTCTCACAAAGGTAAGGGCTTGGAAGAGAAACAGGTCCTAAGAGAAGGTCTTTCTGAACTACTGACCTTTCTTTTAATTTAATTTTCTGTGATAGGAAAGGATCTTGTCTTCGCTGCATAGACATTCATTTTTTCAGAGTTACAGGATTGTTCACTTTCCTATAAACTTCAGTAAATATACTTCATATTGCTTTTATTTGGGTTGCTCTTGTTTCTCTTGAAAACATTAATGAGAGAGGCTAAACTTCATCAGCTGGAAAATGAGAAAAGAGTTGATGCATTTGTTTTATATGAACAATACTTCAACCCTTCCTGTTACAAAAGCCTTTTCTTAAGGAGAATAAGGTGAACTTGTATGCTAATGGGAAAACTGAAAGAGATGAACAAATATATCTGATATTTCAGTGAAAAGACCTGTGTTAGTACCCAGAAGCTTAGATGCTGATCTCTAGATTAATCAGTGTCTTGGGCTACAAAAAAAAGAGATCTCTACACATACTTATAGTATCATGTTGCTATTAGGTTCCAAAATACTAAATGAATTGTATGTATTGTGCCTTTGGAATGTTCATGCTTCATTCCACTATTGTTTCCTAAATAATAGAATCATAGAATGGTTTGGGTTGGAAGGACCTTAAAGATCATCTCATTCCAAACCCCTTGCTATAGGAAGGGACAGCTCATTCTAGACCAGGTTGATCAAAGTCCTGTCCAGCCTGGCCTTGAATGCTTATGTAAGGTTAACAGGTCGTAAGGTTAACAGGTATATAGAGAAGTTAGGTTAGTAAGAATAGTTAAACAGAGAGGAAAGGTGCTCACCGGTGTTGTAGGCTCGCAAGACTCCAGAAGGAGCGATCTCCAGGAAGAGATCCTTCCTTAGTGGAAGTCAGCCCTTAAATGGGGTCTAGGAGAGGTGGAGCCTGGCTCCACCCCTTCTGAGCACACAGGTGAATTGCCTTCACCTGGGCTCCCATGGCTGACTCAGTGCTTGTCTCAGGTGGTCAATCAGAGGTTCAGGCTGTGATTCAACAGTTCCCATACAGCTTCCAAGGAGGAGGCATCCAAAACCTCGCTGGGCAACCTGTTCCAGTGTCTCCCACCCTCACAGTAAAGAATTTCTTCCTAATATCTAGTCTAAATCTACTCTCTTCCAGTTTAAAATAATTTCTCCTCATCCTGTCTCTACCTGCCCTTCTAAAAAGTCCCTCCCCAGCTTTCTTGTAGGCCCCCTTCAGGTACTGGAAGGCCACTATAAGGTCCCACCAGAGCCTTCTCTTCTCTATGGTTAAAGAGCTCCAACTCTATCAGCCTGTCCTCATGGGGGAGGTGCTCCAGCCCTCTGATCACCTTCACGGTGCTCCTCTAGACCTGCTCTCCCAACTCTGTGTCCTTCCTGTGCTGGGGATTCCAGAACGGGACGCAGTATCAGGATATGTATGAAATGTAGAAAATGACCAGACTTTTTTAGAAAAGTAATTTCTGAGCTCCAGCTATTAGGAGAAGTTGTGGGCTAATCTCATGATCCTTTTTCATTCTGGACCTATTCTTTCAACCCAGTTTCTAATGGTTTGCATTAGATGCACGTAACAAAATTTTATAGTTACTGTGATGGAATTTCTTAGTGTGGTTGAACCATTATGTCATCCTGATGAGATTCATTCAGGCTCTTGCCTTTGCCTTCAGTCCATAGAACAAGAAAAGGTAATCAATGTGTAACAGTATGAAGGTTCAGAGAAATCAGTCTGCTCACACACACTGCATGAACAGGGGAAGGTTAAATTCTTTAAATCCTGTTCTATTTTGGGAATGATTTGGCTGATTTTTTTTGCTGACATAGCAAGTCATAGAATACAGCAGATTACAGGATCAACGATATGTTTAATTTCATTCAATGAAATATGTATTTGCTTTATGTATTCCAATTAGCATTAGAGGCAATTATTTACTGAATACTTTAATATTCTGACCATGACCAGGCAGAGTCTCTGTTGTATTCAGGTTCTCCATGCAAAACAAAGTAGCAAAATTTATTCCTGTAGTCTTCCAGCTGCTAGAGTTCTCAGGTGCTAGTCAAGGTGTTCAGTCATATTCTTCAAAGGACCCATTTAAGTTTCATAAGTTGTGTCTTTACTAATAAATACAGTGAGCCTGCCAAGTAGCATAGCTTGTCTCATACCCAGACAGCTGAGCTTTCCTTGTCCTCCTCACCATTGCTCTGCTCGTCAAGGTGGATATAACCAAACTGCCCCTTAGGAATGATTTCTGACATCATTTCTAGATTTACTGTAGGTCTCAGTATGCTGGGGAAATGGTCATATCTGGTTCTGGTAAAAGATGATCTTCTGTACCGCAGTACTCGACACCTGGACAGACTGGCTTACGCCTTCTGATGCCTTTAGGAACTTCTGGATCATTAGTCTGTGCAGGCATGACACTTCCAAGTATAACTTTATTTCATAACAATTTCACTGTATTATATTTTGAATGTATAGGAAAGCAGAAAGAAGCATAAAAAATTGCACATATATAGCTCTTTTTATCCAAGGATCTTTGAAGCAATGCTTAAATATTACCATCTATCAATGGAAAGTAAATGCCATTTCCATTTAATTCTTATGAAATATATGACATAAGGGGACTTAAATGAATTCCCAAGGTCGGATGATTTTCCCTGGTGGAATCGGGGATCATAGGACTCTGACTTCCTCATTTTCAGTTTCCTGCTATAGTTATGAGAGTTCAGGCAGTTGAAGAAGGGGATAATTTGTGAGATCTCTGGCCACAAGAGGGTCTGGATAGATATGCAAAACTCAACATTGCTGAGAAAATAACTCACTGCATTATCAAGACTAATGGCTGAACAGAGAAATTGGAATTTGCTTGGAGTTAAACTACCTACCAGAGAATTTAGAGAGCCTGAGATGTATGCTCTGCAAATGTCTGTGCTGCCCGTATATTTTTATTTCTGTATTATAAGAGCTTATTATATTGCATTTCTAATTATGTCCATAAATATAAATTTACAGTTTGAATCTGTGAAACACTATATGAGAAACAAACACATGGAAGAGAAAGCATGCTTACAAGGTAGCTTACAAGGGTGTTTTTTTCTAAAACCCCTTCATTACTGTTCCTTATGATTACTTCCATGTGGTTTTCACAAATCATCCTTGTTTTTCTTCCTAATGAAAGGGCTGAACAACCTCCAGCTGATGCATCCTGCATGCTAAGTAGAAAGGGAAATAGATTTCACTGGGTGGGATTAGCAAATATTCACATGAATATTTCACATTCTTTAATGCAGTACGGAACTGGTTTGAAATATATTGGCATTTCTCAATCTTTCCCCAAATAAATATATTTATGTGAAAATGCAGGGCTTCTCTTTTATGAAATTTCATATATACCCATAAGCTGCATAGAGTTAAATCCCTAGGGTGTAGCTGTAGACGGTCTAGCAAGATTACAGGAGATTTTGATCTCAGAGCAGGAAGCATGAGCATGAGTTTAAGGCTTTTAAATACCTTTTCTGAAGATTCAGGTCATTCCCAGAGAAACAGGAAAAGAGAGAGGTGTCAATACTCTCCTCTTCTCTCACAGGCTACAGAGCATGAGTTGCCATCATGATAGCACTCTGGTGAGGTTTAGATGTTTGGGATTTCCAAACATGATATGTTTGGGATGTCTGTTATGTCATTCTCTGGGGGACTGACACATGCAAGGCACAGAGGCTGCAGTGCCTGGAGCGTGGTGATGACAGTATGCTTGTGTTCATAATTTTACAGGTGTAAAGTGATGCCTCTAACCTTCAGAGAGAAGAGGGAATGCTGCCACATATTTGAACTAATGCAATTTTTACTCAGAATTTTAATTGCAAATGCAAGCTTGATGAAAACCTGTGTAGGGTTATTCTCTCTATCCTGAATGAAATCTAACATTTTAGGGGTGAACAAAACATTTCTTATGAGTAGAGTTATGTCATTCAAGATGCAGTATCAATATACCTTCAGAAAGTCTTTTGTGGGTATGGCTCAGTGTAACAAAGAAGTGGCTGCCCGAAAGCACTGCAAAGGAACTGATCTTTGAGACCCTTCTTTTCCATGTGCAGAAGGTCTCTTCTAGGCCATAACTACGATGTGAGTCACAGCAAGCGGTCTGACTGCAGAGTAAAGCTGCCCTTTTAATGTCTTGGGATGGGGAGGTGGCCCTCTGGGCTCCCGTGCAGTTGCTGTGACCCTTCTGCCTATTGCTGCCTCTTAAAACAGATTCTTGAAGTTCATCCAAAGAACAATGTGTGGCTGTAGCACTAGTAGTGCAGAAAATGCCATAGGTAATGTTTGAGTGAGGGACTTGTAGCATTGTGATGACTTCATTCATGTGTCAGAGATCTTAACAGCTGCACCTGGCCATGCTATTAGGCAGCCAGCTGATGTCTGGGAGTAGATTGCTGTCACCTTGTCTGTCACAAAGGCTTCACCTTCTGAGCACCAGCAGCCTCCATGCAGCACGTCTGCTTTCTCTGTCTCTATTTCTCTTTCAAAGTAATGACAGGGGCTTTAATAATATGAACTGCCAAATTTTGTAGGAGACTTTGAAGAGGATGTGTCATTTAGTTTGTGAGGAACAGTGTGCTGACACTGAATTTGACACCTGTTAAGTCTTTTCAGTCCTAAGCTCTAAAAATTCCACTGACCCCTGGGAGGCATAAATATAATTGCGAGCTCTTTCAGAGCAGTTCACAGCATGTCCCGTGCTGCCTGCGGTGCAGCTGCAAAGGTTCAGGCATGGTTCCTGGTGGCTGGCTTCTGGAGGAGTTGAGGAGGAGGCGATGGGGAAGCACTCAGATCCTGTTCCTGCTCCCCTTCCTCTGCTGGAGAACTCACTTGTTCTGCTGTCCTGGCAAGGCAGCACATTACAAGCAGAAGGAATGCTAATTTCACACTCATAGGAGGCCAGCCTCTCACTTAAGCAACTCACAGCTGTCAAGACCCAGTACCACTGAAAAACGAAGCCAGAGTTGTGCTACATTTCTTATATTCCTAGAGCATCCATGTGTGTTCTGCCTCAATGACTTCACTTTTATTTAAAAGGAAGAAGTGACAGCAGGGGGGTGGGGGGGAAAGCAAAATTGCCCACGGAGCCAGTAATGTGGCACTCAGCTCATTGTTGGTCAGCTGTTTCCCCAACCAACGCTGACCCTGGCTGAGTTCCCAGATACCTAAAGTTGTCTTTGTGCCCAAAGGAGAAGCAGCAGCAGCCACACACATCCTGGTATTAATTTATTAGGGGTGGGGTACACAGTGGCACATTGCATAACAGGCACAGCCACCATGTAGCTTCTGCAGAACCTGCAGATTTAATTTGGCATTAATCGCAAAGAGTCACAAAGAATTTGTGTTTCAGCTAGAGAAGTCAGACACTTCTTTCTGTCCTGGGGAAGAAGAAATGGAGACTTATAACGATTTCCCCACGACAAGCTCTAAGACACCTTGCTAGCAGCAAGCTGTTGCATTTTCAGATGTCCGAAACTTTGTAGTCAAGGAGGAGAGTCACCCACTGTGCACAGTTTGACTTCCCTTTCACAAATCATTAGGGATATGCTTTAAATAAAATGGTATGGATTTTTTCTCTTGTCCTTTTTTATCTCATCAGCAAAACTCTGAGGTTTAGAAAGTTCCTGCCCTGAGTCATAAATATGTGTTCTTCCTGCCTCTTTGCTATTAATTCTCCCTGCTCAGTTTTTCATTCTGTGTCTTCGAGGTCACTGATGACCAAAGACTACAGTGCAGGGAAAATTACTTCCTTCCCAAGTACCTTAATTTCTTTTTTTGAGACCTTGGGATTGTGTACTCCTTTCAAGGAAACTGCTCCCCCATTTATATTTTCAATGAAAATCCAAGCGAATGTCCCTTACTCTCTCATTTATCCTTTTGCCAGATATGGGGAAATTAACCCTCCTAGCTTTCCAGAGGGCTGGCCATAATGATCTAATTGGAATTTTCATAGTTAAATACAACAATCGTCTGAAGAATAGTAGATGCCTGAGTAACAGCTCAGGTTTGCTTTGCCTCCATTATTTGCTTAGAATTGTAATGTTGTTCTGTGCTGGACTTTGAAAAATACAGTAGAGAACCTAGTAAAACCCCTCTCTCCCTTGAACACTTTTATTCTTGTAGAAAATTCGGAGAATTATTGGAGTTGAAGCAAACCCTGTTTTTAAATGGAAATGTTTAGTTCTTTGAGCCTGCCCTTAGACCATGTCACAAGTTCATGTAACTGAAATTACAATGGAGGAGAAAAATGAAAGTTTATTCCAGATGTCAGAGCAATTTGACATGAGAATCCAATATTAATTAGTTCATATATTGTCACTGTTAAGGAAAGAGTTAACTTCAAGGTAGGACATAGTAACAGGATAGTTTTGATGATAAGTAGGATGTAAAGTAATAACCCATCTGGTAACGCACCAATGTAATACATATTTATCAACCATCAAAAATAACATATTCCATCCTAATTTTATAACTGTACACATGATGCTCGTAGGAAGTAGGAATTGCATTAGACCCTAGGCCTCAAAATATGTCCACCTTCCTTGTTCCTGACCCAATTCCTCTGAGATTAACTGCAATTGGCCTCCATGCCTTGAAGGTTTCATGTCCATGGTAAATTCATTATTAGAAACTGAGAGAGAGAGAAACACAGACTTTAGCAAATTTTTAATATGCTGTAATACTAACTGATGGGGTGATTTAAAAGATTCTGCAGCAAGTCTGAAATTTATAGCATGCACATAATGGAAAATGTATTAATGAAAATATGTAACAGCAGCCAGCAGATTAGTGGGCTTTTAAAATATACTGCAATATTAATTGATGAGGGTAAGTTAAAGGATGCAGAAGTAGCAGCACCGAGTAGCCTGAGGAAGAAAGACATAAGGGAAGATCATTAGACCTTGTTGCATTCATTCAGCATCGAGCTATGAAAATTAGAGAACTGCTCATCTGCTTTGTTGTGGGAAGGCACTCCTGTATCTGATGTATGTGAAGGAGTTGGTGCTCGTTGTAAACAAGGTGCTGTTAAAAAAAAAAAAAAAAAAAAAAAAAAAAAAAAAAAAGACACCTCACTTATCTTGCTAATGTTTGCTTTCAGAAAGGGCACTGCTTTCAAAGTTTCAGAAAAGCAAGCCAGGTAAGGTGTTTATAAATCTCTCATCACTATCCCTGAAATATTCCAAGGAAAACATTATTAAAATGCAGTGTGTTAAAACTGCCAGTAAATATCACTTTGCAAGCTATTTCTTAAAAAACTTTATAGCATTAAGCACCTCAGGCTTGGTTTGTAAAATGACCAGATATTGCCCAAAGATGTGCGTGCTGACACTCAGTGGCAGAAGCATTGCTCATCCAACTATATGGAAGTAACATTTATTGTAAGCTAAGTTGCTCATGTGTTTTAAAATTTTATAGAATGAGTGCACGGCTGCAGAATTTGAAACAGCTTAGTTATAAATCTGATGACAGTAAAGCTAAAAGAAGTCTCAGCAAGTGGCTTCCCTCCGAGACCTCTCCATTTTATGAATCTCTAATGAAGAGATTATGCATGCGGTTAACATGCACTTTACTGGAGCAGTTCTCAGTTTTTGTGGCCACCTTCTCATGTGCTCATGTCCATTGGCCTCGAGGGGAGCAGGTATAACTGCTCCCTCCAGTACAGCTGGACAGCTGGCTTGCCTGCAGATGCCAGGAAGGTGGAAGGTGAGTGCAAAGCTTCCCCAGCATATAGGAGGGCTCCAACTGAGTGGCAGTCTGGTTTACAGAGCCACAAATATAGGCTTAGCTCTCCCTCTCCTATGGCAGCACTGCCTGACAAATGTTGCTGCTTCTTGACCTAAGTTGCATATAGCACTGGTCAGCCAATTTCAGATAAAATGAGCAAGAGAAGCAAAATGGTAAAGAATAATAGATCTTTCCTAACCCATTTTGTTAGTTTGAACGGTAATTGACCTTTAGCTGGACCATAAAGCTAGTCTTCAGCTGGCCCTGTTTTCCAGATAAAAATCAAAGTCTTTTGCCTGAAAATAAAGCCTGTTTTCAAAGCTGAAATGTGCTCTGGTAAACTGTTTGGGGATTTATGCATACCTAAGGGAATTTTATTTCTGGGATGTACGGCCAAGGAAGAGCAGCCACTCACAGTGGCTGCAGCGTGCCAAAACTTGGGAGTGTTATCAATGCTATGTCTGGCTGATCAGAATTTCACTTGAAATATTTCATGGACTCAGTCCGTGTCACTGACCTGGATCAGAATGGGCTACCAAGCAAGCAGTCCTAACTCTAGAGGCTTTGGAGGGTTTAAAACAGATAGAAGCATTTGGTAATGTGGATCAGCTGGAAACAGTTAGGACTCTTGTTGGCACAATGTCTTTTATGTGCTGCACTGAAGCAAGATTAGTCCAAAATAAATCATAGACTTGATCCTAGCTGTCATAGATCTGATAACTTTTATAAAAGCCAAGTGTTTTCCAGAGCCACGTTTTGTATTTAAACGTGATTTCATTCTGCTTTATGGCTAAGTGCAAGTAGAAAATAATGATGATATGGCCAAGGAAAAACTGTGCTTGCCACTTTACTCATAAAACACTTTGCAGAGTGTATTTAGCAATTTGCCACTGTACCCACCTGCACGTAGAGCTTTCAGTGCAGGGCTCTGACAGTGTATTTAGTTCATACTTAGTTCAGCTAAAACTTCCCATTTGTATGCATTTATTCTGCTTCGTACATTATGTTATCAGTCACTTTCAATATTTCAAAGTCACAGCAGTCTTTTTCTGACACATTTGTCAGAATGAACTGCCGTGATTGCTGTTATTAAAGACTGCAGTTCCTGAGTAAGGGAAAAGTCTTATGCAGAACCAGAACAATGAAATTGCTCAATAAAACAATAGATTAAACGGAATAAAATTAGACTAAATAGGAGCTTTAAATGACCAGAAAAAAAAAAAAAAAAAAAGAGAGAAGAGTGCAAGACAGGTTTTATAATCCCACACAACAAAATTAATCAGGAAATACCTAATTTTTTTTAAGCCGATATTCAAGGAATTGGAAATGGCTATTTTCTGCTACCCGGTAGTGAGTTAGTAAAGTATGTCTTACTTTGACTTCCTGTTAATCAAATGCTGTATTGTATTCCTCTAATGATCACTCTCAACAGAAGGATTTTAATAATCAGTCCATTACAGTCCCGACACAATATAATGAGGGGCTCTGGCCTAGCCCGAGAGGGTGCTTACACTCCTGATTAACTTCAAGTCCAAGTGGTAGTAATTCATCATGGCACATGAGCACATCTCTCCCTTGCATGTGCTTAACACATGCAGGGGCTTTGCTAGTTGAATCTAAAGGCCCTTTCAGTTTAGGACCTTGGAGGAAGCACAGTCATCTGGAGAGGTAATTATCCTTTTCTGCTTATTGTAATTAAAAAAATATCTTTTTGCATTATATTTGCTACTATTATCCACAACTGAAAGAAGAGGATAAAAAGAAGCAGACTTCCAAAGCAGTGAAGAAGAGCTGCCTCTGCATTGCCTTACTGTTGTAGTTATTACAGGTGCTCTCAACAAGGCAGAGAGGTTTCAAATATAAAAAGGGAAATAACTTCACCAGCTGTAGTATTGTAGGTGGAGCTCCTAAATATACTCAAAAAGATCATCTATCTCTAAAGAGATCTGATTCTTACAGAAAGCCCACGGGACAGATAAACTGATTAAAAAAAACAAATGCAAAAATTCTGTTACAGTAATATTTGCAGAGAAAAGTAGCAGAACACTTAGGAGGGATTTGCAGCTTTGAGAGCAGGGATTAGGAGTTCCTGACCCAGGCCTGAATTTTCTTGGCTTCGCATGAGAGGAGGAGGTAGCGTGTGGAGCTGAGCCTTGAACTGGCTGAGAAGCTTGCCCTCTGACTTCTTGTATTGTTTGGCTGTACTAGTTTCCTTGGGTTTGGGGCGACTTAATTAGCAAAGGATCTTCAGATCATGGAATTACAACAGATTTATACTGGTTTAGCTGATGGGAGAATTTAATCCTATAAATATTTCTTTGGCATAATTTAGATGTAAGACTCAAGATTAGCGTCCCTGTGAAATATGGAATTTACGTTCTTTCTCCTTTTTGCCTGTGAAGTACTGTGCAAAGCCACAGAAAGGCGTCAGCTCTGACAGCATGCTTACATACCGTGCAGCAGTCAGGGCGTTCAAAAAGCCATTGGGGTTCACTCACAGCATCTGATTCCCCTCCATCCTTCCACTATTTTATACAAATCTGGAGAAAAGAGTAAAATCCATAGAGAAAAGCAATTGGAAATGAAGCTTTCAGAGGAAATGAAATTTGCTGTCATTCTTTAAATCCCTCTTACATTAGAAATATCTACAACACTTTTTTTTAAGTGGCGATTGTGCTCCCAGTTAAATATATGAGGAGTAGTGTCTCTGAGCACCACAGTAACTGGGATGAAGGGATCCACCTACAGCTGAGAAGCCAGCACAGCATTTAATCTCCCTCCTGCCAGCTTGGTTTCAAATTGTCCATTCCCTTTTTCCTTTTCTTCTGCCCCAAGTGCTTTCTAACTGCAGTTTCAGTTAGCGCTGAGTCCTTTACCCAGGCTGCTGGAGTTGGGCAAGGGCAAGTTTTGGTCTGCAGGGTCCCTCAAAACTGGCAAACTGCTGGCATTTGGGGTTGGTTCACAGTGAAGGAGAAAATATTTTATTTTTTTCCAGTTTCTAGGAGGAAATGGCATAAGCCCTTTGTCTGTTCATTGGGCTGAACTGCCATCATCTTTTGGCTTGTGTTTGAAATAAAGCCTGGGGAAGAGGCTCTCACAAGAAGACTTATATCCCAGGCTGGCAGGACTGGGAGCAGACCATGCTGTTCTCTTTTCAGCCTACTGCAGACCAAGATTTTTCCCACAGTACTGCATTTTAGGTTCAGATTTGAAGATGTGCTTGCTTGAACATAGGGATGCTTCCTCAGGGATGCTTCCTGATCCCCACAGTCACTTCCATGCATACTAGCATCACTTGCCAAATTGTATAAAAAGTAGAGATGCTAGCCCTTCGTCTGGGCTAGGCAATTATAAGCTCCTTGCTAAAATCCTTAAATCTTACAGCCCTTTAGAGCACTAGTATACATATGGCAGATCTTTTGCAGCTAGAACTGTCTTGGCTGAATCTTAATAGCGATGGTATGTGAATAGCATGGTATCTTTATTCAGCAGGAGAAATGCTGCAGGTCTTAATTTATTGACCTGGATAAACAGAGTAGTTTATTCCTACCTGGAGATGCCTTCTTAAAGTTCAGTTTGTGGTGCTTATGGGGAAAACTTGATTTATTGGTCTTGGACACGACAGTATACCCAGCGTGCTGCCTATGAACAAAAGTCATTTTCTCCTTAGACCTGATTCTGGATTTCACAAGCTTCTTCCTGTACTACCAATCCTAATGGAAACATTGCACCTGGGCAAGAAATGTCCTTATTTGTCTGCTGCTCTTTCCAGCAGCCTGCATTGCTTTCATTTGGGGCTCTAGTGGTTCTTGCCTTGAGCCATAGCGCTTTGACAGCAGGGTTGTAAGAAGCTTTCTTAGCAATGTTTACTTTTCTACAGAATTGTTTCCTGGCTGGAGGCTTATTACCCACTCTTAACTTAAGGCTTTCTTTCAAAGAAATTTCAAGTAACTTCTTGAACTCAGTTTTAACATAACAAAGTAATACATAGCTGAAGGAAGAAATGTGATATTATTTTTAACTCAAAGTTGGGGAAAAAATGATGAGATTATCAGGCAATTGCTCACAACCCTGTCAGTCATCTCAATGCAACTCATCATTTCTCCTGTGTTACCAGTCTGTTTCACAATAACACTGTAGTTAGCTAAATCAACTAGTATTAGCGAGATGCCTAGATGTCATTAGGAATCCTTAAACTGAAATCTTCATTAAAGTTGAAAGAAAAAACCTGTTATTTGATAAGAAGACAGAAAAGAATGCCTACAGTAATTGCAGAATCAGTAATGATAAAGCAAGGAAAGTCTGAACTAAGATGAGGTAAGGAATCAATTAATTCATCCAGCCAAACCTAAATCAGCTTTATAATGACACCATACAGTGGTGTCATAACCTGTGGTTATGATTACAGCATTTCCTTAATTATTAGAACATGAATAGATAAAAACAAGTGTGTTTGTTTCTGTTCATTTACTTAAGATTCATGTTAGATTTTTGTCTTTGGATGGTTATTTAGTGGCAAAGATGAAAAGGTCAGGAAGCTGAAAGCTCAGAAAATTGAAAATGTGTGGGAAGAGGCTTCTTAGCCCTGTTTTACTTTTCTGAAAATCTTCCTCTGGCTTTTCCTACAGCTGTATGACATGTTCAACCCTTTGTGTCACAGGATACTGAACAAGGTTTTTTAATGGCCTTTCTGGCCCTACTCTCTGTGAATCTGTTTTCATTTTTAAACCACTCTGCCATCACCCTGCTGCCTTTCTCCTCCAAGCTTATACTCTGCTCCTTTGAAACATCTCTCTGTCCTATTCAGGGCACTTTGGTCACCCTCGGCAGCATATGTGAATGTTTCAGCCTAGAGCGTGGATAGCCCTGGGACATCCAGGAATCCTCCAGATTGCTCACTGTCCATACCACGAACCCCCAAGAAACTTCCATTCTTTTTATCTATTCTGCTTCATTACACTGCTTATTGAATTTTGCTGCCGGTATTGTCTTTCATACTCTTGGGACCAGCATCAGTTGTCATGGCAATTATTTTCAGATGGTTGCAACTTGTGTGCTTGGAGGAGGGTAGGAAAACTGATGGTCAGAAGAAGGAGTAGCAGTTCAAAGATGCAGAAAATATCAGTTATTAATACTGCCCAGTGCCAGAAGCATTTGGAGCTGTAGATCATTTGACTTCAATCAATATTGTGTACCTTTCACGTTAGCTCCCATTGAATATTATTGGTTTGTTCTTTAATAATCAAGATGACATTTAAAACGATTGATAAAAGAAATGGTTCATTGTTGTGAAGTCATTCTTCAAGTTGCTACAGCAGTCATGTGCTGAACATGGCTTGTCCATTTCATAGTAGGAAAGAGTTTAAGAAGGAGCCCTGAGGCATGTCTAAAAAAATATGGACTCTCATTAAGTGTAGAATCATAGACTGGCTTGGGTTGGAAGGGACCCCAAAGATCATCTAGTTTCAACCCCACTGCCATGGGCAGGATTGCCAATCACTAAATCAGGCACTAGATCAGGTTGCTCAGGGTCTTTAGCCCTTTAGTTTCCCTATAATGCTTAGTTGAAGCTTCCCTAATACTTCAGCAAAGAGAGGCTGCAGAAATGGTGTCTGACTGCATTTCAGGTCATCTGACCATGTTGGATTGCGGATGAGACCTGAAGGCAGACCATTCCATCTCAGTGCAATCTAATTTTGGGCCTGCCTAGTGACACTTCTAGCATGGATGGGATTGTTTCAAACTTTGATGAAAGTGCTTCACAGCCCTCTCAAGTCAGATAGACCTAATAGGAAAAAATTCTCTCTCTGTAACATCTTGGTGCAAATTTCTTATTTTGCAGAGCAACTTGACACAGAGATGTTTTGAATTATCTTAGGACTATGTTTAGACAAAGAGGAGAAGAAGGATCCTTAACTTATTGATGGGCAAAAATCTGAGCAAGAGCTGCCTACTTCTTTGTCAAGAGCCTGGTTTTCATTGGGGAGGGAGAAGAGGATTCTTTGCACACAGGTTGTCATATATGTGTCTTGGGTTTGCTGCAGGGAGTCTCTATCCTATGCCGGAGGAAGTCAGTTATTTTTCCATCTCATCTCTTAACCACATGCCTTGGAAAAGAGCAAAGGTTTTGCCATACACTGGGTAGCATTTTAAAACCTCTCAACACATAAGATATCAATATTGAACTTGTGCTGGAGATTACATTTCCTGATGCTTCACTCTTTTGTAATCAACTCCTATGAGGGAAAAAAAAAATGGTCTCATCATACTTATTTCACCAGCATCTCAAGGGAATAGAAGCTGGTTTCTTGTCACACTAAGGCTGACAGTTTTCTGATTTATGGTATTTAGTGGAAGTTGAAAGAGGATTAAAGCCTTACAGTGCTGATTCATTGCAAGAACATGGTATGTTCAATATGATAGTAAAGTGGGAATTTTTCTTCTATGGCTCTTATGTGTTTGGGATTATTAAGGATGAAATTGTGGATGAAATGATGGCTGAAGTCAAACATACTTGTTTCTGAGGCAGTTGGATGCAAGGTGACAGGGGTCAATTTTAAAACCTTAGTAAATTTTTGCTTTGGAGGACTTGAAAGCAGAGCCAAAAGGAAACTGATACTGTAATGATTCATTTAACATTGGAGGCTGAAACTTTCAAGTGTTGGAAGGCACTTTGCTATAACATGTTTGAATTTCATAGCCATGCTGACAGTGTTTATCTAGGACTATCATCAGCAATAGGCACTGGAGAAAGAGGTTTGAGATTGCAGCTATTTAGAGAGTTGACTAAGTGAGAGTTAATCTGATATTCCCTTTTGGAAACATACCAAGTGCAAGGAAAGACAGTGCATTATCATGCATTAGCACAGAATAAAGAGTGTAAAATCCTCACAGAAATGAGGGATGATTCCTGAAATATCTATCCGTCAAACACCTGAATCCATCTTTTATCTTGCCTGTAGAGCTCTGAAACAACTTTGCATTGCTTAGCTATTTATATGTTCACTTAAAATAATGTTTTAAGTAAGCTTGGTTGGTTTGTTTTAGCTCTGCAGTTCGAGATCTTTGTTTGTCTGATAAAAAAAGAAGACCCAAGTGACAGAACTACAGACAATTTACTTTATTGCTGTTCTATGACCATAGGAATCAAAGGGATCTGCTGGGTCATCGAATCCATTACCCTGCTATGATAGGCAAGCGCACCATGTGGTTCCTTTTGCAGCTTCATCAAGCTCCATCTTTATTCCAGTCCGGGGCATTTTTTGTGCACTTGAGTGTTCTCCTGTGGGAGTTCTCTTGTTCTAGTGTGCTCCTCCTGTTGGGAAACATTTCCTATCTCGTGTTGCTCCCAGGGCATTCTTTGCAAGTCCAGTCCAGATTTCTTCACAGCCAGTGTGTTACTGAATGCTTTTATTAATGTTGGCTTTCCCTTCAACTTGCTTGTCTCAGTTTTTGTCTTCAGCCATCTTCACTTTTGCTCCTTTTTTGCATGCACCTCAGAAGGGCTTTTTTCCTCTTGCATTAAGGTCTTCATCCCTAAATCTCAAATCAGCACTGGTTCATTTATTGAGGGTCAGTAACAGCAGTTGTGCAGAGCACATCAGATGAGACCGCAGCTGTACCTTCCTCAATTTGAGTCAGAAATAACTTACTTGGTGCATTCTGGCAGAACATTTCTCTCTTTCACAATTTCATCATGCTGGTAGTTCTTGTTCAATATTAATCTCAAACCATTGTTGTCCTCATTCACATCAAAACAATGAATTTCTACTTAGTAAGGCACACTGTCCTTCCTCCTATAATGTCCTTCTTCATCGGCTCTGGATTCTGACTCTCAACTCAGTAAACAGTTTTTACTGAAACTTACAAAGAAATTATCTTTAAATTCTAAGTTTGAATAATTAATTAATTTCAGATGGATGGCAAACTGATATCAGTATCTGTGAAAATCATAATTTTTAATTAATGGTAATTATTGTGGCCAGCCCCATGTAGGCCTCCTGGGATGACTCTTTTCTGCTTGTTTCTTTGTTGTTGTTTTGATCTGAAACTAGCCTTTAGTAGAAAAATCCCACTCATCTATTTGAGTAGCAGTGTAGTGGTATCAGTGCATTTGTGTAGGAAAAGGCCTGATATGAGTGCACGACTGAAGTTGAAAAACTTTATTTTGTTATTGAAGTTTTCTAGTAGACAGCTTGATTCCATTCACTTTTCTCACACCCACACTCCTTCAGCATGAAGAGAATAGTAGTACAGAGGAAAACGCCATTATTGTAAACTCCAGCTTGCATTTCTTTATTCTTTGCAAACCTGAAGAATAATAAATGCAGATTGCATCAGAGATGGAGCTGATGATAATAATACAACATTTGGTCTCTCATTATTCATCGTAGTAGGACAATTACAGAAATCTTGTATTTTTCTATGGTGCCATTGAGATTTACAGCACTTCATTTCAAAAACTGTAGAACAGACTCAGTGAAGGTAGAACAACGTCTCTTATTTTTATAGTCAGAGGTAGTATTTGTGATTGCCACCAACAGCCTGCTTTCTTGTAAGAACAGTGAGATGAAAAACAAATTGCTTCCATGCTCTTTGCCTGGGTCCTGAACCTTTTAGCAAAACTGGGCTTTAAGACTCCGGGAAAAGCCAAACTCTAGTGTGTTTCCCATGGATTGATATTTTACTGCAAGCATTTTGCACTAGAACTACTGTTATCTCTTCTTGATAGATAAATTCTTTGTTTTGTGATGGATTTTTACATGTTAAATTGCATAAAATACTATTGTTATTTGACAAGTATGGGCTATTGGAAAGTATTAAGTGGAGTCAAAGAGAGACTCTTCTCCAAACATTCTCTTCAGATTGACAGCTGCATGTTTTCATTTCAATACTTAGAAGTTTTCGGTGCAGATATACTGCTATCTCTGTGGGAGAGATTTGATCTGTTCATTGAGACATAGTTCATTTTTGGCTGGTACCAGTAAAAGTAATTGCAATGTCAGTTCTGTACCTGAATTGCTTATGATAGATATACTTCTGGATTAGGCAATGTGCACTCTGAAATAATGAGAAATGTCAGGTTTTGGTTAAAAAACGAGGGGTGAAATATCTCTGCAGGTTATTATCACTTTGAGGGATTGTGGTTCCTCTCCATTATTTCCTCCACTATTGTTGAATTGTCCAATTTAAGTGAGTAACAGCACATTCTTTCTAGAAACTGTTGGTGGGAGCCAAGGAAATAAAATGTAAGAGGGATGTATTATAGGAAGGATACCCGTATATAATAGCCACTGGCAAAGTTGGAAGACAATAATAAGCAATCAAGTTCACCCACTTGATATTTTGTTTTTCAAAAATCTGAGCAACACACACTGACCAACCTAGTCTTACTAGAAAACAATTCTTTTTTTGCACAGTTCCTGCTAATACTGTTGGTGCAGCAGTCTCACAGGCTAGATGCATTCTGCCACCATTAAAACTCATAAAGCTGCCAATCTTTTGTCATCATGTATGATTAACTGTAGAAAGAGTTAGGTGTCCCATGCTTTCACATTTGTAAAAAGAATAGTTGTGTTTTAATTCTTAAAATTCAGAGTTTTCCATATGTGCTGAAGAACTAACTTTAATTTCTATCCTTTTTAAAAAGAATACATTAGATCACTATTTTCTGGTCTGATTGGATAAAGGGCAGGGATCATTCAGAATTTTGCAAGTCTTTCTTGACCTATCTACAGTCATTGACTGTGTCCCAGAGGGTCAGTTTGCTGCAGCAAAGTTGTCTGTGCAGTTTGTTACTAAAGCAGCTTAGTATTGCTTGAAGTTGATACTTGCCTTTGACAGGCATTTCTTTAGTGATAGAATCATGGAGTATTAATATGCCCAAATTTCATTTTCAGTTAGCAACATCCAGGTGTTGGTCATCTTAAAAATAGAACTTGTGTATATGGCAGCCTACCCAGAGAGCATCATTTTGAGAAGAGCATCATTCTTTGGTTTGCTCGTTCCTTTCAAATGCCTTGTTATTTGGCACAAGTCTATTCCAGTATGCCAAGAATCCCTTTTGTGGGGAAAAACAGAGAAGGATTCTGCAAGAATTCCCTTTTGGGAAGTAATAAGAAAAGCAAGGCTTGTACTACCATGAG
The DNA here is from genome assembly GCA_016647715.1 of Pavo muticus. Taxonomy (NCBI): domain Eukaryota; kingdom Metazoa; phylum Chordata; class Aves; order Galliformes; family Phasianidae; genus Pavo; species Pavo muticus. The sequence continues at coordinate 928,827 of JACDJE010000264.1, read as the reverse complement.
GGTTTGGGGGGGGGGGGGGGGCACTCTTCAGTGAGCACTCAGCAGTGTGTCAGAGCTTCCTTCCCTTGTCCCACTTTGCCAGCTCCGTGTGGGATGAGTTACTCACATGACCCTCATGGGATGAGCTGACACATGTATAATGCAATGGAAAGCACAACAATGACAGTAGACCAGCAAGATCCTAGGCTACAACAAGTAAGGATTTGCTCAATGCAATAGCCATAGGCACGGAAATAAAGGAAAGAATCTGCTTACCTTCAGAAGGCCTCAGGTATACAGGGATCTCCAAACAGATACCCTTGCCTCCATTGCCAACCCTTAAATGAGGTCTTGGAAGGGGTTCGTTGCATGCACTGAGCTCCCCTGGGTTGTCCCTGCCTTCCCACCAGGTGCTCAATTACTGGTTCAGGCCGTGACTCAGCATTTCTGCTACAACAGAGAATACAAAGCTTTATGGTCTACAATGGGTTTAGGCTGGTTCTGACTACACATTTAGATTAAACATAATAAGGAGCTTTTAAAAGTAAACTGTTTTTAATTATAGCTATCCTTTTTGCTGTGCAACTTGTTAAAATACCGTAAGCAATTAAATCATTATGCAAAGCCACCAGATTTCATTATTTACATCCCAGCTGCCATTGTGGCCCATGAATGCAGTACATTTCTAAACAAGGAACAACCTTCTTTTCTCTCTTTTGCATTTGAGAGGTGTAGGACAGGCCGAACTGTCATGCTTAATTCATCTCTAATGAAAATGTATTTATTTGTTTTTTATTTTGTAAGTGAATTTAGGATTTGGTCTGTGCAGAGAGAAGAAAAGAAATCAACAACTCTTCTCTGGGCTAAGATCTTGTGCTGTGTGCCAGGTTTTATTATGAAGTGAATTTTTTATGGCCACATTTCAAAGCCTTGTGGAACAGAGATTATAATAAAAATGTTCCTGGGGTCTGCATCCATAGCAGTGCTGGGTGTCGCTGTTGCACGGAATTTAATTTTCTCTCATCAAACTGCACATTGCCACAGTATGTTGTGTCTGTCTATTTGATTTACATAAACAAATTTCAGAGTAGCTGGGGTATGCTGGCATGATGAGATGAACACGAAATGTCACCCACCGCCTTAAATGCTCTGCACTGTATTTTAGTTGTTATTCTCTACAGGTAGTGCTGCTGCTGCTCTGTTAAATAGGTTTTCATTCATTCTCAGTCCTTTTTGCTCTGCTTCACTTAATGATCCATGTCAGCAAGTAGATGCCAGTTTAGAACAAAACAAAATAAAATCGATTTTCACAGTTGTATTAAATTTATTTTACAACATAAAAGCTATCAGTCCGATTCCTAGCTGAAGCCTAAACATCTACTCGGGCAGAGCCTCCCAACCTGAAACCTGCCCAGCTGAGCTAGAGCAGGCACACAGGTTAGCCACTTTGCTTGCTTCTACCCCTACCAGAAAGCAGAAGGAGCCCAGGACATTCTCCCTTGCAGCTGACACCAGCTGGCATGGGCACTAGCGTGTGCATGGGAAGCACGATGATGTGCTGGCTGCACCATGCTCCGGCTGCTGGAGGGAGGGCAGGAGTGCCTCTTTCTAGGGGTACTCTTTCTCCTGCCCTGCTCTGGCTGCAGCAGATTTTGAAGAATCTGCAGGTCTGCAAATTGAAGGAAATTCTGCCCTTAACTTGGGAACAGGAGCTGAAGTTGGAAAACGCTTGTTAGAGCATTCAGTTTATTTCCCTGAGAACAGATCTGTCCTCTGCATTTCCAATTGCTTCAGTTGTCTTGATTTCTTTCTAAAGGGTGTGAATCAAGCATTTTATTTGGTTGTTAAAAAGCAGAATCTTGCTTTTTTCCTCATGCATTTCTTGCAGCAGAAAATATTATACAATTGGTTTACCCAATTTTCAGTGTATTATACTCCATGACATCTTGTAGGCAACCCCTATCTAACTGATATTAGATAAGCACCATCTGTTTGTATGGTGCCCATCACTGTGGTATCTGAGCACCAATGTGGCAGCTTTCTTCTCCTTCCCTGTATGCACGTCAGGTTGGCAAGACTTATGATTGTCAGCTACATTCCTAATACTTATTAGTATTAGCTTGTGTATGTTCATGTTTAAATGAGCTGCAGCATTTTACCAAGCTTGCTGATTTTAGCCTTTGTCAGCATTTTGCAGTGTAAGATAAGACACACCTTTCTATCATTTCCCACAGCCTCAGGTTTTTCAAAAAAGCAAACAAGGAAGAACTAACCAACCAATGCAAAAGCAACTGGGTGCTGTGGCTGCAGGAAAAAATATATCTTTTTTTTAATCTGCACAAGCTGTAAGAAGGCTGGAAAATCAGAAGTCACCAAGAGCACTGGGGCTCTTTGCCCTCTGCTTGCCTCTAGCGAAAGGAGTTAGGCTCAAGGATGAGTGGTGTGGATGCAGCTTCAGTAATGGCACTGTTGTTTCTGCTGGTAGTTTTTAGGAACACCTGTCATTGCTAATGCTCTGCTTACTGCAGGTTAAAGGGATTACCTTCCTTCAGCTTTTATCTCCCCTGGTATTGGAAAACATCCCCGAGTGGGACAGAAGATTCTTCAAAACCTACTGAGGTTTGTTGGCATAATATTTAGTGTCAGCATGCATCCTCCTTTGGCTTAAAAAGTGCACCACAAATTGAAATGTCATCTCTGCTTCCCTGCAAAATATCTACTTTCTTTGAGAAGTTAATTACTGATTTCACCACAGCTGAAATGAGGCCTAATGATGGCCTTCTCTTAATTCTTGACAAGTGATGGCTTGATTGGAACTAACTTTACACAGCTTCAAATGTGAAATTTAATTGTGGTACATTTCCATTTCCTCAAATCCTCCAAAGAGCCTAGCTTATATTCTGGACCTTTACAAAGTGGGAATTGCAGTGCATGAGGAGGCATTTTGAATGCTCTCAGCAGATGATGTTGAATTCTGCAGCAGCAAGCTGAGCACTGTAGCTATCCCTCCTACCTCCAAGTAACAGCAAGGAAAATGGGCCTGACATGCGGCAGGCCTAAGGAAGGCAGCAGGTGACAGTGACACTGATGGATACCTGAGGATGCATATATTAGCTGAGATAGGTTTTGAAGACAGTTTCTTCTTTTGTCATTCTTGCTGAGCGAGGGAAATGGGTGAGTCATTAAGAGGTCGCTTTCCTTGCCCCAGTGCCTCGGTGATGGATGCATGGATGGCTGCCTGAATTCAGAAACGTTTCACTTCACTTCCCATCCTCACCAGGTCAGCTTCGCCTGAGGAGGGACTTATCCCGCCTAATTCAGCACATCCCAGTGGCGTCCTGGCCTCACCTCCTTATTTTACTCATTTTTTTGTTTGGTGTGTGACCTTAATCCTTGATTAAATTAAACATCCTTTGTCCTACCAAAGCCTTTCTGAGCCCAACAGGATTAGGCCTTTAGTGAGCTATAACAGAAGCAAAGCCTGTAACTCAGAGTAAGTGATTTCCTTCCTTTCTATGTTTTCTTGCCAGAAACAATGAAAATAGCCACAAGAGACAAGAATAATGCAGTCTTATTTAGAGAGTGCTGAATGTAGAGTCTGTGTTATTTACATTCTATCAAATTAAACTGGACTGAATGTTTGCTTGACATCTACCTTTGTGTACCAGGCCTTATTCTAATGGCAGAAACCAAATTAAAGCAAAATCTGTAAGTCACTGTCTTTCCACTAATTCCCAAACAAGTTGGACCTAGATGGTAGTGTTTGTCCAGATCTAGCTTTTATTTTCTATCAGGTTAAATCTGACATTTTATTGTGGATTTGTTTTTTTTGTTTTGTTTTGGTTTTTTTGTTTGTTTATTTTGCATTGAGAATATGTTTTTATGAGGATATGAATTTGGCCATTGACTCTAATTATTTTCTAAAGTCTGATATAGATGTTTAAAAATCTCCTTAGTGTAAAGCCTGTGCAGGAACTCTGCTCCAACTGCAGAGACTAGAAAACATCTAATAAATGCAGTGCTTTCTGCTACTTTGAGCACCTAGCTCTCCAACCTTTGGCTTTCCACCATCCCAAGGCTGTAGGACCCCTTGAATTCATCTGTGTTTTCTACCATTTACCCATATTCTACTGTTGGACCAAGAAGTCATTTCTTTGTGAAGTTTCCCAGTGGGTTGCATTCTTTTCTTCTGCCAGCAGTACCTCTTCCTGCACCACTTCACCCAGAGATTTTGTTTACCTATAAAGTCAGTGTGATGAAGTACCTCATGCCAAGCCATGATGAGTCCTTTGTTTTCTTGACAACCCTGGCCCACCACCCCACAGCCCTTCTTGAAGCAGATTTCTGACGGCTGCTGCTGAAATTGATCTCTTGGGCTGGAGGAAGAGCAGCCAGAGCCCAAAGGAAAGATCAGGGAAGCAGAAAGCTTTCCACATCTCATGACTTTATAGGGGCCATTTGAAGGCTGGTGATGACAGACAAAAAGGAAATGGGGAAGAGAGCAGCAGAAGAGAAAGAGAGAAGACAGAGAAACCTTTGCGCATCCTCTTCTAGCCCAAAGAGTAACTTGAGGTATTTGATCATGAGAACCTATTTAAACCAAAAAATTGTTATTAAATCTTTTCTGAAGCCACCAGGCAAGTGTATATTTAATGTAATACAGCATTCTGATTCTTAACTTAATTTTATTATTTCATGAATTTTCCCTTTCATTTCAAAGGCTTGCTGCTTTTCTGTTTATGTAATGCTTGAAATTTTGACAAGCCTTTGTGGATTTGCTCCATGAAGACACACTCTCCTCCCCATCTGCAAACACAGCTGTTGGCTGCAACCTAGGAAGGCTTCACCATAGATAGACCTGCAAACTTCCACCCACTGACTCATGAAAGATTCTACAGAGGCATGTCATCCATAATAATCAGGGATGGAGCCCACCTCAGCTTTGCATCTTCCTCGTAGTCTTCAGAGGTTTGCTGACCCCTCCGTGTGCCTCTGTGCCTGAATGAGCATACAACATCTGCACGGCAGTCCTGTTATCCTGGGGCCAGTTGGATACCACAGGCTCAGCCCACCAGCCCTAACACTCAATTTTCATGACAGGTCCCTTCTGTACTTACAAGTTTCCAGGTGGGAGCTCACCACACATTGTCTCCTGCTTCTCTGTTGTAGCAGAAATGCTAAGTCATGGCCTCAACCAGTGATTGAGCACCTGGTGGGAAGGCAGGACCAACCCAGGTAAGTTCAGGTGCATGCAATATACTTGAGTGACCAGAAGGAGTGGAGCCAGAATCCACGCCTTCCCAGGGTTGGCAGTGGAGGCAAGGGTTTCCTGATGGAGATTCCTGTGTATTGGAGGCCTTTCAAAGGCAAGCAAACTTTCTTCTTTCATTTTTGTGTTTATGGCTGCTGTATTTGGGCTTGTCCTCCTGGGCTGTAGCCATAGACTTTGCCACCCCACTATTATTGCTGTACTTTCCATCACATTATAGCATTACATCTGCTACTTAGTTGCTCTTTTTCTATTTTCCACAACTGGTAGGTACACCTTTAGAGATGCTTTTGTAATTTTAGAGAGGTGCTAAAGGGAGAAGGAAGCAAGGGCTGAACTGCAGGCAGATTTTGCAGGGTACTTCTTCCTCCTGATTTCATTACTGAGCGTCTTTACTCCACCACTTCCCTGCTTAGTTTGATGTTTCCTTCTCTGGCCCAAGGGTTTTTTTTTGTTTTGTAATTTGCTTTTCATTTCTCACCTGAGGAAGGTGAGATCGCAAGCTCCGAACTGCAGGTGAGGGATGTGCCAGGCTTCAGGCTGTAACAGGTAGCCGCTGTAGGTCTGTATGTGAGCTAAGGGAGAGAAACGTGCAGGATGAAGTCCTGTTACATTCATTTGAAGCAGGAGAGATTTGTCTGTACATGCTTTTACTGAATGACTGTATTATGTGGAACATGCAAAGTAACAACTCCTATCCATTTTTAGAGCCATTGTTAAACAGGGAATTAGCATTGAGGAGAAGACAGTGGGGGATTTCTTTCTCCTCTCCTCTCCCTCTCTCCCATAGTACAGTCTCTTTATTTTCTTTTCATTATTTCTCTTTGTCTTACTGGTGTACTGCTTTCATTTATATTGAAATCAGCTGGCAGAAGATAAAGTTCACAGCATATATTTAGAGCCAGTGTTTTTGAGACCAGTAATTATTGTTTTCCTCCATCTTTCCTGGGAAGCTGCTCGTGATTTGTTTTCAGGTTCATTTCATGAGTGTTTACTGTCATTTACTATGAACTCTGGTCTTTTCCTTTCTCTGCCTGTCCCTCAAAATGCTGACCACATGCTGGCTCTGCTTTACATTTCTGTATCTGAGTTTGTATTTTAATATTCATTAAGTATTTGTACTGACAGCCCATCAATACATTAAATTAGCTAACAAGTATGGTACATGCCTAACTGACTTATAACAACATTAAAACAGAACAGATTGTCTCAGCAGGGTTTAATAAACTGTACTTATCCACAGTCCCTGTGAAAAACAGGCAACTGTAACGTACAGTGCTCCCTTGGAATCAGAAGACCAACGGTAAACGTACTAAACTGAACGTGATTTGTTTTTCTGATCAGAGAACTGAACTTTCTTCTATCTTTGAAAAAGTGCTTAGTCCTTTATTCTTTTGAGAAACAAGACGTTCGTTATAAAGCAACAGGCATTCTAGTTCAAAAATGTTTAATGAACATCAAGTAGCATTGGAGCTGATAAAATGCATGCATGGTTATGCATTACTCTGCTCATTCTCATGAAATGCTTTGAAGGTATTGAGATCTCTGCAAGCAATTAGTGTCAGAATATCATTTTTTTTTTCTGCTAATTAAGACTAATTTGACTAAAAGGGAAGCTTTTTTGGATAAGAGGTATTATTTCTTCTCCATATGAGTGAGAAAGTAGCTCCTCTAAAGCAGGCAGAAAATCAATGTCAGAGTAAAAGAGAGCTGCTTGGTTTGGTTTTCAACCATATCCATTCTTGGATATGGTTGACTCCCAGCCAGAAATTTCCTGGAGAGATCTCCTGTTTGGCATCTTGGAGAGAGCACACACCGCCTCTTGCATTACAGGAATTAGGTAGGATAGAATCTGTGTATTAACTTTATATCCTGTTTCTCTGTAGTCAAAAATTGGCTGATTAAAAGCTGCACAAAAATTCTAAAATAGACATCAGACACTTTAAACCATGAGTGCAAAGAATTTTGAAATAAAGTATTTATCTAATCTTTTTCATCTGTGTTCTGAATCAGGTTCCCATGTAATTAACTTAACTGATGGGAGTTATCCTTTAACATCAGTGGAGTTAATAAGAAGTTTCTTATCCTGCATTAGAGCATCAGAAGTGCTCAGTTTAAACCACAGTGGCCCTCTCTGAACACTTCATTGCACCAGGCTTGGGGCCCAAGCATGGGTGATGTCACTGCTCTGCCAAGGTGTGCTCAGGGAGAGTTCTGCAACAACTATCGGGCTTCAGTCAGTCCCCTAAACAGCATTTGCTGTTCACATGGCTTTTGATTCCCCATCAGTTAACTCGAAAGCACCAAAGAACACAGAACAAACAAGCAGGGAAAGCCAGGGTTAATGTACTTACCCACATGAGAACAAATGTGGAGCATCTGATCATAGTCCATGTAGCAACAGTCTCTAGGCACCAAGGTCCTTCTGCAGTAATGCTGCCAACATCCTCCACGAGAGCACACACCATCACTGTGGCAATCGGGAGATTCCTTAGCAAAGTGTTTAAACAGTCTTCTGAAAATAATGATTATTAATTTCTTGTTCTTTTTTTTTCACTTGATCTCTGTCTCTTTACAGTGGTAAGATGCTGACATCCATTATTTAAAATGTTCAAACTTGTTTAACATATCCATTCTGTTAATGAACAGCATAAAACATCTGAGAAGTTCCTGTAGGATACAATAACAGTACCTTGCAAATGTCAGAGACCTGTTTAACGTCAGATTTTTCCTATTTTCATAATGAGAAAAAGCAGCAAAGGCACCTGAGCTGCCTTTTCCTGAGTAATGCTGCTGTGAACAGTGTGAGACATCTCTGGTAACAGAGTTAAGAGCCACTTGACACAGCCAGTGGGTTCTCTGACCTTGGCCAGGCTCTATAATCTAGAAAATGGGGGGCCTTTCATTCCATTTACCTCTGTTTACAGCTCTTTAGAGGGAGATGATCTCTGTAGCTACCTGAAGGGAGGTTGTAGTGAGCTGGGGGTCAGCCTCTTCTCTTGTGTAATTAGTGAAAGGACTAGAGGGAATGGCCTTAAGTTGCACCAGGGGAGATTCAGGCTGGATGTTTGGAAATACTACTTCTCTGAAAGAGTGGTGTAATGGAAATGCTAAGTCATGTCCTGAAGCAGTGATTGAGCACCTGGTGGGAAGGCAGGGCCAACCCAGGGGGAGCTCAGGTGCATGCAATGTACTTGAGTGACCAGAAGGGGTGGAGTCAGGATCCACCCCTTCCCAGATCTCATTTAAGGATTGGCAGTGGAGGTGAGGGCGTCTCTTGACAGAGATTCCTGCCTACCTGAGGCCTTCTGAAGGCAAGCAGCTCTTTTCCTTCATTTCTGTATCTGTAGCTGCTGCATTTGGGCCCGTTGTCATTTGCTGTAGCCAAAGACTTTGCCACCCTGCTATTATCATCCCATTATAGCATTACAAGTGGTTAGGTATTGGAATGGGCTGCCCAGGGAGGTGGTGGAGTCACTGACCCTGGAGATGTTCAAGAAACATTTAGATGTTGTGTTGAGGGACGTTGTTTAGTGAGAACTGTTAGTGATAGGTGAACAGTTAGACTGGGTGATCTTATAGGTCTTTTCCAACCTTGGTGATTATATGATTCTGTGATGAAAAGAGGTCCTCAGTGGTACCCTTTTCTCTCCAGATTTCTTTTTCCTCTACTGCCGTGGACCATTTATTTTTCCTAGAATGCATCCAACCTTGCTGATTATATGTAATAGGAGGCCCCAGAAGGAAATAGCTAGCTTATTAGTGATAGCTGTGTGTTTTCACTCATAACTTTTTCCTTTCCTAAGATGATAAAGGCATTCTGGGTGGTTTACAATGACCATTACTTTCATGAACCTTTAAGAGCATCCCAATTTTTTCTCCCTATGCTTTTCCTTACGGACAGCCCACAGATCTGGAGGCAGTCAGCACCTAAAAGGCTGAGCTGAGCACCTGGCAGTAATTTTCTTTCTCATAATCAGGTTCTCACAGACCAACCTCTGTAAAAGCTGCACACCTCTGGGAGTGCTGGTGCTTTTATTTCATTAGAAGATAGGTTTCATCTCTGATGCACCATAATGCAACCTTAGAAAGTAAAGTGGATGAAGAGAAGGTTGTTTATTTATTTTATTATTTACAGATGCTAGGTTGTAAAGCTTAGCTGTAAAAACCTGCTGCTTGCTTCTATGCCTTAATCCATGTTATGCTGTACTTAGTCTCTAACCATAGAATCATAGAATGGCCTGGGTTGAAAAGGACCACAATGATCATCTAGTTTCAACCCCCCCTGCTATGTGCAGGGTTGCCAACCACTAGGTCAGGCTGCCCAGAGCCACATCCAGCTTGGCCTTGAATGCCTCCAGGGATGGGGCATCCATAACCCTCCTTGGGCAACCTGTTCCAGTGTGTCACCAACCTAGGAAGTTTGGTAACTCTCCCATCTCAGCTGTCAGGCAACTACTGAGAGATTGGATTCATGTACCGGTAGAACACTGAGGCTTCTCACACTTTCCCCTTTGTTTTCATTATTTTCTTCTACACCAGCTGGGTACAACCCTTGAATTGAGCGGTGCTCCCTGGAGCTGCGTCTGACCTCCATTTCAGTTTTTGTGCTTTACAGAGGTCTGAACGCTTTCCTAAAGGTGGAAAATGCCCTCTCCTTGATGATGACAGGTAGTAATAAAGTTCCTGTGGTGGAGGAGGCAGAGTGGAGACACTTCCCTTTTGGGCAGCATTGAAGCAGGCCCCATCTCTGTTCTGGTGAAGCTGGTGTATTGCTACAGAGAAGGCATTTTCCAGAGGGGAGGTTTTCACTTCTAGTGTTGTTGTTTTTATCCAGCTTCTACAGAACTGATTTTTTTAATTTTCTTTTATATCCCCAGACTTCTGTTCCTGCTTTCATTCTCTTGGTCTTCAGAATTCAAGCTCTGTTTTGCTGTAGTCTTGCATTGCTCCCAATATTGCTTTTAGAAACTGATAGTATCAGAGACCCAAGTGTACCATAGTGGTTAATTTGCTTTTTTTACTGACAGCTTTGGTGTTAGCCTTTTCTGACATATGCGTACTATGTATTTTGTTCTTACTCAGTTTTTCCATTGAGCTTTAATACATGAGCTGAGAGGAAGAGCTATATCATGCTATTTAAGCAAACGGGGCTTTAGGACTGCCATGCGTTACTCTGGCAAGCTATAATCACCCCAACTGTGCCTCAGAGCCTGTCTGGGACTGGGGGCTCAGTAATGGATCTTGAATTTGCTTTATCTTTGAATGAGTCCAGATGCTTTGTTAGATACCAGTTCTGTTCTCCCTCCCTTCTCTTTTTATATCTCCTCCTATTTTAATGTCAAAATGAATTGATCCCAGGCTGCTCCTCTGTACTCTGACACTCCTGAATATGGAAGTGTCACTGTAAAATGAACCATAGCAAATTCTTAATAAGCTACCTTCAGAGAGAGTTATAGTTTTTGACATTTAGTTATGGATTTATCCCTTGTGCAGGAACCCTCATTCATTTCATGCATGCTAACCATAGTGAGAAAAAGTTATTAAGTATTTTTCTTACTTTGGTCTATTGAATAGCCACATCACACGCACTGCCAGTCTCCAGCAGGCTGTGGGAGGTTAGCGAGAGCAGGAAATGGAAGGAAGGATGGAAGAAACGAAGACTCTTTGTATGAAAGCTACAGTACTATACTCCTTACAAAGGCTAATAGGTTTAGGGCTCCTGTTCCATCATTTCAGGTTAGGATTCCTGTTTCATATGTAGAAAGTCACCTCCAGTTATCCAAGCTTGTTGGGTCAGGGCTCTGCACTGAATCCCATGAACTCGACCCTAGAAGCAGCTATTTCTGCCAATAATTAATAATTATTACGTAAATTTTAAGGAAATATATTTTATATGTTTTTATATAGCACATGTTACTGTTATCATAATAAAAAAAGATGGCGACCACTATGAAATGTATCACTTCAAATAGCTGATAAGTTTTGTTCTTACAAAGTATTTATTTAGAATACCAAAACTATAAACAAAATAAATTCATCTAGTGAATCTCACCTTTAATAGAAATGTGAGGTGTTCAAGTTCTGGTTATAAAAAGAACAGCATTCTCATTTCTTAATAAGTGTGTATGGGCCTGGAAATAACAACACTGTTCACTTGTACTGTTTTTTAAAGTGGTTCTAGGCATAGTAATTTTAAGTCAATGCTTTAGATCTGACAAAAGAATATATAATTTTGTTTCTTTTGCTACATGTAACGGTTGCTATGTCATTCTAAGGAAAACCCATCTTTAGGGGGAAATGGATGTTCCTTGTCCAACAGAAGCAGGCAGGAAAAAACTGTGGGTATTTTCTTCCAGTAGGCAGCTTACAAACATGTCCAGAAGGCACACTGCCAGCCTGATATTAACTGTTCCCACTTTTTGCTTCTAGCAGTGAGCAAATCTCACCCCGAAAATTGTGAAGTCTTCATTTCAGCTTAACTAGTATGATTAAAGGAATGTCAGTGACTTCAGGTAGTAATTTTTTTTATTTTTTTTTTTTTTTTGCCAGATACACAGGCCTTTTATAGTGGTGTTATCAAGCTCTTCTCTCTTCTCTAAAAATATCATTTTTTGGTCTGTTTTTTCAGCATCAGGTATAGCAGGGTATTTGCAGGCGTGGAGTTGATGGTTGTTTGAGGCAATGCATGTGTGAGATTTAATAAAAAAAAAAAAAAAAAAAAAAATTCTACAAAATGATGGAGAGATCCAAAATGCACCGAAGTCACTTATTCCCTTCCAAGAATTTAGTAGACATTGGTTTAGCCCCCCCATCGCCTACCAGCTGGTCTGCAGAGTTTCTTTCCTTTAGGGCAGAAATAGAGATGAGTTCCCTGGGTGGTTGGACATACTGAATTGTTCCAGAATTGGAGCATTTAACCATAAAAGTTAAGTAGAGGTGCTCCTCATCTCTCTAGCTAAAGGCACCATGCTGAAGTACAAGGATGAGTAGAACTTTAAAAATGGGAAAAACCTTCTAATTTCAAAATTAGGCTGCTGCAGGAGTTGAAAGGGCAAAGCATGGCTAAGGAAAAAGAAATGATGAAATGCTTATCTACCTGATGAAAGAGACTGAAGGATCTGTGAAGTCTCTCTGTGTGTTGCAGGTAAATGTGGGTTTGTTAATATTGAAAAAGATTTAAAAACTACTGTCATTGGATTTGGAATGAGTATTGTCATCAAAATCAGATCACATCTTCTAATGCTACAGGGTGTTTTCAGTTACCTACTGTGAATTCCTCATTCAATCCTGTGTGTAATTTTTATGCAATCATATGAAATAAATTGGAGTAGTTACAGCATTTTCCAGATAGACACTAATTTTACTGATTTCGTGGGTTTCTCAATCCAGTTTCAACTAAAATGAGCTGCTGGGTTTTTAGCTTCAGCTGGAGCAGCTTCTTACAAAATATGATACTGATTTGTACTTGTATATTAATTGTACCCCAAATTAGGCTGTTAAATGAACAAGAAGCACTTAAAATAATGTTTGTGCCATACCTCACAGGTGTGGAGGTTAGAGCAGAACTTGAAAAAGTGTAAGGGAAACAATTCTGTGATGTGTGCTGCAGACAGACATGGAAACTGTTTGGAGATTTGACACAAAAAGAGACATTTCATCAGAGAAGATGCGATTCTTTGAAGAGATCAAATAGCCATTAAAAATTCAATTTATACAAGTCTCTGGATTTTAATTCTATAGGCATATGGTTATAACAGGGTTACACTTCACCTGGGGATGAATATCCCCACTATGCGTATGCATTTTGTCCCAGTAAAAATATTTGTTTTGCCAAAAAAAAAAAAAGTGTTTTTATTAAAGAATTTTAGGTAATGCTGTTCCTCAATTGTACTTAGAATTTTAGTAAAACTGAAGGCATTTATATATGTATTTATTAAGTGCCACTGAGCATCTTTGGGTACTTTGTTATCATCTAAGGTATAGAACAACCAATAAGTTGTTCTCAAGTGACAAATCATAACCAGGAGACATGTTCTACCAAGTCTTTGGATGTGTTGAAAATACATTCTTCATATTCTAGTGATTGGCAACCCTGACTGTGGCAGGGAGATTGGAACTATATGATCTTTGAGGTCCTTTCCGAACCAAAACATTCTGTGATCATGGTTGATTTTTATTTTAGTTTTTTTTAAATAAGTGCTTTATCAAATGCATTAATTTAAGAAGCTGCATTTTTCCAGCAGTGGAAGTTTGGTGTTGACTGCATTTCTCTGCTATGCCAGCCTGAGCAGACTGATATCTTTCTCCCCACTGTTAAAGGTCTAATTATGCCACAGGCAGCTACCTTGTTCTGTTCAGTCTTGTGTTCTGCCACATTACCACTGGAAGCAGAAGGTACTAATTAAATAAGTATACTAAATGAGTATTTTCTCATTCATTTATTCTCTGTCCAACCTCATTGAGTATTCTCTCCTAGCCAGAGGATAGATAGAGGAAGATAGACCCTGTTCTTTCATCAGTTCTCAGGGGTTTAGGCTACCATTAGGACTACTACATTTGTATGTGGGTAATTTTTTAATTCCTCCTGCTTTCAAATGTTGAAATCCACTCCTTCAGCATATACTCTCCTGTTCTTAAAGACAGCAGAGGGAACCAATGTTTAATCCTGCTTTAGTCCCACTGTGTTTCAGAATATTAAAATTTCAGCTTAATAAAATGCTCAGATTCTTTAAGACATTGGATCAAACCAAAGGTCATTTTAGCCTGGTACCCTGTTGCCAGTCAGCAATTTACTGAGTGAATGAAAATCCAGCCATTAGTGTACTGTAGCCACACTATTTTTATGCGTGGTGACTGATGCTCCATGGGTTTGCACTGTGTTTTAGTGGGAAGAAAAAACGAGCTGCAGACAGCAAGAGATGTCCCATTTCCCCTTGCCTCTTGTTAGCCCAGAAAAGGAGAATGCATTGTCTCCCTTAGCTTGTGGGCACTTTCTTTTTGCCTCACTTCTGAGCAAGGGGCAGCTCCTTGTGTTTTAAGCCTCTCAGGATGTTAGGAGAAGGTAGATGATATATCTATCAATACTTCAGGACACGGGGCTCCGTGCATTGTGTAAAGTACAGTTCTGGAAACTGTATAATTTATCAGGCAGATGTAATTCCATCAAGGGGTTCTGGAGATGCTGCAAACCACATCATCCAATTATGGCTTGGAAATTCAGTTACTGTGCCTGCAGGAGTAAATACTGCTCTTATAGTGTGATTCTGCAAACCTTATTTGGATGGCAGCAGCACTGCCCTCTTCCCCATCAGCGCAGTTGCAGAGGTGTTTTTGCCATATGTGTTGGTGGAGTACAAAATGTATTAAAAACATTATCAGAGATGTGGCAAAAGTAACTGAATTGTAGAATGGCTTAGGTTGGAAGGAACCTTAAAGATCATCTACTTCCAACCCTCCTGCCATGGGCATGGTTGCCCCCCCCATCCCAGGCTGCTCAGGGCCCCATCCAACCTGGCCCTGAGTGCCTTCAGGGAAGGGGCATCCATAGCTTCTCTGGGCAGCCTGTGCCAGGGACTCACCACTTTGAGTAAAGAATTTCCTTCTAGCTTTTAACCTAAATTTCTCCTTTTTTGGTTTAAAGCCATTCTCCTTGTCCTATCGCTATCAGACCATGTAAAAAGTTGATTTTCCTCCTGCTTGTAAGCTCTGTTCAAGTAGTTGAAGGCAGCTGTGAGGTCTCTCGTAAGCCTTTTCTTCTCCATGCTAAACAAGCCCAGCTCCCTCAACCTTTCTGCAAAGGACAAGTGCTCCAGCCCGCTGATCATCCTCGTGGCCCTCCTCTGGACCTACCCCAGCAGCCCTATGTCTTTCTTGTATTGGGGCCCCCAGGCCTGGAAGCAGTACTCCAGATGGGGCCTTACAAGGGCAGAGTAGAGGGGGACAATCTTCTCCCTCACCCAGTTGGCTGACCCTCTTTTGATGCAGCCCAGGATACAGTTAGCTTTCTGGGCTGCAAGTGGACACAGTGAAGTGCATTTTTTTCCCTTATGAGTTTTTTTGAAATTCCACAAGTTTAGTATACGGCTAGATACAATCCTAGCAACATGGCCAGAGAAGTAGGAGGGTTAATTAGATACAGGATGCTGGCTTTAGTACAGAATACAGAGATTGACTAGTTTAAGTAAACATTTGGGTTTGATTAGGTTGTGCTTACTAACAAAGAGAGACAGTTGTAACAGAAAAGATTATACAGGTTGATTTTTGTTTCAGTCTACAGGATTTTTCTTATTAGGAATGAAAAATTTTTGAATTATCAAAAGATTGAACTTCTCTATAGGTGACAAAGCATTTGTTTTTAGCCACATTTGATAGTGTACCGTGAAGAGTTTTGCTGGATTTGCTGTTAATGTGCTTTTCTTAATGGAAATATTTTTAATGCTCTTAAGGCCAAGCTCTAAACCTCTGAAATGTGGAAAAAAAAAAAAAAATTTCCCAAAGTATTCACTTGGTGTTACATGAGAGCTGTACTTAAACTTTAGAGTGTATCAGACTTTATTATGATGGCATATATTGACAAATGCCATTAAGCCTGTAAATTATTAATTTGTTTCATTTAAATAACTGACATATGTCTATCCAGTCTGAAAGGATACTGTTTCTGGCTTTCTGCTATTGAAGTTCCCTCAGTGTGGTCCCAATCCTGTCAGTCCTGACACCTGAACTAAGGGCAGTTTAATTGGGTTTTGCAATGTGTGTGCCTTCAGGTAAAATGCCTTCACTCTGGCCAGAGTGGTGAAGATCCTTTAGATATTGCCTTAAGATCTGAATGTAGGTCGTGACCAAATTTTTCTGCATTTCTTGAGGCAGTCTCACTTCATAAAACCCCTGCCGTTCTGGTTATTATGGATAATCCAGAGTATTTTCAGGTGTATTCCAATGCAGAAAAAGAGAAGCAAAATGCACTAGGCTATCAACTGGCAATAAGTTGCAGTGCAGCGGTTGGCCCTCCAGGTCACCCATGGCTTTCTTATGTTGTCCCTGTCTTTTGCTGCATAAGTAATTTGGGGGGGGGGNGGGGGGGTGTGGGTGTTTGTTCTAACTGGCTTTTGTGTAGCTTTTTATTGTGTATTTTATTTTTTAGAAGACAACTTTATTTTTTTCCCAGGTTCTTCATATTTATACTGAAAACATCTGAGGGAGGTGACAGGAGTTTGGTCTCAGCTGAGAACATCTATAACTACAGGCAGATTTAACAATGAAATTAAACACCAATGGGTGCACGCTAACCATGGGTACCATGGTACCAGTGGGCAGATGTGGCCTATTGTCTTTCAGAGCCATCCAGAGACCCACACTCCTGCAGTGAATCTTTGCACTGCCTCTGGGTATCATCTGGGTAGAGGATGAGAAGACAAAATGGGGGTTCTGTTTGCTGGAAGCAAAATTGTAACAGAACAGGAAACTTTAGGCTCTTTTGCTGCATTCCACCTTCCCCTTTGCATAAAATGCATTAAAAGACATTTTAGGACTTTATGGGGCTCCAAATCAGATCTTTTGGCAGAGAGACTGCTGCTTTTGAAAAGCTGTCCTGATTGCTAAATACCCTGTTAAAATGCAAAACTCCTCCCAAACAAAAGATTTAATAAAAGATCATTTTTCTTTTACTGCGTTTTTTACAACCACTGCAGTGTATGGTATCCTCAGTGGTTTTACAGTCCCCTTGCCATTGCCTTGAGTTTACTGGATGTAGTAATATTTATAGAGAGTACAGACATCGTGCCCTGAACACAGTCTTCCAGCCAGCACCAAGTATGATTCACGGGATGGATTTTTTTATGTCATGAAATTGGCCAGTAAAACAGAACTTATATTGTTTATTATTCACAATTTTTCACACTCTGAAACATTCTGGTCAGCCTTCTTTGTTTCACTGAAATTTCTGTGTAAAGGATTTTTGCTTATTGTTATTAGAGCTCTCCTGTCACTTTATTTCAAAGTTTTTGGTTTATTTTTCCTGTTTCCATGAGTGGACTCTCTTATAGCAGGTGTAGCTCACTCACCCCATCTTCCTATGGAAAAGCTGCTGCAGTGATCCAGCAGTGGCACATCCAGGCTCATCTTATTGCCCTTTGTGAATTGTATAGTCTGTTGCACTGCAGGAAGACCCACTGACTGCAGCCATCTTCACTTCTGCTTGGTTTACTTCCTTGTACAATGATCACTTTGGCCTACAGGGAAATGGGAAATGTTTGTCCTGGTGCACTGCTCCTGGTGAAAAGGGCTTCCTCCAAAACACTTCAGATGCATTCATGTGGAGAAAATGGCTGAAGCTCTTCTCATCCTTTCCATATCAAGCATCCCTCTAGCACTGTCAAAACCTTGTTACAAATGAAGCTGTCTCCCACAGAGGATGTTTTTATAACCACAGGAGCTCATGGTCGTATTGCAGAGCTTCTCGCTGGGAAGGACAGCGTTTCTTGCACAGAGCTATATTTTCCATTTCTATAACGAAAGCAGGAGGAAAGTACATCCAAGGCTCATATTTACTTTTTCTTGGATGCATGGCAACTCTTTAAAATACAGGCAGAATGGCTAAATTATATGAATGAGATGGGAAGTGCAATTTCCAAACATAGCAGCTACACTGCAAACAAAATTGATTCATGAGTATTAGCAAAATGCTTTGACCATCTTTTCAAAATGATATTAATATTGCTACTGTTCTTGCAGTGGCTGAGAAACTTTTATTGCATTCATTTCCCTTATTAGCAATAGTACCAAGGCTGTTTTCCAGAGTAGTTGCAGTGTGTATCATAGCTATTGTTCTGATAATAAATAGTTTAGTGAGGTGTGGTGGTTTATTCCAGCAGTGACTGCTCTTCTATTAGATTTCTGAAAATTGACTTTAAATTGACATTGCTGTGTCCAGTGTTTATAGCTTCAGAAATTTTCGAATCAGTGGTATTCACATTTCAAATAGGAATATTTTCTTGCTTCTGTAGTTGCCAGCTGCACCAGTTCAGTGCTAACTTAGCATTACAGTTCATCACATTTCTCCGAGCTACATGTTGCCTTGAGCGGCTTGGTGCACTCTCCTTGCTTTTGGGTGTACACTGGGACACTTCATTCAGGTTGTTACAGTCCACCTTTGGCTAAATAACAGCATGTGTAAAGATTATTTCTCAGAAGTGTGAGCACTGTGTTCTTACTTCACTTGGTCCTCTATGAAGTGGAATAAACTGCAAGGAAATGAAACCGTCATCATCTCTGTGGCTTGGTTTTGCAGTTTGCCTTAACTCAGATTAACCCTCAAGTATAGAAATTGTGAAATTGTTGAGATGATTTCAGGAGAGGAAAGCAGGCAAGAGGAGGAGGTGAAATATGCTGAGAATACGACAATTTTTTTTTTTCTCTTTCAGAGATTAGGCCTCAGAATAAATCAACGCAATACTGTAAAATACTATGCTCAAACAAATTAACAAAAATATGTCAATAACAAATATTATTTTCAAAAATAATTTTGTGTCCTTAAAAAATGAAAATTCTTAAATGCTAAAACCTGAAACAAGGCTTTTACTCTAGGCTAGATTAAATATTTTGCTAGAAGTGAAATTGCATTTTTCTTTAATTGGAAATGGCCCCTACAATTTATTATTTGAAGAGTCCTAAGAGGAAGTAATGGGAATTTAACATGTAAGTTGGTTACTACTAAGCAAGCAAAAAAGGAGGTGTTGCTTCTTCATGCAGCACCAGTGAGATTTTTTTAATGGTCATTTATACTAAATTCATTTCTACTACAGATACATCATAAAAATTCAGAGCTGTAAAGGCAGCCTGGGATCTGAGAAACAGGACTAGGGAAAGATGCTAGAAGCTTAAGCTATCTGGCTTATCAAAAAAAGGTGAAAAGGTGATCAGTTGGATGTGATTTTTTAGCTTGATTATGTGGGAAGAAAACTTTGATAACAGTACTTCAGCCTGGACTAGAAGAGCGTAGTAAAGTCTAACGGTTGGGCATTGAAGCCAAATCAGCTCAGTCATGAATTAAAGCTTTTGAGGTGAGATTTTTTTTGTGCGTTTTTCTTTTGAACAAAGGAAATTAAGTTTTGGAACAATTCCACGGGGAAGAGGGGATTTTCTATTAGTTGGAGTTTTGCAGTCTTACCTTTCAGAAAGATGCTTAGCTTTAGCACCAGAAGGAGTTTGGGATGAATTGTTTCACCCACTCTCTTTTCTTCAGAGGCCTTGCAGTGGTAATCATCATCTCTAGCTTCACTACCCCTGAAATTTGATGGGTATATTACTTTCTACAATCAGCATTATGTGTTGTCAAAATGTAGATTCTTACTCAAAAAAAAAAGAATGGCCAGGCTTGATTTTCTGTCAAAGACTGGTCAGGCACTGGAATGGCCTGTCCAGGAAGGTGGTGGAGTCGCTGTCCCTGGCAGTGTTCAAGAGGCGTCTCGATGAGGAGCTACGAGATATGGTTTAGTAGCTTACTGGGTAGTAATGATGATAGGAGGACGGTTAGAATAGATGATCTTGTAGGTCCTTTCCAACCTTCTGATTCTATGATAATTAAAGAGACTGTCTTCTCAGTTTTGGAGATACTTGTTTTTAGTTATTCCAGTTCAGAAAGAAGGAAAGAAATTTACATAAACCTTGGAAATTAAAATTACTGTTATGTTTAAGTCTAGATTTTAGAACTGTTAGTCGACTTCTAGAGTATCCTTTATACAAAGTTCTTTTTCAGAACTGCTTTCCATAATGATATTTATGGATCAAGACAGGAGAGTAGATATAGCCTATTGGTTATTCATTGTATTTGAATGAGGATGCAGAAACTGTGAAAGGAATTACATTTTTTGTAGAGGAAATGTATTTTTCCCTGGCAGCTCAGAATTAAAGATCTGTTTGTACTTTGCATTATTTTGCCTCCTCTTCAAAGAAGTTGCAAATCAGGCTCTCCTATATGAAAGCAGAATAATAATAATAATAATAACAATGTCCAGAAATATTGCACCTATCTCTAGAAAAATTGTTCAGAGAAAGCTATGACTGCAAGTGCATGAATTTTTGTTCATGGGAATTGAAACTCTGAGCAGTTCAACTTGAACAAAAAGAGTAGTTGCAGGTATGAGTTGTCCTATTTTAAATGTTCCACAAGCCACCACAGTAAATAAAATATTGATTTCAAATTACCAAAAACTGAGGCAAACTGCCTCTCAGAAAGGAGTAATTTTTTATGTAAAGTTGGGTGCTGAAAATACAATTTGTAGAACTGAAGCACCATGTTTTCATGCTTTATTTTGAAAGCTGAGCTTGCATAGTTCAAAATTTGATTCATATTTGAGTGTCATTTTTCCACACGAAGTAGATCAGCCACTGACAGTACTTGAATTAATGGTGGCTTATGTATTTGGACCATGAGCAGTAAATCCTGCCTTCATCATCATGTTTGACACTGCATAGTGTAAGATCATTAAAATTTAGAGTGCGCCTTGATATTTGTACAGAGTATTTAGATTAAATATCTATGTTGCACTATATATAGCTTTTACCAAAAAGAATCTTGAAAATATATTGAGCAGGTTAACTAATCTTTTTTTTTATATATATACTTTCCCAAAGAAGTGTTTAGGATGAGAAATAAATCTTATGATTTGTCTGGGTCTAGAATGGATCTGTGTTAGTTGATGCCTTTCAGTCAGGGAAGGAATCTTGAACCTTTCAGGAGCAACTACTGATCAGAACGGCCTTCTATGTAAAGACTTTTAAGTTTAAGGCCTACATGAATCTTCTATTCTGTGTGTCCTCTGTATGTCTCATGAGACCTCACCCTTGGGCACAGCCTCAAGTCTCAGAGTCATCATGATGTTCTCTGGGTCTTTTCTGGCTTTGAGGAGAAACATAATTTTGTGCAAGATCTGAAAAGGACAGGTTCTCTTTTCTGTAAAAGAGCACCCCTATTAGAGAGTCTGAATGTATACAACGTTGCAGGGAAAAATGAAGCAGAGAAGCTATTTCAGTGTTTCTATTAGGATATGAGCTGTGTAAAGTAGCGCTGTCTTCAGAATCATTACTGACTCTGCTATAGGTCTCCTTGACCAGAGCCACTCAACATTGGCAGAATATTAGGGTGTCCTTAATGAATTTCCAAACATCCAAAGTGACTACTTAGTTTTAAGTTATGTGATTTCAGCTGATGTGATTTTTTCAGACTTAACAATGAGATCAGTTCCCAGCTGGATAGTGCAATACAATACTCAGTGTTACCAAAAGGCATACTTACCTGCATCAAGGAGAGCTCTGTTGTTTTTTTTAACTTCTTACGTTTGCTATTTTGCTGGAGGCAAGAAGAAAGAAAAACAATCACAGAAGGAAAAGGTTATTTGCCAGTATCTCCTTTGCAGCAGCCTTCTGAGGAGCAGACATCCGCAAGAGCTCCGTCATCTTCAGCTTTACCTTGGAGACCTCAGCAGCTGCAGGACCGCAGGGGATGAGAGCAGGGACAAAAGCAGCAGGTATCACAGACCCTGCTGCCAGGCCGAGCTGTGACACTGTGGCTGAGTGCAAAGAGAGAGGGAGCTTTGTGCTCCAGGGCACTCCCTCAGCTGCGAGCTGAGGCACCAAATCTCAGAAAGCTCAGGTAGTGCTTCCCTGGGGGGCACACAGCCCCTTTTTGGCTCAGCTGCCGTTTCCTAGAATTACCTGGAGCAGTAGAAGACATAAGACACTTTATCCACCCCTGCAAGTTTGTCTGTTTTGTTTGCAGAGAGAGTGATGCCTGCCATGGCAAATGACACACACACACACACACACATATATATATGTATATTTACACACTGCACAAAATATTCACTGCTACTGATTTACTTCGATGAATACCATGAGATATTTAACTCCATGGCAGGGGAGCTCTACAAAATGAACCTGCAGTCCTTGGGGAAAAAAAATAAGGTCTTTCACTGTCTAATACAGCTCTGAAATGCAGTAAATACAAGTTGTGAGAGGTTAGAAGTTCAGTGCAGTGCACAAAATGCAGTCCCATTTAAAGCACCTCCTCTATTCGATCAGTGCTGTCCTGTGGAAAAAATTACCTTCTCATTAGAGGACAAAACTGCTCTGTAATTAAGATAATGATTTTTTTTTTTTCTATAGTTGCCTTTTATCTTATTTTCTAGTTAGGTTTTTTCTTTTCAACTATTAAGTTTTTGAAATTAAATGTGTTGGGAAATCTCTTACAAAGTGCTAATAAGAAAAACTGAGCTGCTGCCTGCCAAAAATGAGTCAGATGAGGGGTGTTTTTGCTCAACTTAGCCCAGTGGGAACTGATAATCATCTAGTGAATCACATTTGAAAGGCTGTGGTCTCCATTCTTAATGAAGCAGCTGTGCCTGAGACCTTTCCTGAACCAGCACCTTATCAGACTCAAACCATAAAGGCATCAAGGTAAGCAACACAGCTAGCGCTGCATCACTTTTATCTCTGCATGGTGGGCACTGTGCACCGGAGGAAAAAACTGAGAATATAAGTACAGGTTTTATATGGCTCTTCTTCCCTCCTGCCCTGCTTACCGAAGAGGGAGCTGAGAGCTGTCTTGCATTTTCTGTGGAGATCTGTAATGGTTTAGAGCCCGTGTTGTATGACCACTGCAAGACACTCGGTGCCCCTCAAAAACCTTGTGCCTGCCACCCTGTCAGTCACCCCTCTAAACCACAGTAACCTGATTAAGAGATCTTTGGAGCTTCTCAGATTTGATGGCTCTTGAGGTGAGGTGGGTGTTCACACCCCATTTGCTGTTGGAAGCAATTTGCTGGGGCTAGGGGAGCACTACGCAGGTTAAGAAGCACTGCTGTATGTAATTACAAGAGGAAAAAATATCTTTGCAGTATCATGTGCAGTACTGCATGCTTCATAATGATGATGGGATTTTCCCACCACCCTTTTCTAACACAGCTATGTGCAGGGCTGCTGGTCTTGGTGCCTGCCTTGAGATGTCATCTCGTACCAAAGCAAAAGGCAGTAGGGCAAGAAATGTTCACCTTCCTTTTAACAGCACCCGCAGTGAGAAAACATTGAGACATCTGCTCCTTGCTAACCATTTGCACCCCCTTGGATGTGCTAGCATTCCCCAAACCTGCTGGCATGCCACCTAAGCCTTGCTGTGGTGTAGCAACATACAAGATGGTGTAATATATGTTATGAATGTAGTTGTGCTAAGATGCAATCATCCAAAGGAAAACTTAATGAGGATTCAATGATGGGAAGGGCTTGTCCTGGTAATTAGACATAGACTGGTTGTACCTTTGCCACCACTGGTTACAGTGTGGCAAGGCACACCTATGCTCTATTCTTACAAAATCCAAAAATACTGAGGCTATTTGGCTGTTCTGGAAAACATTTCCTGCAGTTCTCAGCTTGGAAGAAAAGGTGTTGATGTTACAAACTGCATGTCTGTAGGAAAATAAATGAAATTCATTACATGTTGAAACCCCATGACTAAGGAACTTTGTGCTGATTTTACCTGTCTTTCCAGTGCCTCTCCCAGGTACCTCTGTTTTTTAAAAGACTGTCATAAAGGCCCTTGTCAGACAGTCATACTGCAGTAAGAAGGCAGAGAGCCTGTAGGATCAGCCTCTCTGCTGCTCTTGTCCACCTCCCCATGCTGTCACCAGCTCCTCTCCAGGCAGCGAGGTCGATCAGCTCGATGACCCCATCCCCTCAGCTAAGACTTTAGCTGCCCAGAGCCACTCCAGCAAGGCGTGAGGAGTTGAAATCTCCTTGACAAAGAATTAGGCACTAAATGAGCTAACAAAATGCAAACATAGTGTTTACACTGGCCTTTCACAGTGTGTATTTTAGGGGTGAACGCTCTATTACAAGAGCTGGAAATGGTGCTGATGCAGTGGATTAGTGTGTCCAAGGAACATGGTGGTTTCTTTGTGCATTCTCTGGACATAAGACTTCAAGCAACCATGTAGAGTTGAATCTGTCCTTTGCAAGTGGAACCTCCTTCCCTCACCATCAAAATGTGAGCAGATAAACAAGACTGAAGCATTGTAGCAGCCACTGAAACATGATGACTTATCCAGAAAAGTACCTTCCTAGCCCCAGCACTGTGCACAGGAGTGGGAGACAGTAATAGTGCCAAATGTAGAATGGGTTCATGGACTGTGAGCAAAAACTAGAACAGAGAAACCTGGAAACGTAGTGCACCTCCAACATTAGTTTAAAATTAAATGCAAGCTTTGTCTTTTTTAACCTAAACACCTCATCTGCTCCTGATTCTTTAAGTTGGATTTATTCTCTGTGCTATTTGTTTGTAACTTGCCTTTTTTGTTGTAACTCTGAGCTTCATTTTTAGATCTAAACGGTTTTACGTGAAAGCTGGTTAAACTCAAAGCTTGTATTAAATGTTTTAAAAAATCCATAGTGTATCATATTAAATATTAACTCAATTTGTAGACATTCAGTCTTAAGGAGCTCATCCATCAGGAAAACGGGTAAATGTGACTTCTCTCACAGATGTGATCAGCAATCAACAGTCCTGTTGGTATTACTGCTCTAAAGAGATAATGGCATAAGAAGAGCATTAGGCAACATGAGTGCCTTTCTGCCTGCAGAAGCTTTCTGTACTGGCTGTCCTTCCCCTCTGCCTGGATGGGCACTAGAACAAAATATGCTTCACGCCCCCTTATTCTACCTGCATTGCTGTATTGGCTTCTGTTTTTAGCAAGGGGGAAATCTTGGCTGCTCTATTCTGCAGCTGGATTCACTTTCTTTGATCCCATTCACCTGCAACTGGGATTGCTCTCTAAAAGGACGCAAGCAGCAATCACAGGCTCTTTAGGCTGGTCTCACAGCATGGATGTGGCATCGTGCTCATGGCACTGCTCAGACCAAGGGGAGCAGGTAGGTGTCAGGGGCAGAGGGTTTGCTCTGATGCCTGTTACTAGTGCTCAGTAATCTTTCTGGGTGGCTTAAAGGCCATTACGTGAGCAGGCAGCATGGGCAAGCTTTGCCTTTTTGCACCCACGTGCTTCCTGTGCCAGAGAGGGAGATGAGCGGTGAGTGCAGGCTGTGCTCCAAGCACAGTGCAGCTGAGGGTGGTCTTCTCCAACAGGGAGATCCTGTGCTGATTGCTTAATTCCTGTTTCTGGAAGAGCTGGCTGGAAAGCAATAATTCTGTTTCAATGGGAAAAAAAATAAGAAGCCTAAGCTTTGGTATCTGATTTGACAGAGGCTTTGCAGTGCAGGCAGGCTCTTCTATCTGATTTTCATGAACCCTACAGTAGCTTCTTGAACACAGATGTACTCACAGGGACAGGAGTCTCTTATCACTGTGTTCAGTGTGAGTTTTCCATCTCCACCAGATCATTCCTGTTAGAGAGGAGATCTGGCCTCTTTCCTTTGCATTGGGCACATGGGGTAGGAGCTCAGTTTGCTCACATTGTGGCACGTTTTCTCTCTGAGAAATTTTGCCAGGCTTTCCAGTTTGAGCTGACATCCAACCAAGAAGAGAGGTTAGGAAAGAATGGAAGGATAACATTTTATTAACACAGTTTATAACTGAAATCAGAATTAGGAATTAGCCTAAACAAAAAGCTCTTTGAAATCTGCTAAGGCCTAACATAGCAGAAGCTGTGGAAGGCTCTCAAGCACTGTTATCTCACAAAACCAATCACAGCCATATCTGAGTGGTTCTGGACTCAGAAAAAGTCATTTTTTTAACCAGCTCTCAGAGGTTGGATACATCTTTCTTATAAAGATCCTTATTTACAGAACTCAGGCAAATCCATTTTCTTTCTACGCTGGCTAGTAAATGTATTAAAAGGAAGTTTTAGCCAGATGGTTTTTGATTAACAAAAGCCTAATTGGAAGTGTTTTATGTAATTGATTGTAACTGCATGAATCTTAAAGAAGTGTGAGTGTGCTTTAAGAGCCCCTGCTCCTGGCTTCTGCCAAGTATGAGAAGGATGAATCTGAGGTTAGCCAGTTAAATTAGCTATTTATCCCCATCTGCAGCCAGTGTCCATGAGATGCACTGCAGCATGTGTCCTCGGTCTCAGAGAGGTATCTCCTGGAGCTTGTTTCTAGCTATCTGCAGGGTCTAACCTGAAGCACGTGAAGAAATAGTGATTGGAGCCAATAGGCTGGGACTGCCTGGAGCTCGTAACCCAGGGCCGTGGCTGTGGTCAGCCAGGGGAGGGCTTGTGCTGCAGTGAGAGCCTTTGGATGCTGTCACTGATTTAGGGGCTGAGCAATAGAGCCGGCCAGCTGCTTGCTCAGGAAGTCACGGCTAATGCACTCTCACAGCTGTAGCCTTTTCCACCTGTCATGTAACCTACCAAGCTGCTCTTCTGCCTTACCTTCTCTTTTCCCCATTTTTTAGGAAAACATATCCCCAGTGCTAAAGAGGACAGGGAGAGGCCAGGCCAAGCTCAGCCTGCTTGCAGCACTCTCAAGAGGCGTGCTTTTGCAATGCCTGCTGCATGGTCCTGCTCCTGCTTCCTCTGAAAGCAGAGTAATGCTCCTTATTAATGAAAACACTTCTAAGATTAAATACATTCAGAAAATTAACATGGCAAACTCCTGAAATTTGTCTGAAGTTATGACAACTTCCTTATAGAAACTCTCCTGTGAGAGCAAAGAGACAAATATTTTGAAAGGCTCACAAGTTAATGTGATGATAAATGCTGGGATCCTACTTTTCAGGCTGTTCTGCTTTCCCTGCCTTGGGGCTTCACTAAGCTCCACTCCCAGCAGTGGTAGCAGCTGCTGGTGGCAGGGGAGAGCTCCTGTGGCATTATTTATGGCAGCTCTCTGAGCAAGGACAATGATGGATGGTGTGTCATCCCACACAGCTGTGAGCTTGCAGCATGGAGACAAGACTGATCAGTGCAGTCCTCATTTTTGGTCTGACACAGAGCTAGAGAAAGGTGAGCTGGCTGGGTAAAAGCAAGAACCTGTTAATGTCCTCCTTTGCCCTCAGCAAATTAATTTTTATTTCCTGGAACTGGGAAATTAGGGTTGGGAAAATCACCCTTCCATCTCTCCTGCCAGACAGCTTCTCAAGAAAAGCAGGGCTGGTCCTGATTCTCCCTCTACATTTGTGAGACTTTGTATATCGCTCTTTCATGCTTCTCCACCACTCTGCTTCTGACTGCCATGGACCCTGGAGACAGACCCTCTGAAGGGACCTGCTTGCCACCAAGCCTGCCCTGCACTCAATGTGAGTAGCATACAGCAGTGCCACAGAAGCCAGTGCATCACAGGCTCTCAGATGAGCTGCTTCTGTGGGAAGAAAGGAGCTGGCTTCACTGTGCTATCAAAGAAGCTGCAGAATTGACCTTGTGCCCTTGATCTTGAAGGAGATATGCATAGATGTCTGAACAGCTCGCTGGCTTACAGAAATTGAATCTCAGTGCCAAGTCACTTGGTTTTGACCTGCGCTATAAAATTGTTAAATTCCCTACAAAGCTATCAGCTCACTTCAGAGGACAGTTGATAGAATACACCTGGGAATGCAGCACACTTCATTTCTGCAGTTATTTGTTTTAGCCACAGCTCATCTGGCACCAAACATAGGAAAGCACTGGGTACATTTTGTAGTGCTGTGCATTTAAGGCTGGCAGTGCATTCCGTCAGCAGCCATGAGCTACGGCAGGCTGCGCAACCAAACCCAGCCTAGCAGCATGCACGGGAGGATGCATGCATAGGAGGATGCTGTGGGGGCTATGTTTGCTGAGAGGTAGGGCAAAGTTCCTCCTCCAAGTCTGGATGGCAGACAGTGCACACCTACATGGGGAATTGGTCATTTTGTGAAGGAATGGGCAGCAGCTACAATAATGCTGGGTATCAATGCCCATCATCCAGTCTGAATGACTGTGAAAGATTTTTGCTTCTCTTGAAATTGCAGAGTTGGTTGGTCAAGATATTAAACACTTGTAGGCTATATGTTATGTGTCTGTCGTTGTCATGTCATATGTTTCTTACATGTCTTATTGCCCTGAGCTGAGTGGAATATAGTCAGCAGGGCAGATAGTAATAAATTGGTGTGGGCCAGGAGGTTGGGGGGGGGGGGAAACCTCATAAAACTCCTAAACACTGAGAAAGAATGAGGGCTCTAAAATTGCAGAACTAAATGCTGAAATTATGTTACTTTTAAGAATAGGATTTAAGAAAGTTACTCAGTTTAGCTATGAAGGCTTTGATAATCATGAAAAAGATATGACAAAAAGAAGGCAAGATTCCTCATGAAAATCACTAAATCTTGACACAGTGTCAAGTGCTTTAAAAGCATGGAGGTATTTAATATATATATATTAGCCTGTGCTATTGCTCTGTTAGGAATCTTTTTTTTTTTTTTAATATTCAATTTAAAAATTAAGGTTGATTTTTCTCCTTGAAACTTTTCCTGCTTACG
Source organism: Pavo muticus (assembly GCA_016647715.1). NCBI lineage: Eukaryota > Metazoa > Chordata > Aves > Galliformes > Phasianidae > Pavo > Pavo muticus. Next base: position 900,148 of record JACDJE010000264.1, on the reverse strand, counting down.
TCATTTGTAATTTTTGTGTGTTTGCTGTTGAAAGTAATTATTGGCCACTGAAATAATAGATATGTGGAGCATTTGAGGGGAGTGTTCTTGCAGGGGGCCAGATCTTAAGTTCTTCATAGATTTATGTAAATGTACAACTTTAGTCTTTAGACTACATAAGCGGTGTGTACTTTTTTGTATGGGTATGTGCTTGGTTTTGTCCTAAGTGAACTTACTTATTTGGGCAGGTTTGGGAGCAGTCGGTGTGAATTTTTCATTCCATACTCTTCCTTGGAGCTGATGTTTTTCAGATTTGCTAAAGCTTTGCTGATCTGTAAACGCTTCTGACTGAAAGCCTTGACGTGGGAAGGTTTCTGCGTTTCTTGTGTGACGGATGCACTTTGAATATTAGTACCATTCCATATCTTACTCTATGGGAAAGTCTCAGGTCTGATCTGGATGGATTAGTCACAAAGAAAAGCAGTTATTTCCTGGTGCTTTGGTCTGGGCTGAAGTTTCTGACAGGCAACTCAGCTTTGCTAGTGGCTTTGCTGTGAGTATATTTTGCCCATGAACTCTTTTTGCACTGAACAGCTTGTATGAATAACGTTGGCCTATATTTGAAGGGAAAAATAGGTTCAAGGTGAAATGCAAAGCTTCAGATCCTGCTCATCCCTTGTGCCCCGCTCCCTCCAGAAGCAAAGGTCATGATAGGCCATGAGTTTGTCTCCAGAAAAGGATCTTCTGTGAAAGACTTGCTTGAGAGAACAGATCAGATTCATGAGTGCTATTTTGGAGCACTAATATAACATATGGGATTCCTTAAACTACTTCACTTTCCCTGTTCAAAGGATCACTTGGCATGGGTTCTCCTTGGTATAACATTAACTGACCTTACAGTTTAATCAGTGTGCAAAAATACACATTTCAAACCCAAATGTTAAAGTGTGAGTGGGAATGGATATGGGAAGCTCTCACTGCTATAACCAAGCAGCTAGGAGTTAAGAGCCTATGAGATACTTTGAAATGTCAAGTTTCAGACATAAAATATATTGCTGTGATTTGATTTTCAGACTCTATATTTATCTGTCTAGTTTGTCCTGCTTTCTCAACATCTCTGTTCACCTTGGAGATAGCTTTAAACTCTTGATCTGTGTTTTTATAATCCAAATGATTATATTTAAATCAAGCTGTGTATATCACTCATTTAAACACTCTGTAAAAGAAAATTCCAAGTTTCTGGTTTTTGTTTTCAAAGGCTTAAAAAAAGCAGCGGACAAACAAATAGCTGCAAAAACTGAAAATAGTCAGCTATTCATTTCATTAGTTTTGCTTATGTAAAGACCAAATGAATGTCTAATATTCAAGTGCTACCTAGATATCTTACTTTAAAAACAGGCTGTTCAAGACAGTTAACAGGACTTGGTGTGACTGCTATGTATTCTGCTTCTAAAAATGTGGACAGAGGTAGTTTGTATAAGACTGAGGCTTTGCACTGCCTGAAGCATGACTCCAAGCAATGATGATCATTTCCAGATTCTTTTGCTGAAAAGAAAGATCTTTGCCTGCATCCAATAACCCAAATATCACAGTGTACTTAAGGATGATGCTGACATTTTCAAAGACCACCTAAGGTATTCACTTTCCAACTGCACATATGCCCCAGGTCTTTGTGGGATTTACTGCCTTTTCTTTTTGAGCTCTCCTGAGTCTTTTAGGCTTGCTTTCTTTTTGCTTGTTATCAAATCACTGAAGCCAAACTTTGATATTGGCAAAGATCATATTGTCATAGCTGTAATGAGTGCTTGTCTTTTAAAGGTAGCATAAATATATACAAAACATAAAACTAGTCATTACAACTCTTCAGATTAATCATGTCAGTCATTTGATTTCATATTTAGTTGCTTCTTAGCTGAAGATGAGGCTTGCATATTCAATCAGCAGCAGGTCAAATTCTGCAATTTCTTCATCCTTCTTCATAGAATCATAGAATTGCTCAGGTTGGAAAAGGCCTTAAAGATCATCAAGTCCAACCACAATCTAACCATACTACCCTAACTCTACCCTCTGCTAAATCATGACCCTGAGCATCACGTCCGGATGGTTTTTAAACACATCCAGGGATGGTGATTCAACCACCTCCCTGGGGAGCCTATTCCAGTGCTTGTTCTTGTAAGACAATAAGCAAGTGGTCCAAACAGAAGTGTTGGTCCTTATGTGATCTCATTTGCCCATAAAAAAAAAAAAAAAAAGTCTATAAAAGATAAACATTTTAATATTTTCTTTTCATTACCTCTAAATAAAGAACTGGTGACTGAAGGGGCACTTTCCAAGCTTTCTGTTTTTGGCTAATCCAGCTATCCTGTACTGATTTGTACACAGAAGAATGTCACTTGCAGGGCAGCCTACCCAGAAGAACTGTGTTCCTCAGTGTTCTTCGTGTTGGTCTCTGCTGTCTGCACGTTGTTGGTGAAACTCTTACCAACTTCAGACATTGAGGTCTCCTGATTTGGTGTGAAATTGTCAGTTATGCCACTTCTGGAAAAAAAAAAAAAAATTACTGGTTTGCTTGCAGCCAGCTAGAGACCTGTGAGTCAAGCCCTCAGGTTGTATGTATTTAATTGTATGGTCCCTTTATAGTCAAAATGTCATTTATGGCAGCCTTTCATTTTATAGAGGCAGTATCATAGGGGACAGCTTGAAGAAAGTGTAATTTTAGGATGTACCATGATCTCCATTCTCTGGTAATTGCACAGGGTGGCAGCTGACCTTCGTGTCTTAGGGATGACTTTGCAAGTGGGACTGCTTGGAAGATGGCATTTCCTGGTGTAAATGGAGGAAAGGAGGCAGAGGACTGTCACAAGGAGCCTGCCTGCTGATGCCTGCTTTGCTCCTCTGCAGAAGCCATGAGCTGCCCTATCTAACCCTGAACTCAATTGGATGCGCTTACTGTTGGTCTGTGGTAGCGAAAGCAAGAGGAAAATTAAGCCCCAGGCATTCACGTGACTTATGAAGTACATCATCTCCTTAAAGCTCAGTATCTGTCATTTTTCAAGTAATTTAGCAAATGATCTAGAACAGGACTGGGATACAGGTAATGTGCAGGAAGCAGTATACCTTGAAAGTACATTTCTTTGTTTTAATAAGGTTGGCAGCATACCGTGACTTGCCGTAATGAATTAATTTGGTGTTTACCGTAATAGCTTTAAGCTTAATTGAACTCATATTTGTGTCTGTAGGTGTTTGCTTGTCATTTAGGATTTATAAATAGGTGCTAATACTTCTATTGCTGCTTTATCCCAAGCAGAAAATGTACAAAAGGTCCACATGGTAAAAGCTCATCCCAGACTTTTTTCATAATTAAGTTAATAATAATTAAAGTTTCTGAATTATTAGTATTCAACAATGCCACATGACCTGAGCAAAACTGTTATAGTGAACTCCCTAAGTTCTAGCACAACTGCCTACTAAATATAATTCAAATCTCATTTCTTATTACTGCAGGTGCTGTTTCACTTCAGCATTCTGTATTTGGGAGACTGTTTATTCAGATTTAACAGATTTAAGTAGCAACAAGTTCACTAATTTGAACCAAGTAATACTAACTTATGGGATCCAAGTCACGAGTGCTGTCTATTCTAAAGCTAACGGCTTATTGCTGAGCAAAACCAGGTGGTCATCTGCTTTCTCTCTTCAAATTATTTGATATACAAATCCTCAGTGCTGAAGAGCAGGTCTGTTTTGCCACAGCTTCTTCTGTTGTACCTGGAAGGGGAGATGTTTATCCTGGTTTCTGTGAGGTTAAGGCTACCTGCTCTCTCCTGTGGGGTGCAGTTTGGTGGGGTTTTGATCTGCTTGGAGTCCATGCCAGAAATAAGTTTCACAGCTGGGCCCAAAGGCACTCTTTTGCCACAGCTTAATTGTGGGAATGGGTGTTGAGGGAGCACAACTTCATCTAATCTGGCAGCCCAAGCTGCATTTGGCCAGTGTGAAAGATTTCCTCTTGTGCAGCCTGTGATTGGCAGCTCATCAACACACTGGCTTAAAAATAAAATGAAAGCACAGCAAAACAGGAAGCAGACTCTTCAAAACCAGCATTTCCAAAGGGACATGGACAAGCTTTAGAAGTGAGCCCACATGAACCTAATGAGGTTTAACAAGGCCAAGTGCAACATGTTGCACTTGTGTCGTGGCAATCCTGGATTTGTACAGACTGGGAGAAGAACTGAGAGCAGATCTGTGGAGAAGGACTTGGGGGTCCTGGTGGACAAAAAACTGGATATGAGCTAGGAGTGTGTGCTTGCAGCCAGGAAGGCCAACTGTATCCTGGGCTGCATCAAAAGAGGGGTGACCAGCATGGTGAGGGGATTCTCTGCTCTGCCCTCATGAGGCCCCATCTGGAGTACTGCGCCCAGGCCTGGGGCTCCCAGCACAGGAAAAACATGGTTCTGTTAGAGTGCGTCCAGAGGTGGGGCCATGAAGATGATTAGAGGGCTGGAGCACCTCCTACGATTAAGGGTGGAGGGAGCTGGGCTTGTTTAGTTTGGAGAAGAGAAGGCTCTGGGAAGACCTCATTTTGGCTGCCAGTAATTAAAAGGAGCTTATAATCAGGAGGGAATTTTTACACAGCCTGATAGTGATAGGACAAGAGGGGATGATTTTAAAGTGAAAGAGGAGAGTTTTAGACTGGATGTTAGGAGGAAATTTTTCATTCTTATGGTGTTGAAGTCCTGGCACAGGCTGTCCAGAGAGGTGGATGCCCCATCTCTGGAGGTGCTCAAGGCCAGGTTGGATGAGGCACTGGGCAGCCTGATCTGGTGGGTGGCAACCCTGCCCATGGCAGGGGGGTTGGAACTAGATTATCTTTAAGATCCCTTCCAATTCAAGCAATTCTATGATTCTGTGATTCTTATCTACCATTATCAAGACCTATAATCAACAGAATAGCAATGACCTCTGCCTCAAAGTGTTTTGTTCTTCTTGCATTCTCTATCTTGCATGCTCTACTAGCATCACCTCAGCCTGCCTGGGGGTGGGCACAGATACTGCTCCTCCCCTCTTACTTTCTCCCTCAGACCTCTACTTCTTCACTACACCTTTCTGCACCTGCTCCATCTCCGGACTGTGTTTTGTGGTTATTTGGTACCCTTTGAAAGGTCTAGAAATGGCTAACTGGGTACAGCAGCTGAGGCCAGGCAAACAGCTATTTTGGGATGAACCCACCTCCCTAAATGCTTAGGAGTTGAATTTGGGGTTTTTTTTTTTTTTTTTTTTTTTTTTTTTTCTTACTTCTCTTTATCTCTTTATTCTGTGTATTTGGGCAAGAAAAATCCCACAGGACTATTTACCTACTATAAGTGAATACAGATAAATCCTTTACTCTCCTCAGCAGCTTTATAGCTGTAATATGATGCAAACAGGATTTGTTGGGCAGCAGAGGAATGACGGTGTTTGTTGGCACTTGGTATAGAATCTAAGTCAGAGCTTTGAGCATCAAAGCAGTGCCGCAAGGATGAGGCCAAAATAATGAAAATTCATCTTAGCTCAGCGAGACAAGAGGGGAACTTAATTCTGCAAAGACTTAGCCCCAGATCTTCCTATGAAAGGCTTTGGTGCAGAGCTTTTGCCCAAGGAGTATGACTCCCTGCTAGGTGCTGGAGGAGTCACTGGAGCTTTTATAACCATCATGCTCCATGTGCAAGCACCGAGCACTCCCAAAAGCAACCCATTCAAGTTACCTGGGAACATCCCAGGATCGTGTGAATAGATATCTCGCTGAAGCTATCCCTGTGGTTAACATGCCCTTCTGCAGGCAGATGATACTCAGTAACCCTTGCCATCTCAGACTCACTGCTTGTTAATGGCCTGTTGTGTCTTTTGCTTCCTAATTTAAGTTCAGAGTTGTTGGAGGCCTCAGGGCAGAATAGTAATCTAGGTGGGGTCTCACAAGAGGGGGGTAGAAGGGGAAAATCACTTCCCTCAACCTTCTGTGAATTGAAGGTCTAATTAAAGTGTATGCAGATTGCCTTTTTTTTTTTTTTTCCCCTTTAGTGCAGTTTAATAAATTCACTTAATTGCCTTGAAAGATGTTAGTGTAATAGTTTGCCTGCTAGAGAAAAATATGCCAAGACCTATGCTCCATAAGAAAGCTTTAAAGGTCACGTTCTTTCAGACAACTGTGATTATTCTAATATTCAGGCTCCTTGCATAAGCTCAAGACCATGGTATTTTGAAACAGCAGGAAATCGTTTGCCCTACTCACTACTTTCCACCACTACTGGCTCACATTTAGCAATGGTACTCCATGCTGTATGCTCAAAGGCGCCAGGAGGAAAAGTTCAGATGTAAAAAGTTTGGACTTGCAGAGAGAGGTGCTTGCTGGACATTATCATAGCTTTTAGTGTATCATCATTCATTGCATTTAGTTAATGCGCTATTATTTTAGTCCCTTATTAAATTTGAAAATCAAATATCAAACTGATTGTGGCGTCTGCTGCCCAACAGGTATCTGATTAGCTTGCGTAGGGCACCCAGCAGGAGCTGCAGCAACAGCACAGATCTTTGTGGCAAGACTGCCATCGTGTGGGAGACTCCTGCAGCATGCATGGGAACGGTGCCTACCTGCTGCATGCCTGCAAAAAACTTCCCTTCTCACGTTATTTTTCGTGGCGTTTCGCTAAAAGTATCATGTTTATTTCTGAAAAGGCGCTACAAAAATAGTGATTTCCCTTAACTAGGAAAACATGGGTAGCGTTAAATCTTCCTAACACTGTTATCTTGGTTCCACAAAATGTCTGAAATCAGACACAAAAGTATTTTCTACATCTGGCAGAACCAGAACCTCCTTTTTCCTCCGCTTGAAGGTTAATATAGTTGAATATTCATGCTCTCATAGTTTCTCTTGATACATAGTTTATATTTCAGCATGTTTTCAACTGCAGCTTTAAAGGTCTTCATTATAAAACTTCAATTTCTTTAGGTCTTTCATGTAATTGTTTAATTACTGTCCCTGGTTTCTGTTTCTTTTTTATTGTAGTTTTTCTTTAAATTATTGAACTTGCATGTTACATCCATAAAGAAAATTGCTGATCGTTACCAGGAGTACAATTAGGAATAAATCTCTGTTAAGGAACAAGCTAAAGTTCGGTGTTTTATGCAAATGCCTATTGTTGAAAAGATGTCTTGCGTAATCAGGAATTAAACTGACAAGTGAAGAATCATTTAATTAATGAGAATAGAGCAATCATTTAGATGGTTCGTTCTATCGCTGGCTGAATAGAAAAGACAAAATAGCCCTGCTCAGGGATTAGAGCTGCTGCTGAAAGAGAAAAAAAAGCCCCAAAATGTTGTTTGGTTACTGCCTTATGTAGTTAGTATAGCAGCTCCTAAATATAAAGAAATATATGCTGAATGTTTGAGATTGTACATTGAAAATTAATCTTCTGTTACCTTTTAAGAATTTACGCAAGATTTTTGTTCGTAAGAAATGCTACCTGCTGCCCCTGTGAATGTAAATACTTGGGCCCAAGTATTCCCCTAAGTCCTATTGCAGATGCCAGAGGAGTGAGACCTGGAATTACAGTGAATTATGTCCGTAAGCAGCGTATTCCATATTGCAGATCAGCATACGAATCATGTTCACAGTCGCAGAGGAATACTTTTGGTAGCAAGGGACCTCTGGAGGTCTGTAGCCCAGCCCTCTGCTCAAAGCAGGCCCAGTTAGGTCAGGTTGCTCAGGCAACCTTTGAATAGCACCAGCCATGGGGATCCCACAGCTCCTCTCTTCCAGTGTTTGACCTCCGTCTTTGTAAAGCATTCTTCTTTTTATCTTGTCGGAACTGCTCATGCCCAGGCTTGTCCCTTAAAGCAGAACAAAGAGTCTTCGGTCCTTGACCAATCCTTGCCTCCTTTGGAAGCTTCAGGATGTGCAATTTCCGACAGCAGCATCCCAGACTGCTGCTGGTTTGCGTGCACTTGGATTTTTTTGCATGCTGTGTCCAATGATTGCACGAGTGATTGTTTGCCTTCCAACGCTGAAATGAAAAACAAATTTATTATGTGAAGGAAAACATTCCTTTTGTTTTATTCCTTTTAAATGTAATCACTGAATTTATTATTTTGGGTAATCAGAAGCACCCAGCTGCCACTTGAGGCACTTCTGGATGTTTGTTTAAATTAAAAAAAAAAAAAAAACCTCAGGAATTTACTGAGATTAATAAATGAACCAAATATGAAAATCTTCTAAACAAAATTCTTGTCTCTCAAACTGCACATCCCACTGGAAGCCTAGCAAAAAACCTAGCCCTTGCAAGCTACCCAGCAAATCCTCAGCAGCAGGCTGGCTGCGTAGGTGCAAGGACAAGTGAGATCCACAACAAAGAACATTCCCCTGGAGATTTCTTGCTAGCAGATTGCATGTTCCTGGTGGGCAGGATTAGTTTAGGTCATTGCTGTTTGCAGCTAAAGTGGTTCTGCTCTGCTCTCTTCAAAGCAGCAGGTAGGTAACCAGGTAATGATCAGCTTGCAATAACGTAACATGTATCCTGTGGTACATCTAAAACTCTGTTTACCTTTTTACCTTTTTCTCTCTCTCTCTCTTTTTTTTTTTTTTTTTTTATTTGAAATGTCTATTCTCCAACTATTAAAATCCAAAATATAATTTTCAACTATCTCACACACTACAGAAGTTGGTTGCTATAGTCTGCAGCAAAAGCCAGCTAAGAAAATAAAGTATGTTAAATCAAACATTTTCATTCAGGGTTTAAAGAGACTTGTGGGTACTTTTGTTCATCTAGAGTAGAGCATGCTCAATACTATACGCAGTCCTATATTCAAGCTATCTTTTCTGCTAGACCAGTACATCTGGGTTCTCCAGCTGCTTGGCCTTCCCAGACACGTGGAAGGATGTGAGCACTCAGGTTACGTCCTCGTGCCCTTGCACTTCGATGCCATCTCCGCTGCCCCAGTGTAATCCCTGACTTTTTGCTTTCTCCTCAAGGATTCTGGAGCTGCAACAGAATGGTGACATGGACATACTGAAGCATAAGTGGTGGCCAAAGAATGGTCAATGTGATTTTTACTCCTCTGTGGATACCAAACAGAAAGGAGGTGCCCTGGACATAAAAAGCTTTGCAGGTGTTTTCTGCATTCTCGCCGCTGGGATTGTCCTATCTTGTTTCATTGCAATGTTGGAAACGTGGTGGAATAAAAGGAAAGGCTCCCGGGTTCCATCAAAAGAGGTATTAGATCCTCCATTTCTCCTGGGAAATTTTCATGCACCATAAACGTTGTCATGAATTGATAGCCTTTAGGGAAAAAGAATCAGAGAAACTTCCTTAGCTTCCTAATTTTAAGGTAAATGCCGTTCCTCAAAATCTCTTTAGCTGCTTTTTCTAGAAGAGCTTTAAATAAAACAATGTATAATGATGATATATAAATATGTAACTATTCTGAGTAAAACACAATTGTTATTTGTAGAATATATTATTAACACATCATTATTTAGTACATTATTGCCATCAGTGAGAGTTAATCCTCACCAGCAAGTTTCTTGTTTGTTTTTTTTTTTCTTGTAAAATATATCCTCCAAGCTCAATGGCTGAGTCTTTTAAGATGGATTCTCAAAGTTTATCCCTTTAATCAGCTGTTAGCTTCTTAAATAAGCTTATCTTGATTTTTCAGATCTGTTAAACTCTTGGAACTTCCACGAACTTCAGCTGTCGTTATTTAATCTGAAGTCCAGGGAAGCAAGAGTAATTTAGATTTTTCAGATTCAGGCCAACCTTATTTCTGAAATCTATTACAGACTTTTTTAAGACGGTCCTAGACAGAGAGTGGGGGAGATGTGTCATCTTATACCAGAGATGATTTTGCTTCTGCACCTTCCCATGGTAATCCACTTGTCCCTTTGCCAGTCATCTGAGCCTTATACAGTCTTACAAAAAATTCCTTAAGACTTTTAGCTCTACAAACCACTAGAAAAACATCAGGAAAATTAAAAGTTATTAAAATATACTTGGCAGACGTGCCCAAAGATGAACCTAAATATGAGCTATATAATATAGCACTATCAGTTATGCCTGTTCTGTGTAGCTTAGACTTATGTTGTGGGGTATTGCTGCTAATTTGTGTTCAGTGGTCTCACCTTCTCTGCAATTTCTCCATTGTGTTTATTCCTGCTAATCTAATGCTGTGTAATCAGGCAGGATTCATTACACTACCTAATTAGACAGCATTGACACTGATGTTAGAATACTTATTATCTTTTCTTGCCTGTTTTAATTCCCAAGCTTTTTTTGTTAATGATCTGGACCAGACCATTATTAAAAGCAAAAAAAAATCTCTGGTCTTTTAATTGGCTTTCTCAGGACTGGGAACTGTCTAGTTTCAACTGGTGAAATTCCAAAAAAAAAAAAAAAAAATTTACAAGCTTGCTGTTTACCCAGACTCTTAGAACACCATACTTCATATTTATTTGGTGCAAAACATAAACATTAGTACCAAAGGAAAAGAAGAAAAAAACCAGCCCAGATACTTTATATAACTATAAAATTTCCCATTTCAATTTTCAAACACATAAATTTTAACGTGTACTTTCCATAAATGGTATAATTTGGCCTCCTTTATCTTTCTCGTGTATTCATCAGCTTAGCATTTAAAATTGCATCTCAAAGCTCCATTGAAAAGCTTGGCTCAAAACTGAGTTTAACATGGACAAATGTGCTGAATGTCCCCACTGTCCTGGATGTGGGGGTCATTCAGCAAAGAAATACATCTTAACTAACTTTCTTAAAATTCATTTTAGCTTCCATGAAATCCATTGGCTCTTCCAGGCCACTAGTCCCGAATCGGGGGTCAGATTGGGCCAATTTGTGGTCAGCAAGCCAACCCTTTTTCCTGGTGGCTGCCATCTGGTGCTTCAGAATGCAAGCATTTATACTGAAAAAAATTGCCTTATGGTTACGAAGATAACATTTCAGTCGCGTACCAGAAGTAATCCATTCAATGATGTCTGCCTGAGTCTGCAGACAGCCTTAAACAATAGCTCTGAGAGAAGTATGAACTGCCCCAGTAATCTCAATGGGATGTTGACTCTGAAGCCTGATGATAATTTAAATGTGAAAACTGCTGCATGTTTCACTACTGATCACACAAGAGAGAAGAGGAAAGATCATATTATGGAGATGTGCACAATCTTACTGTGAGTGGGTCTCATTTTGGTGTATCACATGGGTGGAGATTGGGTTGTGGGCTAAAGCATGGGAGAATATCACCGCTTTATTATATTTTTACTGGTCTGACTCTAGCCCCAAATGCATCTCAGAGAAGAATGAAGAATTTTCTGAATAACTTATAGAGGCTCAGAAGTACTGAAATTCAGATTGGCATTTGAAATTACAAGGTGTTCATATGTTTTTCAAAACTACAAAAAAAAAAAAAAAAAAAAAAAGAATTAGGACTGTCCCTTAGAGACATAGTCATGACTTGCACGTGCTAAAGGAGCCTCTGTATATATTTTTAAATGCCAATGTGGCCCCAGTTCTTCTGCATCCACATGCAGCTCCAAACATTTTAAAGGAGAGCGTTTGGTGAATGCGTTTGGTTTTGGTGTCACCTGTGTGGTTGTTATGTGCATCCATGTCTATGTCCACATGTGAATAAACTACAGACAGAAAGCTAAGTCCAAGAAATGAGCACTGCTTTTATTCCCCTCCCGTGATGAGCTCACCTACAAAGCCCCTGTGGTCAGCTTGGTTTCCTCTGGCAGTGTCCTGATGCCCTTTTCCCTGCCCTTTACCCTGCAGTTTGTCTCACTGTCCCCTGTCTCAGAAGGGAGCTGCTCCCTCGGTCTCACTTGAGTTGGGCTTTTTATTCAGTGTGGTACTGGTGCAAATATTTGGTGATCCTTTTTGCTAAGAAGATAAACTCCTGCAGTTTGTTCTAGGTGGAATTTTCAGAGTGCTTGACTTCATTCCTAGACAAAGGAGGGACCTAAAGCCCATTCTGTATACTAGGAGTTTTGCCATTGATTCAATGAGCTCTGGATCAAGCCAGTCATTGAATTGCAGTAATCGAGTCTGGAAGCCATCAAAGCACATCTATCGTCCGCCTTATTGCCCTCTGTGAGGTCCTAGAGTGTGAGATATTTCTAGTGGCCTGGAAGAGCCAGTAGATTTCACAGAGATTAAGGTAAACGTTAAGGTTAGTTGGAACTGATTTTTGTTCTGAATGAGCTGTGCTGCCTAGACTTGAGAGAATACATTTCTTTATACATGTATACATAATGCTGCTTTGCATTAAGCTTTGCAGTTCAGTAGAAATAAATATGTACAATATAGGTGATTTATTGGGTCACACAGGACGTTCTTCTTTTTTAAATTCCCATGCGTTTAAAATCTCAATTATAACAAAGAAGCCTCTCTAATGGAGTTCACTGGGTTTAAGAAGGAAAAAGGACAGAGGTAAGAGGAGTGATGCTTTGTTATAATAAATCCTCCAGGCTGCCTTCTCACCCAACAGCAGCATAATTACAACTGAATCTATGGAATTGCTTCTTTATAGGTAAGGAGAGAATTAATCCCTCTTTTGGCATCACAATTTAAAATCATCTGGTGTACTCCTTCCTGTGTGATGTCAATGAGATGTCAGTGCTTGGATTTGGGCCTGGAAGCTCAGCTTTTCTGTATTATAAAAGCAAAAATCAACCTGAGAAGATTTTAGACCATCCTTAAGCCTGATCCTTAACACTGATTAGCTCATCCTTAACATTGATGAAGAAGCAGTCTGGCCCCTCAGAGTCCCCCATTTTGTCATTCAAACTTAGTTATCATTGCAGCATTTAAGGACTGGCATCATCCCAGACATTCGAGGTGATGCTCTGTTTTCATTGTATGAAGAAACCTATCAGTAGCTCTTGTAATTTTGTCATTCAGACACAGGGTTTGAAGGCAGATGTGGAAAAGGGTCTGCATGAGTTTGTTTTAGCTCATCCAGGAGCTTCAGGAGGTGGGATGTTTGCTGGTGATGCTTAGAGCTGCCCACAGCTAAGAGGAAGCTTTAGTAAGTGTGTATTTTGTTTACCAAGCAGTTCTGATTGCACTGTGAAGCTTCAATCCTGCAAAAAACATGGCGGTGGTGGTGAGCGGTACATCTTGTTCTTCTCCTTCCTCAGGATGACAAGGAAATTGATCTGGAACACCTCCACAGGCGTGTGAACAGTCTCTGCACAGATGATGACAGTCCTCATAAACAGTTTTCCACATCATCGATTGACTTGACCCCGCTGGACATTGACACTTTGCCCACCCGTCAAGCACTGGAGCAAATCAGTGACTTCAGAAACACTCACATCACCACAACAACCTTCATACCAGAACAGATCCAGACGCTGAGCCGCACGCTGTCTGCCAAAGCTGCTTCTGGCTTCTCCTTCGGCAGCGTACCCGAGCACCGAACTGGCCCTTTTAGGCACAGGGCACCAAACGGAGGCTTTTTCAGAAGCCCCATCAAAACAATGTCATCTATCCCTTACCAACCAACTCCAACTCTGGGGCTGAACCTCGGCAGTGACCCAGACCGAGGCACCTCCATATGAGCATCAGACCGAATTTCTTCACTGTTTCTTTTCTAGGACTCCCTTTGCAAGGAGCGGCTGTAATGTTGTGGGACTAACATGGATGTAACCTTTTTCTTTTCTTTTTTTTTAATTTGTTTTTTTTTTTCTTTATTTTATTTAAGAAAAGAATCAGGATTATTAGTAACAACTCTTCCTCTTCTCTGCTTTCTCAGTCTGGTCTCCTCTTTCCTTTCTCTCTTTATTCTCTTTACTACTCAAGTCACTTATTCTTTCATTTATCACCACATTAGGTTTTGGTTACTTCAGGCTTTTCATATACTTAAATATAGGAAACATGGTAGTGATTAATGCATAAGAAAACCCTGAGGATTACTTTACAGAAGGGCATTGGCTCCTCCTTCCCAACTGCCTTTTTTTACTATACTTGCAATAACTTAAGTCCTTTACATCTATTCTGCTGCGTGCGGTCAGCGCTCCACTGCTGTGTGTCCTTTTAACTGTGGACCAAAGGCAAACTCTGCAGTTTAAAAGATGAAAAAAATAAATAAAAAAGGCAAAATGGAGAAAAAAGGGAAAAAAAAAAAAAAAAAAAAAAGCGAGAGAGAAAGCAAAATAAATGAAGTTGAAAGACCATTCAGGCCCCGTTATATGAGAATGCAATTTTGTAGGATTACAAAAAGCCATTACTATGCCAGTAAAGACTACAGTTAAATCTACTTTTGCACTGCAACAGTGCATATGACCTTTATGTGATTGTACAGTGTTAAAAGTTTTTCTTATGTACAGTAAACTGTATCATATGGCAGAAGCCTCTGTTGTGTTAAATAAATTAGTATCTTATACATATATATATATACATATATACACACAAGTATGTATATATATATACATGTATATATAGCTATAAAATGGCAGCCGTTGCTACGCAATTCATTTAATAAAGCTTTAGTAAAATGTGTTGTATACAAGAAAGATGTACAGTGCAGGGGTCTTTTCATTTAGAAAAGACAAGTCGCTTTTAATGTTATTCTGACTTGCATTGTTTGCCAACAGAGCATATTTTATACTTTTTTATTAGAACATCCAGGACAATTTAAAGTTTGTACCTAGATGTAACTCATTCAATTAGGTTTTGCATTGGCTGTTGAGCATTCTATATGGCTAACCTTGATAATTTTACTTTTAATTAATTAGACAGATGGAACACTCTCTTAGGTATACCACGCTCGTGAGCAACTAATATAGCTCTAGAGAACTTTAAACATAGATCAAAGGTTAATAAATTATTTTCCAAATCAGTACGGCTGATCAATACGATAATGGTGTTAGTGGAGCAAAAGCCCTTGAGAAATACTGATGTGGCCTTAATTATAATCACATATTGCTCGAAGGGGAAAACAATATATGAACCGGCGCTCATTTTAACCCTTTATATGTTAAGTTAGATTTAGAGGAGCTACATACTTTTTATATTAGTGCCAACTGTATAGAACAAGAGAAAGAACAGCAGTGAGAGCAGAACCAGTGCCAGCTTTGGCACCAGCTTTTTAAAGTAACGCTGTTACCTGTTAGAAATGTAGGAAGAGCTTTCAATTTGTAATCCTTAAAGCTAAAGATGAGGCTAAGTAGAAAGCAAGCAGTTTATCCTGTGAGGTTTTTCAGTTTGGTTTTGGTTTTTAATGCAACCATACTTACTTTAAGCTAACTCATTCTTTGGCTAGGATTAATAGGAATCAACCTCTGTGATTTGCTTTAGGATAAATTAAAAGATATATTCTTCAGACCTATTCTATTTTGATGCTAATTCTGTTCTGGGGGAGCATCTTGTACTGTCACTGTTTTTTGTACTAAATCTTCAAATATTGTCTACTGTGTCAGGCAGAACAAATTCTTATCGTGCAAAAGGCCATTTTGTTTCCAGGGTAGCAAGCGTCTAAAAGCATGCACAACTTGCTTCTCCCTTGTAACATTCATGAACTCATCCACACCTCTGAGAAAAAAAAAAAGATAAAAAAAAATAATTTCTTTCCAACAAGCTACATAGGGACATACCAGATGTTGCAGTGATTTTAGCTATTAAAAAAGAAATCTGTTAACCATGTACGATATTTAAAATAGGCCTATTTTGATGTGTTGCCTATTATACAGATACACAAAACACTTTTTGGAGGCCTCAGTTACAAGTGGCAGAGCTTTCTGTGTATAATTTGTCTAAATAATTTGTCTAATAAAATTGTTTTCTAAACTCGTGTTTCCTCCTGCTTAAACGCTGGGCACTGTGAGATTTTCCTTTGGTGGCAGGTGTCCACTCATCCATGTTTTTGCTACACCAGGGGAGGGGGTGTTTGAGTCTTATTTTATACTTTCAAAAAAAAAATACATTGGAAGGAGACCTCAATTCAGTGCTACAGTAAAAATAATAATCTGAGTCCAGATAACATATAAATCTGAAGGAAATTACTGAAAATGACTTGAGGATAAAAGGCGCCTACAGGCTACTGCCAATAGGCATGCGTGTCAGTGGGCACTAAATGCCCAGCAACAGGATGTTAGAGTATATTACCATAGGCAGGGGTTCCTGTAGTCCCCAAAATGTTTGCATGATCAGAGTCCTGCTTCCAGGTTATTCCTGAGCTGTAAAGCCACCGTGATGGCATGAGAAGTGCTGTACTCCTGGTGTTGACAAATCATTCACTTTACATTTAATGTGAATAATGTCCCTGTCACTTATGCTCCCAAACATAGCTATCCAGAGCTGGGTATCTTAAGAGACACAGCCCATTTACTCTTCATAAGAAGCTAATTTAACTCTATGTGACATTCCTCCTCCCTGTCTTTAAGCAAAAAGCCAGTGAGGTAAAAGTACTATATTAAAGACTGTCAAGCATTTCTGCTGCAGTAGGGCTGCTGAAAATACAAGCCAGCTGTGTATAAAGATGAGTTGTTTGCCTGGTGATTCAGATCATACACCCATTCTGACATATCAGCTACAAGTGAAAAAGTGAGCAGTGGCACAAAGCATATTAAACTGGTTTCAAAGATTTGCTTGGTCAGATGGCTCTACTGACCAATGGTGAAATACCCGAAGAGAAAAAAATTGTCCAGCTGCAGCAAACAGGTGAGTGATTATAGCTGTCACTGGTCCAGCCACAGTGTGATCAGAGCTGTAGCATCATGCGATTTCCTCCTGTCTTGTCAAAACAAAGTGCTGGTACAATTTTCCTCAATATATCAGGTTTTTAAGACATGTTTTCTTTTCCTTCCACACTAATGTAGGATGCTGCAAACTGACGAGGATGTAAGGGTACCTTTTTGTGCTAGCACGCCCACTGCAGCTGGGCCAGAAAGCATGCTGGAGCTTAATACCCTGGGTATGTTTGATTCCACAAACCTGCGTAAAGGTGATGGGATGAAAAGTAAAGCATGTGCACACTCGTGGTTGTAAGAGATGAAAAAAATAGTCTCCAAAACAAAAGCAGCATTGTACCAGCACAGCCCTGCTGTATTCACACTCCCTTGGTCCAGAGAGCTGTTTTTCCTCTTTGTTCTGTGGAGCTGTTTTGAAATAAATGTCAAAATCAAGTATCTGCTCCCAAGAATGAGTCCTAGATACTTTTTTTGTTAAGTACTGGGATATGAACACATGCATTCATACTTCACATCAAGACCAGGAAGCAACAGCAAACTCATCACCATCATACCCTGCCACTTATGTCTCATACATGACACTGTGTTTGAAGTCAGAAATCAAAGCCTTGTGAGGGCAAAATGTTTCATGGCCTAATTAATTCCTAACCAAAAGCAATTCCTCCAAAAAGCAAGTCCCTAGGTTAATACGAGAGCGTTGTGGCCTGCCAAAATTAATTAATTAATTAATTAATTAACTAAAAAACCCAACTAATAGCTAGATTTGATAGTGTTGTAAATGAAGCTGTTTGTTATTTTGGCATTCCACAGCAATCCTTTATTCTACTGGCGCATCATCTGTTTGGAGCAAGGAATATTCCAGCTATCAGCCATTGTAAGGCTAACCACTTCCTCCACCCTCCTCAGCAAAATAAAATAAATAAAATAAAAATAAAATGGAGGTGTGGGGGCAGTCACTGAGCTCTCCAAGTAGTCACACAGCTGTAGGTGTTTGCTTCAATCCCTCCTCTGGGTCACGCTGCAGCCAATGTGGCAGCAGAATAACAGTACTGGTAGTTCAGGCTTGGCCTCTTTCTATGTGGAATAAGGAGGTTTGCTTTTGCAGCTCTCTATGTTGCATTTCAGTCCTCCAGGTGAGTGCTTTGCAGCTGGGGAAACTGCCTCAACTGCCTGCTTGCTTCCTTCTACATAAAGGAAACGGAGCAGCAATAGAAGTTTGAGTGGGTGAGGTCTCAGGGATGCTGCTTACCCCCCAGATTTGACTGCCAACAGATCATCCCGGGGCAGCCAGAAGATGCTGCAGATGCTTCACCTAGGAGCATAGCAGGGAGGTGGCAAATGTTCTGTGCTTGTTGGAAATTAAATAAAAAAGAGGGAGCGGGCAACTCTATGAGCATGTCATAGCCCTGCTGCTGTGAGTAAACTTGTATTTCTCACCTGCTCATGTGTTTCTTGAAATATGCTGTGGAGAGGTCTTAAATATTGGTTTTGAATATTCCCTATGTACTTCTCTGTGGTGGACCACAATAGGAGCAATCCCTGTTGATCCACGTTCTTACTAATTCTCTTGCTTACCCGTGGGACAGAGAAGCAAGTACTGTGATCAAAGCTCATAATGTATTCCTACATTCCAACACACTTCGAAGGAAAAGTCTCTGTGGTGTGGCAGCAACCACAGCAAGAAACGTGTAGTGTAGCAAGAAAATATGCTGCTCTGTCAAACAGTGCTTCGGCAACACTGAGTGGTTTGTCTCGCTCTAGCTTTTACTGCTCTGTGTAAGTTCTGCTGTTGCTTGGATCTCTGCAGGTTTGAGGGATGGCAGATGATGCTTTCTTCTCATTTCTCTTGACTCTTTGCCTCAAAGAACAAATAAGGTTCCCTAAAATACTTCATATGACCCCCCAAAAAATCCTGCCATGCTATCGTAGAATCATAGAATTGTTTGAGTTGGAAAGGACCCTTAGAGGTCACCTAATCCAACTACTCTGCAAATGCAACTCCTTTTCAATGCCCAAGGTACAGCTGATATGGGACACAGGGCTTTGTTCTACCTCCACCGAGATGAAAGATGGGGCAAAAGAAGAGGTTATAAACTTGAAATATGACTTCTGAAGAGCAAATTGATTGATGCAGCCTTCATTTTAAAGGCTTGCTGTGCCATCTGAAAAATGCAGGCCTTGTCACATCTGTTACCACTGTTAGAGTGGTTTATAGAAATGCAAAACTGATTTCCGTTAGTATTTCTAAATACTTATTTTGTAAGTATTGACATATACGAGCAGCTTTCCATCTAAAACTCACAGGTGGCAGGCTATTATCTGCAGTATATAGTTGCTTGCTGAGGTGAATATGAAGCATTAAGTAGAAACCGATCTGGATTACATGCAGAAATTCCTGTTTTGTAGGCTAGAGCTGTTCAAGAAAACAGACATGTCCCCTTTATCTTAACAAGGGAGTAGTAGCCACTTATCATGCCCTCCTCTCCCCCCCCCCAAAAAAAAAGGGGGGTGGAGGGGGTAAATCCTAACACAAAAGCAGCACCAGATGAAAGGGGCTAAATCTGCGTGTCTTGCTCTCTTAACAGTAAATCCAAGCCAGGCTGTCTCAAGCACATCTGCCCCAGCTAAGTGTTGTGTTTACCAAGGTAACTCCTCACGGCTGCTAATGGCCCCGTGCAGGGGGCTGGCCAAGTGCAACCTGAGAGCTCACCCAATCTCACCACTGCTCCACAGCCCTTATCTCTAAAATACCTCCACCACTTCCCGGCTTCCCTGGGCAGTTCCAGTGCCTGATCACCCTATCTGTGAGGATGTTCATCTGACATCAAATTTAAACCTCCCGTGGTGCAACCTGAGGCCACTTCCTTGTGTCCCTATCGCTTGTCACCTGAGAAAAGAGACCAACGCCCTCCTCGCTATAAGCTCCTGTCAAGTAGTTGTAGAGAGCGATGCGGTCTCTCAGCAACCCGAAGAACTAAACAGCCCCAGTTCCCTTAGCTGCTCCTCATAACGCTTTCCTAGACCCTGCACCACCTGCACTGCCCTTCTCTTAGCGCGTCCCACCTGAGCACGCTTCTCCAGGTCTCGGCGCCTGCTCGGAACTGTGAGAAAACGCAGGCTCTGCGGAGCGGGCTGCGAGCCGAGGGCCGGAGGCTGTATCTCCCACCGCCGTCCAGCTGGTGGCGCTGCGGCACCGCCTGGAGAGGAGGGCCCCGGGCGAGGCCGTCCACCCGCCGGGCGCTGCCGTGAGGGGCGGCCGCCGTCGCGGGGCGCGGAGCCGTGCGCGGCCGCGGTGGCCCCGGCGGTGGCGGGCGGCGGCTGCGGAGCCCATTTCCCGGGAGACGGGGCGGCCCGCGCTGCTATGCAGACGGGATAATGGTGGGGGCCAGCGCCGTGTCACCTCTTGTGTGTGCTTTCCAAAGAGGAGCCCAAGCGTGGCGAATGGGACACAGACCGCCATTGTGCCGGGGACACTTTAATAGCCCACACCTACAATATCCAACCTGTTGTTCGCAGAGGGACAGCCCTGCCTCGCACAACCCACCCGAGGGGCGTGGGGGGGACGCGGAGCTGGCGGCGGGTGGCAGAGGGTGTCGCGCCATGTGCTGGCCCTGAGCCCCTCGCTGCCATTCCACGGGTGAAATGGGGCACATCCGTAGGGCTTCATTGTGGTTGCTGCGGGGTGTGGGGGGCCATGCGTGGCTCAGCTGACAGGCACGGAGGTGGCAAGTGTTAGAATGGCAGTGTGAGATGCCTTCGGGACGTTGTGTGGCTGCAATGACACAGGTAGGGTGGCAAAACGGGGTGCTTGATGACAGCTGCCTCTGGCCTTGACATGGGTCTCACAGATAGGATATAAGGGAATCCTCTCCTCATTCAAACTCCTAAATCTTTTAGCAAGTTCAAAGCATCCTGGAAAATAACAGTGCCTATGAACTCTATCACAGGTCTTCCTCCAGCTGTGGGGCAAACAGAACTGCAGCTCCAGCCTATGCCAGAGACAAGGCTCACTACAGAGAGGGCCTTGCAAGCCTGCCGGTCCAGGAGGGAAGTAATCCTGCCCCTGTACTCGGCATTGGTGAGGCCTCACCTCGAGTACTGTGTTCAGTTTTGGGCACCTCAGTACAGAAAGGACATTGAGGTGCTGGAGCAGGTCCAAAGAAGGGCAACAAGGCTTGCAAAGGGCTTGGAGAATATGCCCTACGAGGAGCAACTGAAGGAACTGCTTAGTCTGGGGAAAAGGAGGCTGAGGGGAGACCTTATTGCTCTCTTCCAGTATCTGAAAGGTACTTACAGCGAGAGCGGGGTTAGTCTCTTCTCACTGGCGACAGGTGACAGGATGTGCCAGGGTAAGTTTAGGTTTGATATCAGGAAAAACTTCTTTACAGAAAGGGTTGTTAAGCACTGGAATAGGCTCCCCAGGGAGGTGGTTGAGTCACCATCCCTGGATGTGTTTAAAAACCGCTTGGATGTGGTGCTCAGGGACACGATTTAGCGGAGGGTTGTTAGTTAGGGTAGTATGGTTAGGTTGTGGTTGGACTCGATGATCTTTAAAGTCTTTTCCGACGTGAGAAATTCTATGATTCTGATTCTACAGGACTGCCACTGGGCATCCCCGAGCACAGTGACGCATTGCAAGGACTGCAAGCAGTGCTCTGCTGAGGCTTGCATTGTGGCAGTTGTCAGATTGAACACATAGTTAAAAAATAATAATAACTCTGGTTCTGCTTTACTAACAAGTATTTAAACATTCATTCTTAAGACTCAGGGTATCCAACTTCAAGGAGCAGCAGACAGATGAAGATGTATTCAAAGCAGCTCGTTTTCATGGCCATTCATCCCGGAGGTTTCTAAACATTGTGTGGAGCTGTGTGGAGATGGAAGCTGGGGCTGTGTGGTGATGGAAGCTGGTTGTTCCTGGTAGCCTCTTTGCTGTCAGGAGTTATGCAGAGTTGGTGGAGGGTTTCCTGTGGATGGAGAGGTTGGTTTTTCCTGGCTGACAGGTGTTTCCTTCCTGGGTAAATACTCTGCAACCTGGGGGGGTTGATGTGAGGTGATGATCAGCAGCCACTTGAGTCCATTCTCTTGGTTTTGTCCCCTAGAGAGACTCCAAATGCATAGTCCCCTGCATTTTAGGAGCCTTAGGGGGATGTGTCTCCTTCGGAGACCTGCAAAGGTTGGCATTTCCACGTCTAAGAAACCTCATTCTGTTTTGGCAGAAGTGGACCCATGGCTGCTGACTGCCAAGAGCCTGGCAATGCTGGAAGTGCCTCAGTGTGGGATCCTGTGTTTAAGGCCCTGGGTGACTCAAGCAGAGCCCCCTGTTCCCAGGTCACTGCTCTGGCAATGCTGCTGGTGAGAGGAAGCGTACAGCCTGTTTAAGATGTCAGATTCTTCCTTTCTTCCTCTTGCTAACATGTTTATAGCATGCAGTGCCTTAAGCAGGAGACAGTTTGTTGATGCTTATTTCAAGCAACTGAGGTAATGAACTTGTGGGTTATGTGTGTGACCACATCCAAGCCCAGCAAAGTTGTTGCTGCTGCAGAGGGCAAGCAAACTAAATCTGGAATAAGATCACTGTTAAAGAGGTGAGGAAACTGAGAATGGCAGAGGTGTAAAGCCTGTGACACAAAAATCCCACGGGTCTGATACTAGTGCTTGTATTGCATTAAGGCTTCTTTTTTTCAATTGAAAGGAAAAGCTTCCAATTCTGCACAGGGAGTAATTGTACGTCATGAATGCTTCTTCCTCCAGTGCTTAGTTCTGGGATGTATGCAGTAACACAGACCCTAATCCAGCTAATGCCAGGTCTCTGGGTCACAGTTGCTGTCAGATGCACCAACCAAGCAGCTGCAGCCCTCTGCATCTCTGTGGCCAGGAGGAAACTGCTCACTTCCTTCCAAACCTTCTAGGGCAGCAGCCCCCAGAACCCCAGGTTGATGGCTCTTTGTGGTTGGTTTTGCTGGCTTTCTGAAGGGCTGATGCTGAGTGACTCCCAGCCATGTGCCCCAGCGCTCAGACACTGCAAGGACTGAGAGCGTCGAGCAGTTTCAGAGGAAATGTCTTGCTGAGCGGTTTTAACGCAGAATACTTTTTAAAACAGTAACTGAAAGAAAATTATTAGTCATACTTCCATGAATACAAGGCTTTTTATTTGTAAAATATTAGCATAAGTTCTTAGTAAAAGTTGCAGCAATGTAACTAAAGGAGCAGAACAGGCGTAGGTATACGTGCTATAGACAAGATTTCCACATAGATGAGGAAGCTGAATTCATTATGCCCCACAATGGCCCCAGGAGGTAGCGAGTGTTGTTGCAGTGATGCTGTGCACATCACTTGGAGGCAGTGGGAGTACATGCATGAGAACCAACTGTGCGTAGCAGAAACTGTCAGCAGGATGAGGCCCAGGGCGTAGGTCTGCACCAGATCTTTGTGGGACCAGGAAGCAGGAATTACTTTGATGGGCCCCCAGATACCCAAAGTGGATGAGATGAAGCAGATGCGATGACCCACCCGGGAAGGTCGCTCTGCAGAACTGGGGCATGTCTGTGTCCTGGGGAGGTGGTCGTGCTGCCCACGGGTGGGACAGGGCAGCCTTCAAAGCTGCAGGATGCTGCAGCAGTGGGCACCTGGGGTTTGCGTTCCTTGCAGTCATCACTTCTGATCCTCGTTTAAAACACTTTTGAAAGTAAAGCATCACCACTAATCATAGTCATGATTAGGCTTTCATAGGAAAGACTGTTCTCGGGCCCTGCTTCGATCCTACGTGCTCTGAGATAAATGACTATTGTCGGGTGGCTGATCCGGTTCGTGGGGCAGTCGCCGAGGCCACAGGGCTGGCATTGGCCTTGCGCATCCACTGCAGCTCTGCACAGGTCCGGGTCTGTGCCGCCGGGATGGGCTCTGCCATGCCGGAGCTGCAGAGTAGTGCAGGCTGAGGGAAGGAAACGCGCAGAGAAAATAGGGCAAGGGAGGAACGGGATACTTCCTAATCTGCGGCGGTGCCTGCCGCGCTGACCGCAGATCCTGAAGCGAGATTGAATGAGTAATCGGGGTGTCGAGCACAATTAAGCCGAGGGCTGACCCATGTGCGCTTTGTGTGCTTTGAGAACGTCCCTGGCTATAACGACAGAGGAGGCTTTTTGCGCGTCTTCTCTTCCCCCGCCCCCCCCTTCCCCTCCGCCCTCGTCTGTAACCCGTTTATCCGTGACACCGCTGCGTGCTGACCCCGCGCCGTTGCCTGGGCCCGACCGGCCGGAGGAAGCAGAGGAAATCTGCATAAAGATACGGGGCCGCGTCCAGTTCGTGCGGCTCTGAAAACTTTGACACTTTGAGAGAGAGGGCAGCTTCATTTCCACGGCTCCCGCATTCCTGCTATTGTACAGTAAGCGCTGCAGAGCGGTGTGCTTGTGTTTCCGACTCCCGTGAAGTTCCCTCTGCGCAGGGCGTGCCTCGAACCGCTTCAAAAGAACCAACTCCTACAAAAGGAAAAAAGAAACTCAAGTAGGCTTGAACATACAAAGAGAGGAGAAAGGAGAGAGAAAAGGGCCGGGCGGCGCTGAATGCAGAATGAGCTCAGCCGGCCCCAGGAGTTCTCCATCCCTTACATTTATCTTATTCTGGGGGAGCAGCGCCGAGCACACACCATCCCGCGCCTTTGGCTTTGACTCTGAGCGTGCGACGCGGAGAGCAGCGGCCTCCAAAGCAGTATTTCGCCCCGCTCTGAACAGTGTGTCGGACGTGGAAACGGCTCCGCGTGCCCATGCCCAGGCGCACTCCAGCGGCTCAGGCGGCACTCAGGTGCACGCGGAGGGGCAGGCTGCCCGGCACGGGCCGCTCAGCTCCGAGGGGCTCCCACCACCCGAGG
>JACDJE010000264.1:615282-872127 GCA_016647715.1 Pavo muticus | reverse complement strand
CAGCCCGCGCTCGGGTCTCCCCCCGGCCCCCTCCTCGCCTCGCCCGAGGAGCGACGGCCGTCGGAGAGGGATACAAAGGGAGCAAAGCAATGCCTGCTTGTGCAGGGGGGTCCCACGCGTGTGCGTGCACCCATGGCTCCTCTCCCTTTAGCCCTGTGCACGCGTGGGACGCCGGCGGAACTCTCCAGGGACGCGCGGCTCTCGCATCTGCTGCAAAGCTCTGCGATATCGCCGCCGCTCCCCTGCAGGAATGTCACCCGCGGGGGCCGCGCAGAGCCCCCACGACCCCTCCCCGCCAAGGGCAACCCCCCGCTGGCTCGGCTCCGGGGAAGGCAGAGAGCCCCTTCCGGAGGGCTATCCGGTGGCAGAGGGACGCCTTTGGGAGCGCGGCCAGGACGTGTTAACACAGCGAAGCGTTTTCTCGCTGCCCCAGGTGCCTTTCTGCCGTGCGCTCCCTCCCGCCCGGCTCGGGACGGGGACTCCGGAGCCCTTGGCACCGGGCTGCTGCCGCTCGGAGCCGTGCCCCCTGCGCCGAGCAGGGAAATCGAGATCTGGGTCTAGGAGAGCGACATTCGGGGCTGGGGAAACGAGTTTATGAGCTGGCAGAGCAAATCGCTCTTACTTACAACGACCCAATTTCCCATTCATCCAAACTTCCTTCTTTACCGTTTATTGTATTTATGTTTAATCGCTGTAATCCCCGTGTCCTCTCGCCCGCCCTGGTGCGCGCTCTCGCGCACAACCCGGGACAGCGAGGCGCACCCGAGCGGTGCTGCTGCGCTTTATGGAACGGTTAATCAACTGCGCATCAGCGAGACAGCGCATCAGCCCATCTGCTTGATATATATTCAGGAGGGCTCCAGCCCTTTTGAAGTCTAATTTCTTCCCCGGGAGAACGCGCCGGGTAATTTACCATCATTTCATACGCATCGCGGCCACCGAGTTAACCCTTTCCCCAAGTGCTGCCCGCACAGGATTTTCCTCCTGAAAAACGCCGCGTTCAATGCTACAAACTTGAAGGGAGGGGTTGTTAAAGGTCTGCTTGGGATAAGCAAGCGCTTAGAACCACCCAGGCCAATGTGCATCATTTCATCCTCAACCACCTACCGCTGGCTTTATTTTTAAGATCTTTGAGATTTTTATTTATTTATTTATTTTTGCAGGACTCAGCCCCATAGCGGCAGTGCAAGCAGACACCCCTTCTCTGTTACCTCCAATAAATGCCATCTCCTGCAGCAGTTTTTTTTCCAAAGTCTGTTTTTAAAAGGAGGGACACTGGGGCCTTGTGTTTGTCCATGCCACACAAACGCTGCCTCAGGAGAAGGCTCCATGCATGGGGTTAGGCTGTCCCAGAGGCAAGGACAAAGCTGGAACTCCAGGAACCAGGGATCCCTGTTAGGAGTGGACACCAGGATCTTTTGTGCTGCATTTTAAAAAGGCAGAGGAAAGTGGGCCAAGTGCTTCCATACAATTGGATTTCTTTGGATTTAAGGTCCCTTTGAACCTAAGCTATTCCATGATGTCAATTCCTGTAATAGAAGTTTCTCTTTTATTATTTGTTTCCTGTCCGCCTGCATGCTCCTTTTTGTTTTTCCCTTCATTTTCCTCTGGCTGGTAGTAATGCTGAACTACATCCCAGTGTTAAGGATGGTCCATCAAAATGCTGGCTCTGGGCTGACAGCTGGGATGACTTGTTGGATCACTTCCACACCTATATGCTTAACCCTACAGCAGTCATACAGCTGGGAGTTTGCCCAAACTGTTGGCCAGCATCCCTTGTTGGGAGTGCTGCACCAGTTCTCAGACCCTCAAAGCTGCTCCCTGTATCCTGTTTGTGACAAAAGACATAGGACCTACCAGGGTTAGGTGACCTTCAGTATCAGGGCAAGAGCACAGGTTGTGTGTCTTCTTATGCTTCTTGCACCATGCACTTTTCCCCCAGTCCCTTCAGAAGTATTTCCAGCGAGGAGACTGTGTTTAACGCTAGGGATGCTGCTTTCCTCCATTACAGAGATGGCTCACCTGGGCTATGCCTCTTGCTGGAGCCCTCCTTCCTCCTGCCATGGGAAGCAGGATGTAGAGCAGATGCCTTACTCCAGCTTTAGTTTGTTGTTTGGAGTGGGCTGAGAGGGAGGAAAGAGCAGAGATTTCTGTTAAAGGGCACAGATGAGGAAGCCTTGGGAAGGATGGCAGCTGCAGGCAGCTTCAGTGGGCAAGTCATCCTCCCCACCTGTAGCTTGTTCCCTCCCCAGAGTCCATGTAGGTCACTTGGAGGTGAGAAAGCTTGAAATAGGCTGCACACACTGCTCCCCTTGGATTTTCTTGCATGATGTGGCCATTAGCTGGAGGTTGCTTTTTAGAGAGAAGGAAAGATGCATTCTGATATGCAGAGGTACCCACAGGCCTTGGTCACACTTCAGGTATGAAGGATAGCTATGTTTTGTTTTTTTTTTCTCCTGAAGTTACCAGTGCTGTAATGTTTGTAGTCAGACTGGAATAAATGCAGCTAGGCTTGTGCTGTTCTGTTGCATTGCTTAGCAGACTTTTTTTTGTTTAAAAAACAAAAAACCAAAAACCACATTTATATAGTTCTTTTGTGGTCAGGACAGGTGTTCTGGATGAAATCAGTTATGCTTTTATTACTCAGGAGAGCCAATTAACCCTATTCTTTTCTGCATTGCGAAGCATCCTAAAAGCTGTTTGTTTAAGAGGGCTTGGGGGAACAAAAAGTTTGTGAGTGTGGTGATTGAGACAGAAGGGCTTTGAATTGTCACTGGAGGTTTTGGAGTTTGCTTATTGGGAAAAGAGATGGATCTCTGAAGTGTTGCTGGCTCTAATTCTGGGGTTAGCAAGCAATGAGAATTTCATGTGAGTGTTGCTGTTGCCTGTGGCACCCCACTGCAGGGGAACTGGAGTGAGCACTATTTGTAGTTTGAGGAAAGGTGGCTTTGGGTGGTCTCGTTACCTAATCCTGCAAAAGCTAGTGGGTGCTACTGTAATGAGATAACCTGCTTTTCCCATTTACCTGTTTTTACCTGGACTCCTTTATAGCACTGGAAACTCTGTGCTGTATTTTTAATAAAGATTTCGCAACCTTGACCTGCAGTTTGGGTTGCTCCTGGGGCTGGGATGTGATTCTATGGTAGGTATTTCTGGACCTGCACCTGTAGTGCTTTGTGCACAGGAGTTCATGACAACAGCCCTAGAGCACAGCTTTTCCTGATGCTCACACAACCAGGCACCTTCCAGCATTGGAGAGCGTGGTTGGGTGTTCAGCTATAGAATCGTGTGCTGTAGGAGCAAACCTCGGTGTAAGATTGGCTGAACAGAGGTTAAAAATGTCAATTTCAGTTTTTTTTTCAGGGGAAGTGATGTTTGGAAGGTGAACTTCTGGTTTTGGTTCCTTCTTGTTTTCCAATGAAAGCATAGCAAACAGAGGAGCATCATCCTGGCCCTAGTGAAAACAGTGTGTCAAATATTACTGCTGTGATCTTGTTGATAATTCCATATGGTCATAAAACAGGGAATAATAAAAGTTATTCCCTAGAAAGGAAACAGGAAACATGAAAGGTGAGCATCTCAATCCAGGCTTATGGCTCTCGAAAGCTCAGAAGTTTTTCTTTTGTTCTGTTGCAGTTTGCTGTTTAGTAGGTGAGGAAGATTCAGCCTCTTCCTTCTTTCCATAAACATTGAAAAGAGATTGATGGGTGTGTTTTGCAGTCACATTTATTATACTCAGTGCACACCTTGAAAGCAGTGTGGGGAGAAGCTATAGGGATGTGGCCCAAAGATTCCTGAAATACCTGGTGGTACAGGACCGCGGTCTGTGAAGAAAATTGGCAGGTTAAGCTGAATAAATCTATTCAAAGTCTGCAGCAAATACTGGAAACAAGTAGCTTGTGTCATCCTTTGACATAACTTTTTATTTATATAATGATAAAAGCAAACAACTGAAAAGAAACAGATTATCAAATCTGGAAGCTTTTTTATGGAAGTATCAGTTTTAGTGGATCTCAATTAAATTTGAGAAATGTAAATGAAAAGTATCAAGTCAAGGTGCCTATCTGACTGAAAGGAGAAAATTGCAGAGAGACAATTCTGAGCACTGCCATTCACCACCGAAAATTTTGGGGCGTTTACATATCAATCTCAGTTTATGTTTCCTGCAAATTATTACAGATAAAGCAATCTGGTTCTGATATTTAAATGCATTTTTCCCTGTGTCCTTTTCTTTTTTTTTCTTTTTTTTTTTTTTTTTTTGGCTAATCTGTTTTTAGTGCTATTGGATTTGTGGTGAAGCCAATTACTTGAGTTAATTTTTTTGAGAAATAACTGACAATCTCAGAAAAAGCTTTCATTGGAACAAGAAACGTTTTGAAAATTAATGTTGTTACTTAGTATACTAATAATGGCACCATTGGATAGTTGAGTTGATTAACTTTATATGTTTTTCCAATTCTTCCTCTGAATTCAGTTTTGGATTTTGATCATACTGAATTGGCTTGAACCTGAGTGCTAGCATCTTGTTTTGTGGTGAGCTATTTAAAGTTATTAGCTCTACTTTTGGAGCTCTTTGGAAAAAATAGTGAACTGCAGTGTCATATTCTTTGCTGTTTCAAATTTCCCTGTTGCATTGCATTATCTAGGGAAAAATAAGTTATAATGGCCTCACTGCTTCAGAAGTAGAGGGCTACAAAATTGCCAATAGGAAATTCCTGTGTTAGGTATGCTGTATACCTGATATGAAAACCTTGGAGAAGTCATAGTGTCCCCTTCCACAGCATCAAAGTGATGGCCCCTTCTTCAGCATCAACCTGCAGGATTAGTAGTTTGGCCAAAAGAAAGTGGGTTTAAGTACAAGGCTTTTGTACTGTGCCTGGTAGGACACAGTTAAGTGTGGAAAAAATAAGGTAGCCTTTGAAGTTGCCTAGAAGCTGCTGTCTTGATTAATTTAAAATTTTAGATTTACACACCCTGCAATAAACTTTTATTTACGTTTTATTGCAACTGAACTTTACATCTTTTGCGCTTACCTAATATTAGTGTGGTAACTGCTGAGGCAGGTGAATCAACAGAGGGAAGTCTAAACTGATTCAGAAATGGCCATAAAACCCCTTGAGCAGCGCTGATAAACCTGCCCGGCTTGCTCTCCTTCTATTAGCTTTAATCCTGGCTTCCAGCACTGACGCTGGTGACGGGGCGGTGGAAACTTTCCACAAAGGGGTATTTGATAAAGCGGATGCATGAAGGTCTGACGTGCTGGTCGTGTGGGTGACGAGTGAGCAGGCTAACTCTGAAGCTCCTGGAGAGCTGCTGGATGACGCTTGATTTTTAAATTATTTTATTTTTTAAAAAGCTTTCTTCCCCCCTCCCCGGAACTATATTGACTTTCCTGTCAGACTGCCCTTGCCGTACGTGATGAGGGCGCTGTCCATGGTACCCACTCGGCTGGTGGGCGGCTCTGTTCTCGGCGCCTTTACATTCCCTGAGAGAGGAATTGAGTTTTTTTTTTTTCTTTTGGTGGGTCCTATGCTTTCTTGGGGGGGGGGAATTATTTGTCTATGGTCACTGACTCCCGTTTTGTCCCTTTCCTCTAGCACAGACTTCTACAAAGAATGTTTTTTCAGCTTGTTCAATGCAGTGCGTTTTTAATCTATGCGGCAGCTATAGCTGTAAGACCTGAGTAACAGGCAAAGCTGTTGTGGTTTAGCCTGGCAGGCAGCTTAACACCGCACAGCTATTTGCTCACTCACCTCCACAAGCACAGGGAAGAGAAGTGGAGATAGTGGCACGGAGTGGGAAGAAAAACTAATGAGTTGAGATAAGGACAGTTTAATAGGAAGGAAAACTGTGGTAAAACAGACAAAACAAGTGTTGCACGATGCAGCTGTTCACCATCAGCCTGCCTATGCTCAGCCAGTCCCCAAGAAGCATCTGTCCCTCTGGCCAACACCTCCACTTTTATTGTTCAACGTGATGTGAAATGGTACAGAACATTCCTTTGGCCAGTTTGGGTCAGCTGTCCTAGTTCTGTCCCCTCCCAGCTCCTTGTGCATCTCCAGCCTCTTTGCTGGCAGAGCAGTGTGAGAAGCTGAAACATCCTTGGTTCCGTTCGGCACTGCTCTGCAACAACTAAAAATTTGATGTTTTAACAATGCTTTTCTCATGCTAAATCCAAAATGAAGTACCATATCAGCTACTGGGAAGAAAGATAACTCTACCTCAGTTGAATCCAGAATAGAAGCATAGAAGCTTGACTTATCATGCACCAAAAAGACACTGTTTTGGGAGGTGCTATTGATTGTCTTTTTTTTTTTTTTTTGTAAATTGTGCAAGAATCTCCTAATTATGATTTAACTGGCAAAATGGACTATAATATTCTGATCTGTATGCATTTCATTTATAAGCTTTTACATAAAATGAAACCGTTCTATGAAACATAAATGAAACATGATTCTATGATTCTATACTTCACTCTGAGTATTTTTCTTCAAACATGCTAAGCTTTATATAACAACTGTTGGAAGTATCTACCTTAGTTGAATCTTTAGGAGTGTTGTACATGGATTTATGATCTGATGATTTCATTTAACAATGTTGTCCAAAAAAAGGAAAAATGGACAGAGCTGATGTACTTCAAAGCCATTTTCTCATCAGCCCAAAAGATTTACATTTGTGTGGCATGGATCTTATTTTCAAAGTACAAATCTGATAAGCCCAAAGCTTCTAGATAAAATGCCAACGTAAGTAGGTAAATACAGCACAGATGTTTGAAATCAAAGGAAGACTCTCCTTGCTTTTCTCAGTTCCCCAGTTTGCTAGACAATGTGAAACAGCATCTCTCTGCTGCAAGCTGACATCAGTTAGGAGACGTTAGCAGGTGCTGCAAATTAGGAGAAGGACATATTTGGTCTGGCTCTGGCATGCACATTGCACTGATGGGGTAAGCAGTGAAGTTTTAGGCAAAGCCTTTGCTCTTTCTTTCTTTAGAAGGCTTTATTTCTTAGTAGTCTGTAAAGCCTAAATAAAAAAATTCAGTTGATTGATGCAAAGTAATAATTTGGTCTGAAATATCACAAATTTTTTGTTATCTGATCCTTCTTTGAAGCTCTCAGCATTTGAAGTCAGGGTGTTTTGTAAACTTGTTTATTAGCTCAGCTTTATCATAAGGAAGCAGCCTCTCCAAACCTCATTCTCTCTGGTCCTTTTCTGTTCATACAACTCAAGTGAATTTACATTGGCAAAAGTTTCTGCTTGAATTGCCTCTGTGTAGGGAGAATCCTGATAGCTCATGGCAGGCAGTGAAAGGTCCATTTCCTTGTGTGGTGGCCCCACTCCAGGATGTTAACTTTTCCTTAGCTGGAGCACAGCCTCTCACTGAGAGAAACGAGAAGTAAATGGAATGGAAAGTGGGGTACAAGAGGGCTTTTTTCCATGAAGAGTAAGAAGGAAGGAGATATGGAGGTATACTACAGGTTAAAATAAAAATGATGGCATCAGCAGCTATGAGAGAGAAAACAACCCATAAAAGCAAGGTTTTATCAAAAGAAAAAAATCATGCTGATCTGAAATATCTTGGATTTGCTTTTATCTTGCAAAGCAGCATGCTAGATAAAATTGTTTGCTTTGTGAATTTTGTCCTGATATCAGAAAGAAAGAAATACTGGCAATGTATTGAAAAGGCATGCGATTCATTCCCTTATAAGAAACGATGGCAGATGCTTCTTGTTTCACTATGGATCTAAGACAGAACTTTTAATCCTCCTAGAAATTGTAGGTAAAACTTCATTTTCAGCTTACTGGTGCAGGAATTGGAAGCTGCGATAGGATCCTTGTTTGTACTTTTCTGCATAGCTGTGCTTTGCTCAGACATGGTTGAAAACAGTTTGATTACTTTTTTTTCATTGTTTATATTATGATAACGTTGGCAGTGAGCAGGTGAGTGCTGGAACGACAAGGGTGTAGCTCTTTATTACTGTAAGTCATCTTTAGGCTCATAAATAAGCCTTTGGAATTGAATGAGATTACTCAACTGTGCAAGAGTGTACAGGATGTGCCCATAAACTGAATTAAAACAAGCTACCCAATGTAGTTAGAAATAAAGATCTGTTGCATGAAGTAAGAGCCTTTCTTGATGTTATAAAATAATATTAGAACAGTTGTAGAGAGTTTCATGATGATGCTAGTGCTTGAAGTTCAACTTTAGCTTCTAAGTTTGGTGAATTTTGCACATGCAGTTTGTAGGGCTCTGCTCACACAAACATCTGTCAGAGACGAGTGTTTTTAGCTTGCTTAATGTGATAATGTATCTGAATGAAATGGACAGCAGGTGAGTTGGCTGAATCCTTGAGGATCTTTGTCACATTGCATGAAATACCACCTCATGGTGTGTATGGAGAGAAGCTTGCAGAAATGCATCTTAGCTATGTAAGCTGATCTTCTAGATTGTAAAACATGCATCTCCCTCCAAAAAGAATAGATCCCTTACCAGTTTGGTGCTTAAAATATAACAACTAAAGTACTTTTATTTTCAGTACTTTTGTTTTCATGTTTGTTGGATCACACGGGACATCTTTGCATGCAAAAAAAAAAAAAAAAAAAAAAGAAACAACCAACAATAAAAATAGAACAGTTCTTCTCCTTTAATTAGAAATATATTTTCTTCCCATATCTGTAGACATAGCTGTTAATTTGCCAGTACAGCAGTTTTGCCTGGCACACAAACTATACATTAAAAGGACTGCTGCTGCAACTCTGTGAGTCTTCTACCGAAAGGTTCCCAGGCAATGGTGCTGGCAGTGGATGCTTGTTCTTTGCTACATGGTCATAAGGATTGTTTCAAAAGCCCCGTAATCAAATGAATGCCTACTCACTCAGCAGATGAAGATTTGGGAGAGTAGACAGAGCTCTGTAGAAAGTGCTGTATCTCTGAAAATTAATGTAGCTATACATATGTGTGCATGCTTTTTTTTTTCAGCTTAAAAAAGATGTTAAGGCTTTCCTTTTTTAAAAAAAAAAAAAAAATCAACTTCAACTTCACAGCAACTTCATTTGATGTTGGTACCACTGGAAGTTTTAGTCCCAGTTGTAACAGGGAAGCAGAGTGTGGCAATAGAAAAGCTAAATCAACTAAATATTCTTCCAGCGTAGGGAGTCAGAGTACAGATTTACTTGCAATTTAGCTTAAGTTCAGCTGTCTCAGGTTTTGTCCAGGTTGGAGTACTCTGGCATTAGTTCTATTCCTTTTCAAACTGATGTTTTTTGAATGGGCAATAAAAAGTGAGTACACACGACAAGGTGTGCACTCAGCTGCCTCATCCACGTGTCTTGGCCACAGGGCATGAGGCCATAGGAGCATAACGTATCTTGCAGTATTTCAATAGTACCATAACCTGTATTTTATGGCCGAAATAAAACACAAAGAAAGAATTTCCTTCTGAAGCTTTGTGTAATGTGTGTGTAACAGAATAGAGGGGAAGAAGAGTCAATGAATTTCTGATATGTTACTTTTATTTCCTTGATTTTTTGGTAAAAGCGTGAATTAAAAATAAAGAAGCCCTGAATGGCACACAGGTGGATATAATTTTTTCAAAGATGTCTTTGCACATTTCTGATCTTGCTAGTGGAAAGTCTTTAATGGCTGGGTCCTTAGAAATTCTCTTACAAAAATCTCTTGAGAGAGTTAGATATTAATTTTCTCAGAACAACTTAATTTGTTTGTTTTTAATGAAAAGAATAGACATGTTTAGCTGCTGGATTTAAATGGCAAGCTAAGCAATTGCATTTCCTTAATAGAAGATTTCCCTACAAAAATGCTTTTTTTGAAAATGTAGGTAAGATATGACTGTTTTGATTTAATACATGGTCATGATACTATCATTACTCCTTTCTATTTCCCCCAAGTCTGTCTCTCTCATTTTCTCTTAGGGCTAGTCCAAACTCCACATGCTAATGTTGCGTATTCTGAAAGTCTCTCTAGAAGCTTCTGGTCTTATGCCTTTATTTCATTCAGTTATTGCGTAGTAACCTCATGCCAGCCATGTCCTCTTGCTGCATCTTAGATTTTTCAAGTTTCCCTATATCTTCCTTAAAAAAAAAAAAAAAAAAAAAATTCAGGCTCTTCTCTTTATCTGCCATACACCTATGTCATATGTAATCTTCCATCAGCTTGTTTCATCCATGATGGCAAGAGGCTTTCAACTTTCTTCCCATTCCTTTCTTCAAATTAAAGCCCTGTTCTATTCTCTTTAAATTTATTTTTTAATATTTCACAGCATCTGTCATTCAAAAACTATGATTATCTTTATNTTTTTTTTTTTTTTTGGCTAATCTGTTTTTAGTGCTATTGGATTTGTGGTGAAGCCAATTACTTGAGTTAATTTTTTTGAGAAATAACTGACAATCTCAGAAAAAGCTTTCATTGGAACAAGAAACGTTTTGAAAATTAATGTTGTTACTTAGTATACTAATAATGGCACCATTGGATAGTTGAGTTGATTAACTTTATATGTTTTTCCAATTCTTCCTCTGAATTCAGTTTTGGATTTTGATCATACTGAATTGGCTTGAACCTGAGTGCTAGCATCTTGTTTTGTGGTGAGCTATTTAAAGTTATTAGCTCTACTTTTGGAGCTCTTTGGAAAAAATAGTGAACTGCAGTGTCATATTCTTTGCTGTTTCAAATTTCCCTGTTGCATTGCATTATCTAGGGAAAAATAAGTTATAATGGCCTCACTGCTTCAGAAGTAGAGGGCTACAAAATTGCCAATAGGAAATTCCTGTGTTAGGTATGCTGTATACCTGATATGAAAACCTTGGAGAAGTCATAGTGTCCCCTTCCACAGCATCAAAGTGATGGCCCCTTCTTCAGCATCAACCTGCAGGATTAGTAGTTTGGCCAAAAGAAAGTGGGTTTAAGTACAAGGCTTTTGTACTGTGCCTGGTAGGACACAGTTAAGTGTGGAAAAAATAAGGTAGCCTTTGAAGTTGCCTAGAAGCTGCTGTCTTGATTAATTTAAAATTTTAGATTTACACACCCTGCAATAAACTTTTATTTACGTTTTATTGCAACTGAACTTTACATCTTTTGCGCTTACCTAATATTAGTGTGGTAACTGCTGAGGCAGGTGAATCAACAGAGGGAAGTCTAAACTGATTCAGAAATGGCCATAAAACCCCTTGAGCAGCGCTGATAAACCTGCCCGGCTTGCTCTCCTTCTATTAGCTTTAATCCTGGCTTCCAGCACTGACGCTGGTGACGGGGCGGTGGAAACTTTCCACAAAGGGGTATTTGATAAAGCGGATGCATGAAGGTCTGACGTGCTGGTCGTGTGGGTGACGAGTGAGCAGGCTAACTCTGAAGCTCCTGGAGAGCTGCTGGATGACGCTTGATTTTTAAATTATTTTATTTTTTAAAAAGCTTTCTTCCCCCCTCCCCGGAACTATATTGACTTTCCTGTCAGACTGCCCTTGCCGTACGTGATGAGGGCGCTGTCCATGGTACCCACTCGGCTGGTGGGCGGCTCTGTTCTCGGCGCCTTTACATTCCCTGAGAGAGGAATTGAGTTTTTTTTTTTTTCTTTTGGTGGGTCCTATGCTTTCTTGGGGGGGGGGAATTATTTGTCTATGGTCACTGACTCCCGTTTTGTCCCTTTCCTCTAGCACAGACTTCTACAAAGAATGTTTTTTCAGCTTGTTCAATGCAGTGCGTTTTTAATCTATGCGGCAGCTATAGCTGTAAGACCTGAGTAACAGGCAAAGCTGTTGTGGTTTAGCCTGGCAGGCAGCTTAACACCGCACAGCTATTTGCTCACTCACCTCCACAAGCACAGGGAAGAGAAGTGGAGATAGTGGCACGGAGTGGGAAGAAAAACTAATGAGTTGAGATAAGGACAGTTTAATAGGAAGGAAAACTGTGGTAAAACAGACAAAACAAGTGTTGCACGATGCAGCTGTTCACCATCAGCCTGCCTATGCTCAGCCAGTCCCCAAGAAGCATCTGTCCCTCTGGCCAACACCTCCACTTTTATTGTTCAACGTGATGTGAAATGGTACAGAACATTCCTTTGGCCAGTTTGGGTCAGCTGTCCTAGTTCTGTCCCCTCCCAGCTCCTTGTGCATCTCCAGCCTCTTTGCTGGCAGAGCAGTGTGAGAAGCTGAAACATCCTTGGTTCCGTTCGGCACTGCTCTGCAACAACTAAAAATTTGATGTTTTAACAATGCTTTTCTCATGCTAAATCCAAAATGAAGTACCATATCAGCTACTGGGAAGAAAGATAACTCTACCTCAGTTGAATCCAGAATAGAAGCATAGAAGCTTGACTTATCATGCACCAAAAAGACACTGTTTTGGGAGGTGCTATTGATTGTCTTTTTTTTTTTTTTTTGTAAATTGTGCAAGAATCTCCTAATTATGATTTAACTGGCAAAATGGACTATAATATTCTGATCTGTATGCATTTCATTTATAAGCTTTTACATAAAATGAAACCGTTCTATGAAACATAAATGAAACATGATTCTATGATTCTATACTTCACTCTGAGTATTTTTCTTCAAACATGCTAAGCTTTATATAACAACTGTTGGAAGTATCTACCTTAGTTGAATCTTTAGGAGTGTTGTACATGGATTTATGATCTGATGATTTCATTTAACAATGTTGTCCAAAAAAAGGAAAAATGGACAGAGCTGATGTACTTCAAAGCCATTTTCTCATCAGCCCAAAAGATTTACATTTGTGTGGCATGGATCTTATTTTCAAAGTACAAATCTGATAAGCCCAAAGCTTCTAGATAAAATGCCAACGTAAGTAGGTAAATACAGCACAGATGTTTGAAATCAAAGGAAGACTCTCCTTGCTTTTCTCAGTTCCCCAGTTTGCTAGACAATGTGAAACAGCATCTCTCTGCTGCAAGCTGACATCAGTTAGGAGACGTTAGCAGGTGCTGCAAATTAGGAGAAGGACATATTTGGTCTGGCTCTGGCATGCACATTGCACTGATGGGGTAAGCAGTGAAGTTTTAGGCAAAGCCTTTGCTCTTTCTTTCTTTAGAAGGCTTTATTTCTTAGTAGTCTGTAAAGCCTAAATAAAAAAATTCAGTTGATTGATGCAAAGTAATAATTTGGTCTGAAATATCACAAATTTTTTGTTATCTGATCCTTCTTTGAAGCTCTCAGCATTTGAAGTCAGGGTGTTTTGTAAACTTGTTTATTAGCTCAGCTTTATCATAAGGAAGCAGCCTCTCCAAACCTCATTCTCTCTGGTCCTTTTCTGTTCATACAACTCAAGTGAATTTACATTGGCAAAAGTTTCTGCTTGAATTGCCTCTGTGTAGGGAGAATCCTGATAGCTCATGGCAGGCAG
The DNA here is from genome assembly GCA_016647715.1 of Pavo muticus. Classification (NCBI taxonomy): domain Eukaryota; kingdom Metazoa; phylum Chordata; class Aves; order Galliformes; family Phasianidae; genus Pavo; species Pavo muticus. The sequence continues at coordinate 858,761 of JACDJE010000264.1, read as the reverse complement.
TGAAAGGTCCATTTCCTTGTGTGGTGGCCCCACTCCAGGATGTTAACTTTTCCTTAGCTGGAGCACAGCCTCTCACTGAGAGAAACGAGAAGTAAATGGAATGGAAAGTGGGGTACAAGAGGGCTTTTTTCCATGAAGAGTAAGAAGGAAGGAGATATGGAGGTATACTACAGGTTAAAATAAAAATGATGGCATCAGCAGCTATGAGAGAGAAAACAACCCATAAAAGCAAGGTTTTATCAAAAGAAAAAAATCATGCTGATCTGAAATATCTTGGATTTGCTTTTATCTTGCAAAGCAGCATGCTAGATAAAATTGTTTGCTTTGTGAATTTTGTCCTGATATCAGAAAGAAAGAAATACTGGCAATGTATTGAAAAGGCATGCGATTCATTCCCTTATAAGAAACGATGGCAGATGCTTCTTGTTTCACTATGGATCTAAGACAGAACTTTTAATCCTCCTAGAAATTGTAGGTAAAACTTCATTTTCAGCTTACTGGTGCAGGAATTGGAAGCTGCGATAGGATCCTTGTTTGTACTTTTCTGCATAGCTGTGCTTTGCTCAGACATGGTTGAAAACAGTTTGATTACTTTTTTTTCATTGTTTATATTATGATAACGTTGGCAGTGAGCAGGTGAGTGCTGGAACGACAAGGGTGTAGCTCTTTATTACTGTAAGTCATCTTTAGGCTCATAAATAAGCCTTTGGAATTGAATGAGATTACTCAACTGTGCAAGAGTGTACAGGATGTGCCCATAAACTGAATTAAAACAAGCTACCCAATGTAGTTAGAAATAAAGATCTGTTGCATGAAGTAAGAGCCTTTCTTGATGTTATAAAATAATATTAGAACAGTTGTAGAGAGTTTCATGATGATGCTAGTGCTTGAAGTTCAACTTTAGCTTCTAAGTTTGGTGAATTTTGCACATGCAGTTTGTAGGGCTCTGCTCACACAAACATCTGTCAGAGACGAGTGTTTTTAGCTTGCTTAATGTGATAATGTATCTGAATGAAATGGACAGCAGGTGAGTTGGCTGAATCCTTGAGGATCTTTGTCACATTGCATGAAATACCACCTCATGGTGTGTATGGAGAGAAGCTTGCAGAAATGCATCTTAGCTATGTAAGCTGATCTTCTAGATTGTAAAACATGCATCTCCCTCCAAAAAGAATAGATCCCTTACCAGTTTGGTGCTTAAAATATAACAACTAAAGTACTTTTATTTTCAGTACTTTTGTTTTCATGTTTGTTGGATCACACGGGACATCTTTGCATGCAAAAAAAAAAAAAAAAAAAAAAAGAAACAACCAACAATAAAAATAGAACAGTTCTTCTCCTTTAATTAGAAATATATTTTCTTCCCATATCTGTAGACATAGCTGTTAATTTGCCAGTACAGCAGTTTTGCCTGGCACACAAACTATACATTAAAAGGACTGCTGCTGCAACTCTGTGAGTCTTCTACCGAAAGGTTCCCAGGCAATGGTGCTGGCAGTGGATGCTTGTTCTTTGCTACATGGTCATAAGGATTGTTTCAAAAGCCCCGTAATCAAATGAATGCCTACTCACTCAGCAGATGAAGATTTGGGAGAGTAGACAGAGCTCTGTAGAAAGTGCTGTATCTCTGAAAATTAATGTAGCTATACATATGTGTGCATGCTTTTTTTTTTCAGCTTAAAAAAGATGTTAAGGCTTTCCTTTTTTAAAAAAAAAAAAAAAATCAACTTCAACTTCACAGCAACTTCATTTGATGTTGGTACCACTGGAAGTTTTAGTCCCAGTTGTAACAGGGAAGCAGAGTGTGGCAATAGAAAAGCTAAATCAACTAAATATTCTTCCAGCGTAGGGAGTCAGAGTACAGATTTACTTGCAATTTAGCTTAAGTTCAGCTGTCTCAGGTTTTGTCCAGGTTGGAGTACTCTGGCATTAGTTCTATTCCTTTTCAAACTGATGTTTTTTGAATGGGCAATAAAAAGTGAGTACACACGACAAGGTGTGCACTCAGCTGCCTCATCCACGTGTCTTGGCCACAGGGCATGAGGCCATAGGAGCATAACGTATCTTGCAGTATTTCAATAGTACCATAACCTGTATTTTATGGCCGAAATAAAACACAAAGAAAGAATTTCCTTCTGAAGCTTTGTGTAATGTGTGTGTAACAGAATAGAGGGGAAGAAGAGTCAATGAATTTCTGATATGTTACTTTTATTTCCTTGATTTTTTGGTAAAAGCGTGAATTAAAAATAAAGAAGCCCTGAATGGCACACAGGTGGATATAATTTTTTCAAAGATGTCTTTGCACATTTCTGATCTTGCTAGTGGAAAGTCTTTAATGGCTGGGTCCTTAGAAATTCTCTTACAAAAATCTCTTGAGAGAGTTAGATATTAATTTTCTCAGAACAACTTAATTTGTTTGTTTTTAATGAAAAGAATAGACATGTTTAGCTGCTGGATTTAAATGGCAAGCTAAGCAATTGCATTTCCTTAATAGAAGATTTCCCTACAAAAATGCTTTTTTTGAAAATGTAGGTAAGATATGACTGTTTTGATTTAATACATGGTCATGATACTATCATTACTCCTTTCTATTTCCCCCAAGTCTGTCTCTCTCATTTTCTCTTAGGGCTAGTCCAAACTCCACATGCTAATGTTGCGTATTCTGAAAGTCTCTCTAGAAGCTTCTGGTCTTATGCCTTTATTTCATTCAGTTATTGCGTAGTAACCTCATGCCAGCCATGTCCTCTTGCTGCATCTTAGATTTTTCAAGTTTCCCTATATCTTCCTAAAAAAAAAAAAAAAAAAAAAAATTCAGGCTCTTCTCTTTATCTGCCATACACCTATGTCATATGTAATCTTCCATCAGCTTGTTTCATCCATGATGGCAAGAGGCTTTCAACTTTCTTCCCATTCCTTTCTTCAAATTAAAGCCCTGTTCTATTCTCTTTAAATTTATTTTTTAATATTTCACAGCATCTGTCATTCAAAAACTATGATTATCTTTATGTGCTTAGATGAAATAAGCCTAAGAAGCCTGCTGAATTGTTTTGAACTGACATTTCCTTTTTAGGTGTGGGGGACCTAACTACTTGTCTGAGCTCTGTGATACTGACAGCAGTGGATCTAGAACTCCTGACTCAAAGTTGAACATCCAACCACAGCAATCTAGACTCCAGAAGTCAAAATTATTGGAAATTAGATGTTATCTCTTGGTGAAATACTAGAGATGTTACGTTGACTGAAATTTGTTGAGTTGCCAGGCTTAGCCCTGAGACTGATGGTATCCAGAAACTGGTGCCAACTGCTCGCATCCCACTGGCCCCTCTTCTTGTCTTCATCCCTCTTGTCCTGGCAACCATCTCAAGTACTCTGCTGTTTAATTCTGAACTTTTCATAATTAAACTTGCCAGAATTTTCTAATTAAATAACAGCACAGCATTGTTAGCCTGTCAAGGCAAGGGACTGTCTCACTCTGCTTTGTCATGATGCAGCCTCACCACAAGCACTCTGTGCAGGTTTGGGCTTCCCAACATAAGGAAGACATAAAACCATTAGAAAGCATCCAAAGGAGGGGGCTGTGAAAATAGTGAAGGGTCTAGATGGCAAGACGTGAGGAGCAGCGGAGGTCCCTGGGTTCGTTAGCCCAGAGCAGAGGAGGCTGTGGAGAGGCTTCATGGTGGCCTACTTGCAGGGAGTGGAGGGGCAGTGCTGAGCTCTGCTCTCTGGTGACAGTGACAGGACCTGAGGGAACAGCATGGAGCTGCATGGGAGGGTCAGGTTGGGTGTTAGGAAAACGTTCTTCACTGAGAGGATGTTTGGGCATGGAATGGGCTCCCCAAGGCAATGGCCACAACCCCAAACCTACTGGGCTTCGAGAAGTGTTTGGATAACCCTCTTAGAAATATGGTTTGAATTTTGGGTGTTCTTGTGTGGAGCCAAGAGGTGAATTCAATGATCCTTGTGGGTCCCTTCCAACTTGAGATATTCTATTGTTCTATGAACTTTGTGGGAAGAAAATGTTGTGCTGTAGTGTACTTTGTAAGCAATACTGCAGGAAGCCTCTCAGCTTCTAGTAATTTCCTTGAGATGCAGGTAGGCACTGTATGTTGTTGAGACCCCATAACTGTGTTGTGGCTAACAGAACTGGACCATGCAGCTCTTCTGCCCTTCAACTGTTATGAAGACCTTCTGATGTGGGTGCCTCTGGGGGAAGTCTCTAATGCCAGGTCCATTGTTAACCCAGGCTGGAGAAAGTCCTTGAAATTCCACAGAGGATGGATTGGGGGCTCTAGGTTTTCTTGAAGTGACCTGGATGGGTGGCTGTTTTGGGACCTACCTTGAACTGCCCAGAGCATGGCAGCTGCTGGAAGAGCTGCCATTTCTGTCACTGCAGAGACACAGCACAACATAAATTTGATTGCAGAACTTCTGAGGTGGCTTGTCTGAAACCATGTATCTTTCTGAATGTCAAATGAGTATGCACTGGAACCAAATTAAGTTTTAAAATATTGTTTTGTTTTTTTTTTTCCAGCCAGTTTGACCAATTTCTTTCTCTTGAATGTAGAGAATTTGCAACTAGTCCATCATGTTGGTGAAGGTGTTACTAATATGCAAGACTCTGAGCCTTTAAGGTGTTTGGCATTGCAAGGAATCAGACCCCAAATTAACTGTGACTGAGAGAACAATTTCTTTGTTATTTGTCATGAAGCATGAATTCGAATTTCTTTTGAAAAATGTCAAATCTAAATTACTTTTATTTTAAACATTTTACATAACAAAATGTAATCTTAGCTTCACATTTTCTGTTCCGTTAATTTCTTTTATCATCACGTACTCTATCAGTAAGATTACAGTAGGTGATGCATTTAATTATACATACATTTATTTAACAACTTGAAAAGAATTTGTAGCTGTGTTTATGTGATATCAATCAGTGGGAGTAATGCCAAAGTGTTTCTTTAGCTTCTCAAACCATCAACAAAAGCAAAAGCCCATTCTTTTCTGGTTGCGGATCATAAAATTTCAACTGCATGAGTATTACGTGAACAATATGAAGTTCATCAACATCAGCCTGTATGCAAAAGCCCTCTTCAGCATGTTTAAACTAGGCTGATGTGCATTCAACCCTAGTACAATACTTGAACGCTGCTGCTTATTACAGCAGTCAAAGCTCTGGTAACTCTCTAACTGTGGCTTGAAAAAGAAAACTGAATGCTTAATATTTTAATGTTATGGCCTATTTACTCCAGATCACATTTATGTTGTTCGTTGTTTATTGCAATCTGAGCACCCTGAGCTTCCTTGTGCAGGTGTAGAGGAATACATCTGGCAGAAGCTGTCAGTGCTCTGGGCTCTGATTCTCACCAACAACTTGAACAAAAATGCTGCAAGTATGAAGTAATGGAAGCAAGAAGAGGGCTAGATCTTAGTTTAGATGCTGAGCTGGAGTATTAAATTGAAAAGCAGTCTTTAGAAGTCTGCACGAAAAGTAAAAATGAACCTCATCAGACCCAGCTTTTGTTGTGGAGCCTGGAAGCAGAAGTTCATCCCTGCATAGAGGGCTGTGTGCGCTCATGTGATGGCTCTGCTGTGTGGGTTTTTGTATGCTGTTCACTGTGGTTTGGGACAGGGCTCATCTTTGGTGTTTGTGCATTGATTGACAAAATCTGGTAGTACAAGTGGTAAGGGGACATGAAAGTTCTGGGGGGTCATGAGTGATGCAGAATTAAGTGGGGCTTATGAAAGGTGGAAAGATGTGCTGAGAGAAGAAGACAGTGTAGGTTGGTGCTGGGAAGCAAGTGATGTTTTGGAAACCGGTAATGGCATCTGCAGTGATTTTTGCTATTGTGGTTGTTCTATGTGGGCTTTTGTATTACTTCATAAAGACAAGGCTGGACATACTAGATTTTGCTATGTAACAAATGCTAAAAAAATGACCTGCAAATAGATAAATATTATAGCTCATGTTAATGTGACCTTTGACCTTATTACACTTTTATTTGCTCCCATTTCTTTCTTTCAAACATGTAAGTGATATCGAGGCCTGTAAACCAAGCTGCCGAAATAAACTAGAAAATGGCATAGACAAGACAGGAGAAATGGTCTGGGAGGGATTTGGCTGCAGGTTATCAGCCATTAATTATTCATTTGGTAAACAATGAGGGAGTGCAAAAGCAGTCAGACTAGGTAGGCAGAGGATTAGGTTTAAGATAATAGAGATAAGGGCAAATAAGGAAAAAATCCTTAGCAAATAAAGCTGAATGTTATTCATAACTGTCACAAGCCACCTTATACTGTAAAATAAAATACCAGTGAATTATTAATGGCTTTCATTAAGGTAATTGTACCAGTGTTTGACGACAGAGTTGGATATGACTCATAAAGCCAAAGTTTTGCAGAATGTAAACAAAAGGCCTAATCTGGGGGAAATGGCTGCATGAATTTTTGGATTTATTGGAGTTTGACAAGAGGAGGAAGTACTAACTAGAGAAAAAAAAAAAATGTAGTCATATGAGCTTCTGCCCTTTGTGGTTTTATGCTGTTAGCATGTCTGAGACCACTTATGTGCTGCTCTCAATGGCTTATGTACGTATCAGTCTTCCTGTCAATGGCTCTCAATCAGTATGCATGCAAAAATGCTTGTGTTAAAGATTTCTCAGCAAAAAAAGAAATTTACAGCAAGAAACATAAGGATAAAAATAACATAAAATCAGCTCAAGCTACCCTTTAGCCTGAAAGGTCTCATCTATATTTTCCAGGCAAATGTAATACTGGCAGGTAACTATTCCTTAATCTTACTGCTGTTTAGTAAGGGCAGAGGTCTGTTTTTCCAGAAGAAAGTAAATGCTGTAAATGATGACATTGTATCTCACTTGCTCATAGTGACATGATGAAACAGGTTCCTGGAAGGTACAATTTAGCTGTGAGGGAAACTGTTACTGGGTCATCTATTGGGGCTGCTGCTGAAGGTGGGGTCCATCAGGCCACAAGGGAGGAAAAACCCAGCGAAGCTTGCTGGGATGTCATATCCCACATGCCCAATTCATTGTTCAGTATCTGCGCGTCCACTGCAGGTGGGAGGTTTTGACATGATTTTGGCTCTACTTTCCAGGAAGGTTTGGCATTTTTCAGTCTTCTAAACTGCAAATTAAATGTAAAACAGGAATTTTAGGTTCCATCAATGGCAGCAAAGATTCAGGTGCAAGCGCTGTAAAATGTATGCTTGGTGGCTTAGTGATGCTCTTATCTCTATTAAATTGTTCTGCGTTCTGACTGTAGGTAATAATATTTTCAACTGATGAGCAACAAAGTATAAAATATAATAGAGGGAGGTATGAGAAATGAAGATCACTTAAAATAATGCTTTAATGAGGACAGGGCTTCCAGAGTTGAAGCATGCTCCTGAACTTCAACTTGCATCTGCTCCCTCAGAGGATCTCACCATGGGAGCTGTTTTACAGGGGACATTTACACTTGGTATTCAGGTTGTCTTAAGAGTTTTATGATCTCATTGTATTTTTAAGGACATCAACGTCTTAACATATTGCAGCTATGTTTCCTTTTTTTTTTTTTTTTTCCCTTCTTTTATTCTATTTGATTACACTTGCAGATGTCGTATTGATTTGAAATGGCAAGTTGTGACCCAGGCTGCTGCATAAGGCTGCAGCGCAGCACTGGAAGCTGATGTTTCACCTCAGGCACAGCTGTCCTTCAGTGGCAAATGAGATGATCCCTGCATATTTATTTATTTTTCTATTTTTGTTCCATCAATAGACCCCCTGAAATTCATTAAAAGTCTTGTATGAAAAGAATCATGGATTCATCAAGGTTAGAAAAGATCTTCAAGATCCTCAAGTCCAACCGTCAACCTAGTATTTATCCTGGAATCCCCCTATTCATTTCTCTGGATAGAGAAGACTTTTTGTTGTATGTTTAGAAATAAAATTTATATGCACAGCTCACTTTAAAATGCCAAGTATTTTTAATTTGTGATGGGTTGTTGAGCCAGATGGAAATAATTTTGGTAGAATTTTACCTCTTAAAAAAAATTGTTTTATAGCTTCTCAGAGCTGAAGTTAAGGTAAATGCACTTCAAAATGAAGGTGCAGGTATTGATACACTTACAGGCTAAAATGCCAAATGCAGAAAAAGGACAATGCTCACTACTGTGTGCTGTTGCGTAGATCATATCTGGAAACCTGTGTCTCAGACATCTGGGAGGAGAGTGCTGGTACTAGAGGAGGCTCCAGAGCTGGTTTGTGTCGACACTACTTTTTCTGTGCATCTTCATCACTCTTGAGTCAAACCCTGCCCAACACTGAAGCCCTGCTGAAATGATTCTCTGACTTCTGTTAAATCATCAGTTGCTAGTAATGCTATGTTATGAGAATCAGTTTTCAAATGACATTGTTTGCTGTAAGGTCCTTGCTTTCCCCATGATCTCAATTACTTAATACTTGTCAGATGACCAGATTTGTGATCATTCTAATGGCTCCATTATGCCTCAGAGCTTCTTCAGTAGGTGTGCCATCTCCCTTCCTGTGCTTCACTTACACGAGATTTTAGCATGTGAAGGACAAACAGATCTTCAAGGAGCTGTGCTTTCTCCAGAGGACTGGAGTCTGGGTTCTGCTAATTTCCCCAAGGCAAGTGGGTGCAGCAGCAGGCAGAACCCTTCTGCATTTGAGACAGTGCATGAGGCACCTGCTGCATTTGGCTTTCTTTTCCACAATGGGACACCTAGAGATATGCTCAACCCTGTTTTAATTCAGGAAGAAGTGTCGTTCTTTGGGTGACAAAGGGACACGATGCGAAGTATTTCCTTGGAAGCTGAAGCCTTGATGAGGAAAGAACCAGTGTCCCATGCAGCCTTTGCTTATCCCACCAGGAAGTCCTGGACAGCCTCACTAGCTCATTCATCTCTTCTTTAAGTTTTTCCCTACAATCACTCCCATGCCAAGTGCGGAGATGATAAGCCCAAATAAAGCATACATCCCCTTGCATTTGCACAAAATTTCTCCTTGGGCTGCTTTTCTTTCTGCTATTTTGCTTGGTCTCTTTCTGTTACAGCAAATCCCACCTTCAAAAGACACTACATTTAGAATCTGAAGATCTTTCAGATATTTACCACTCATAAATGACTAGTAATACATAACAGCCATAAGGGCTTAGCTGCTGAGAAAGGCATAAAATACATCCATGTCTCAGTTGTTGCAGTAATTTCCAGTGTCCCCCTTCCCCTATCTGTCTCTAAATCCATTTTTTTGTGTTCTTTTATTCCTCCTTAGTTTTTACACTTCAAGTTTAGTTGAGTTTAATGCTTTTCTTTCTTCTCCTTTTTGCTTGTATATCCCTATAAAAGTTTGCTCCAACAACATTTCTACCTCTTGGTGACGGCAGTTCAGTGCTAGCAAAAAGGGAGGGGGAGTGGATAATGTGACACGCATTTTACTTTCAGCGAGCTTGTTATACCAGTTCTGAATTTTTCATGAAGGCTTCAGTAACCTGTAGCCGAAGCTCGGGGGGTTTCCACCACAAAGAGGTGGATCGGCTGAGCTCTCACTTCCCATCTGGCACCGGGTGACAGGGACAGTCGGGGGCTGGAGGAAACCTGAAGAAGAAAAAAGTTCATGTGGGACATCCATTGTGATGCATGAAAAGCTAAACATGTGCCTGTTGTAGGGACATATCTTTGAAACACTTACTTATCTCTGGCTTCAGATTATATTTAGTCAGGGTGTTTTACTTGAGTCACCGGCACAGCTGTCCTGTCTGTAAATAATACTACAGATAGACTCCCTCTGACTTTTTTTTTCCTTTTTGCCAAGGCTGTGTTTTCAGCATCTCTTGACAGCTTGTAGCACAAACTTTGTGCCTGCTGTTTGCCTCTGTGTGTGCTGCTGCCTGGCCAAAGTGGGATTTGAATTAGGGTCCGTTTTACAAAACGATTCCTTGTCAGTCTGGTGATTTAGAGAAAAAAAAATCTATATATTTTTTTAAACAACAAAAACCCTGGATCCAAGTAATTTATCCGATTTTCATCTGATTTTCATCCAATTAAGAGCAACTCTGTTGGGGTTTCTTATGAAATAAATTAATATCTAAAAATCTCTGTAAACAAAGCTGTGTGCATTTGGCAGCATTCTAGCTGTTGCTTCCCAGCAGCAGTGCAACTGCCTGTGTGTGTGCAGGAGCTGAGCTGATGCATCGCTCTGAAGGCTGCTGTGCATGCTCTGCTCCATACAAAGAGCAACCAGCAATAAAGTATTTTAAAAACAACACAAAAGTTGGAAAGACAAGGATTTCAGCAGTTGCTTAATGCTGGAATAATTTTTGCCATTAAAGCTCACTCCTAAAGTGAGTTTCAGTGTCACTAAATGCAATGTCTGTGGAGATTTTTTCTTTATTTTTCCAATTACATGATAACAGTATTTGTTAATTTGTTGTTGTGTGTGTGAGCTTGTACTGGTGACTGAATATGAGGTTCAGTTGGCCCCATATTTATAGCACAGTTTAAGTCTTACTCTGTACACAAACTAGCTCATCTTTGCATGAGGTTTCTCCGCAGAGCTCTTTTTTNTTTTTTTTTTTTTTTTTTCTCCAGTATTTTGAATGCTTCGGAAATATTTTACTTCCAGGACTCTTCTTTGGATATGGCAAAGGGTGATGTGGTAGTTACTTTTTCTGAGGTTGGTTGGTTTGTTTGTTTTATGGGAAGGGAGGTAATGAGATTTACGCCTCAACTGCGCTAATTAGTGGTGGTCAGTGAAAGATGCTCTTGGTCCCATAGCAAGCATCCCAGCTATTGCTGTTCTAGCTTTCAGCTGCTACTATTTAACTTTTCTGCCCATCAGAATAAAGTTTTCCAAGAGGAGCAGAAACTGCATCCCGCCTGCACAGAATCTGGTTAGGTTCCTTGCCAACCAGCCCTAAATGTGTTTGTAGCTGAGGATGCGGCTCCCTGCAGTGCTTGTTCTGAAGTGCAGGGCTGCCCTGCCACCCCTCGACTGCTTACTGCCCGCTCACAATTTCTGCAGCCCTGGAGACAGGCAGCAGCCTTTCTCACTACGCAGCTATGATTCACTCCCCAGATGCATTAAAGGAAGCAGTGATCCTATGGGGAAAAAAGAGAACGGTTTGTGAAAATATAATGCAGGTATTGCAGCATGTTTTCAGCAGCAACTTCATTTTTTCTTATGTCCTGAACTTTTAGGTTGTGATGTTGCTGCCTAATGTGCCTTTGTTGTGATTTCTGTTTCATTTTTCTAAGTCATCAGTAAAAATGAATGAAAAGTCTAGAATTTGTTATCTTCCAACTAGTGTTTAAGTTGGCCATCAGTAGGACTTGATTGAGATAGGCTTCTATGGCTTGAGCTACTAGTTACAGGTTACAATTATTAGATCTCATACTTGAAGGAGACTGTTACTGACGTTAAGACTCCATTTTGCTCCCAGACTTCAGAAGTCATTGCTGCCTGTGGGGAAGCACTGAGGCTTGTGGATCCAGAGGTTTCTCCCAGGGCTTTGTGTGCCCACTGCTTGCCCTCATGGCTGCCTGGCTCCTTCAGTGCTCGAACCGCTTTTCCTCTCCCACCACAATGCTATCCCAGGTGTCTCCAGTGCCTTTTCCCTGCTCTTTCAGAAGTAGCAAGACAAGCAAAAGTGATCTTGCCCTCAGCTCCTCAGCCCAGGACTGCAGCTGAAGGGGAATGTCTTCAAGGCTCATGAGGCCCTAGAGCTGTGGGATGGAGCATCCTTTGGGAAGCAGACAGTGTCTGTCAACCATTTCTTCTCTTGCAAACAGTGTTTCAGTGGCTTATAATTTGGTGAAGTCAGATGAATTTTTGCCTGCAAGGCAAGGCAGGCTACAACTTAAGATGCTTAGCTTTGTCATTTCTCAAACTCTTGCAAGATATCCCACGAGATTGTGTTTTCTTTTCCGAAGGTAAATTAGAAGAGTTAATAAAATTATGCTATGTATATCACTGAAGTGGATCCCAGGTGAAATTTTCATTTATTTGTTTTTATGTATATGAAAACGTGGTGAAAATCTTCATAAATAATAGTAAGTTCTGTGGTTTATAGGTAGCTTTTAGACCTTTAAATGAAGTCACACCATTGCAATGTCAGCAGCAAGCAGCCCACTTCCAGATAACCGGTTTATTACAATTATCAGTTAATCTTGCTATGTAAAGGCAAGGTCTTTCCAAGATGCCCTTCCGGAAAGATAAATGTGTTCAAAAGTTGTTTCTTGCTGTTTAGGTAGGTTAGGATAGATGCCTGTAGTTGAAACCAAATCTACTGGTGGGGCTGGGCTTTGGGTCTGGCCTTTTACCCTCATATATCTTCTCTCTCTCACACCTTGCTTGGTTTTCCTTTTCCAACCTGCCTAAGGGCTCTGTATTAAACATGAAGCCATCGTAATCTTTGACTCATGTGGCTGGATGCTGTTTTAAACTGCTTTAAGTATGTGATAGGGAAAACTCCTCTCTTTTTTTCCCCCAACTAAGGCTAGCGACAGTATTTGATCATGGGAAGGAACATGGCAGGCACCACAAAAAGTGCCCTGCATTTTTTAGTCAAACCCAAAAATGAAAGCTGAGATTTATAAATGCCTGGAGGCAAATCTTCTTTTTTTTGTGTGGTTTTTTTTTTTTTTTTTTTTTTTTTNTTTTTTTTTTTTTTTTTTTTTTTTTTGTTCTGAGCTGCATTTGTCAGTGAGATATTAAATAACCAATGTCAGGTTCAGCTTTTGTGTTGGGGGGTCAGTGGATGTAACCTGCTCCCCGTAAATTCACAGTTTATGAGGCAGTGGTGATCTCTGCACAAGTGGGAGATGACTTTTGAACTCACGCAGCCTCTGATGGGAGGAACATTACACTTTATGGGCATGTTTAGGGGCTGTTAAGGCTGCTTAGAGGCTGAGAAGTTTTCCCTCGTAAATCAGGGGACTGGCCCAGGAGGGAGAGTTCTGCTGGTCCCTATACAAACAGATCCGCCTTGTGAACACATCCCTTGTGTCTATTGCTGCTGGAGAAAAATAGCAAGTGCTGCTGTAAATGCATTTTCTCTGCCTTTTTTCCTTAGAGAGTGTTTCCAGCTAAGTATATTACATGTGAGGAAATCCATAGCAATCTGTACTAATGTTTTTCTTTTCCATGTTGCTGCATAGTCCTAATGAGAAATAACTCAGGAAGAAGGGAGAAAACTCTTAATTATCAGCTCAGAGGGTCTACAGCTCATCAATACTATGTTATCTGGCTGCTCCAAATGCTCAGTGAAGTAGAGCAGTGCCTTTCTTCCACCAAAAATACAAGAAAGTGGAACAGAGAAGTCCTGCCCTAGCTAACTATGGTCTCACCTGGCTTTTCAGCTCTTTATTATTATTATTATTATTTTTAAAACTGTAGTTTGCCATCTGTTACATGACCCTCAGAGCCTGGAGAAGATTATACTGGGGAAGACAAAGCCAGGACAAGCAGGCTCTCCTTTGCTCCCTTCCAAATGTGAGTCAAAGTGGAGAAAGACAAGATTCTGCACGTGTTTCATATTGTTTGGTGGGGAAAATAAAATTGCAATATGTCCATTGGCAATTTCTGTGTAAGGGCCACTTCTGCAGAAAAAGAGCTCTGAAAATGTGGGTCTGACTTGGGCAGTGCCTCTAGCATCCTACACTTGCAAGTGCTTGAGCCTAGCCCACACCAACCTGCTAGGAGCAGGAGCTCAGAGTGAGCATGAATAGCGAGTTTAAAACTTGCCATGTGTAAACTCTATTCTGAACAACCCTTTTTTCTCTAATTTCCTATGGTCTGCCATGTTGAGTCTTACAAGTTTTTCCTGGTCTTTTGGATGATTGTTCCTGCTAGAGCAACTAGAGCTTTGAATCTTTTTATATGTGCTTGTTAATTAGAAAATAGGGTAAAGTTCTGCAAAAATAGAAGTTCTCCCTCTCAGCTCAAAGCTGTAAGTTAAGTACAGGGTGAGGGAGATCAGATGGAACTACTACTACCAAAGCAGGCTGTAGGCACAGTCTTACATAGCCATAGTTGGGTTATTCTTTCTCTAAGCAGCTGTTAGCAGTCAGATACATATTTAATGGGGTTTCATTATATCCTATAAATGCTGGCACTGGAATACTTTCCCTGGGGCATTCTATGAATAAAAGAAAGGAGAAAATGACGAACGCACTTAGCACATGCATCCACAACTTCACGATAAAAGCCAGCATTTCCCCATACAACACCTGTTGTTGTAGCTGGGTTAATTACTTTTCATTGTAATCAACTGCCTGACATATTTATCACAGTGCCTGTAATTTCCCAAATCTGAAAGCGACACCCATAAAAGCAACAACATTTTGACTTTAATATTTCAGGTACTGCATTCTATGAATTCAATATTTTTTCCCTGCTTAGGATAGAGTGTGTGATATTTCTTAATTCTTATCAGAAAATTCCATTAATTAAAAACTACTTGTTTTTCTGTTTGGTGAAAGTACAGTACCATCGTGCTTTCTCCTTTCTTGATTCCATTTTTAGTCCTTCTCTCTTGCCTTTTCCTGAATTACAGGAACTATAAATTGTACAGACCTGCAGCATGGCCCTGATGTAAATTTTATTTTCTCTGAGATACAAGACATGATTCTTACGGACAGAAGATGTTTGCAGACGGGAAGGAGGTGTGCATAGGGGAGCCCCGTGGCAAAGCATCTGGAGTAGATTTGGGGAAAATCTGTTCTGTAAGCCACCCGGCTCTACCTGAGCCTGCTCCCCATGTTTTTTTGTTGCATTCCACAGAACACAGAAACAGGGCTGGATCTGGTAATATCAAACATCACCCAGTAAAAAGCATACCAATATAATGACTGTCCCCAAATCCAGTTTCGTAGCAGTTCCACAGAATCATCATGAAGTGCGTGCTGAGTTAAAACTTAAGCAACTTGATAGAGTTGTGCTCCAGATTTTGACGAAGGGTGGTGATATCTTGAGGCCAAGAATAACTTTCTTCCAACATAAAACTGAGAAGTGTGTTCTCCCTACACCTGTGAACACCTGTAAAATAATCTCCTTCCTCATCCCAGCATGCCCTAAGGGAAGTCCTTGGTGCTCCAGAGGAACCTAGGTGGTTAAGTGGTCTTGGCACATGTAGTGGCAGAAGGGTGAGTGTCTGAAAAGAAAATGTCTTTTCTGCCATGTTTTATCTTTTGAAGATTGTTCTCCTTCATGGAGTCTGGTTAGCTGGGACATGACTAAAATAGTAATACTGAAAAGCTCCCATAGATACCGTCAGCTCAGTATGTCATTCACATCCCAGAGAGATTAGTGCTCTTTCCCTTAGCCCTTCAAGTGCACTTTAAGGCAGAAGAAATACCGTTCTCTCTTCCACTAGATTTGGTTTGGAGCCTGCTATGCAGGAAGGGCAGGATCTGGTGGCTGGGCAAGAGCACCCTAGCCAGGAGGTTGGTGAGTGGTGGGTACTTGGGAACTGTGAATGGCACCGCCGTAACTGGAGTTTTGTGAAGCAAAACATTAAGCCTGAGTGACTATTGGCAATTTAACTGAAGCCTTTCTAGCTATAAGAAAAGTACAAGAATATAAAAGTTATAGTGGGAAATGGATAAGCCTTTTTGATGTCCTTTGGACAGTAGAAAGAGCAAAATGACATGAAATGTAGTCAGATATCTATTTGGAAGCTATAATGATGTACTCAAGCAAGCATGTCCTTTCTAATTTACTCTGAAGGTTGAATGCTTTTTTTCCTCTACTTGATCATGGTAATTTTTTTTTTATGGAGATGTAGAGTTCTTTGGAAGTCATGATCCCTAGAAATTACTCTAGTAATGAGATTGTTTTCAACAAAAATAAATAGGCTTTCAATGTCTGACTGGGCAAAACCCTAAGCAATCTGCTCTGATCTCATAGCTGACCCTGATCTGAGCAGGAGACCTCCTGCTGTCCCTTCCAACCTGAATTACCCTGTGACCTGAAGATAAGGGGCCAGGCAGTGAGTTGTTGAGAGCTAAGTACCTTTTAACCCGTGGTGCTAGCTCCTCTGTGCTTCTTTAGTGACAGAAGAAGGTGTGAGGTCTCCTAGAGAGCAGCTACTACAAGCTTGTGGAAGTTAAAATAGTCCCCAGATAACTCTAATTTACATCAGTGTCTCTTTTGGTTTAGAGATCAGCTGATTTGGGCATTATCTTCTGCTATTTGTTTCACTTTTTGCTGTTTCTAAACTGCTAACCACTGAAAGTAATGCAATGAACATTTGCTGGTTTTAACCTGAGATCCCTTAGAGAAAAGAAAGCTCTGCCAAACCCTCAGGTGCTTTCTGGCATGCTTTTTCTGCTTCCCCTACTTTTCAGGTGTAGCCTCAGATGCTTACAACTCTCCAGCTTGTTTACTTGGGAATCTTACAGTCTGTAGAGCTTTTAATTGTAGATTTTCAAGTGTAGTGCTCAGGTTATCAGGCGATGTGGTTAGTTGGCTGCTCATGACTTCAAACTCAAGGCAATTTAAAAAGGGAGTCATTGCAGATGAGCTGTCCATCAACAAGATTGTTATTCGTAGGTCTAATGTCAATATCCATGTATAACAAGGTTTTGATTGACAGGAAAGTTTGTTTTAGAAGGAGCAAAGGTCAACATTTTGCTGACAGCTTAACAATGGGAAGATTGCATCATCAGTTTATTTTATGGAGACATCTACATAAATGTAACATATGATGACGGAACCCTGATGCAAGTTGAAGCTCTGAGCTATAGGATAGAAGTTTAGAATACTTGGAAAGAGTTATGTGCTTTATCTTCCTGTGGCATAGATTTAGAATATTTCTGGGTATGGCTCATGCAATGAATTTGACTCGCATCACGTAGAAGAACCTTCTCTGCGTGGCACCATTGTTGAGTGGACAAGACGTTAATTAACTTTGTCAGGGATTTGCTTGGGGACCTTGAACAAATGACTGCACCTGTGCTTCCCTTTCCCCTCCATTTAAAAGAGAGAAAGCATTTTGCCTGCCGTGAATTTTAGTGATGAAAAACTCCCTAAGTACTTTCGGCTGCAAAAGAATTATTATTTTTTTTTAATTGGCAAGTGTATTAAAGATGCCAACAACTGAAAAGCTAGATGTTCAGTATAATAGTTCTTCCAACAGACCTCTCCCCGTCCCTCTCTGCTGGGGGTTTTATCTCTTCAATTTCCCTCTTGAATCTTTCTGCTGTAGTTTCAGGGGAGCTCATTCCCTCTAGGTTCAGCCTGTTTCTCAAACCATTGGTAGCTCTTGACTTTGCCTGTGAAAATTACTTTTGCATTTTCTAATGTACATTCAGCTAAAAGCAGGCTGAGAAAGTTACTTATGGCTGTAACAAAATTGAGCTGAGACCTGAGTTATTTTTTTTTAGTTTTTCTGCTCCATAATACTCCCTTTCCCCAGCCTCTGCTCAGAAGAGTGCTCTTTTAGAGCTGCAATTTGTTAGTTTTCATCTTCACGTGCCCCGTTAGGCACTAAGCTGGTGAAATAGCAACTCAAAGGACAAAGCTTTCCAAGCATCTTCTTCAAACATGGCCCAAGCGTTTAGTTAACATTTGAATTAGATACTGAAGGTCAACAAATTCAGGCCCTGCTAGCTCTGGTGGGTCACTGAGAGCTGTAGGTGGGAGCTCTCCCCACTGCCCGTGTCCCTTTGTTCACACATGAGGATATCACAAAAGGCATCATCTCCTCCTTGTCAGGTTTCTTTCCCCGCTTCTCCAATATAGTTATCCCATCCACTCCAACCGCTGCAGCATGGATTTTCTGCTGGTGTCAGGGTCCTTCTCTATGCTATATGATAATTCCTGTCTTCTATTTCTGGGAAAGCTCTGCAGCCCAGGCTGCCTGAAGTTTCCTCACCTTTAGAGAATCTTGAACCATAAGACTGCAAGAGGAGCATCCCTGAGGCACGGCTGCATAATAGAAACAACAATAATACAGTGAGGGATCTGCCAAGTAGTGTTACACATCAGTAATTAATAACTTGAGTAATGGATGAATTTTAATTTTAAATTTTTAAACCTCAGTACTAATTGTTACTTTTAACCTAGACAATTCATCTAATCCAGTTGGAAAATGTGATAACATTGCAAGCGTATCTTTATTTCTTATTGCACTTGCAAGTACAAATGTTCCCATTATGCACAAGCAGAAAAGCTGTGCCTTTTATATCTGGTAGGTACTGCTGGAAGCAAAGCTGAGCAGAATTTCTGTTATTCCCCTTTTGACAAGAGAAGGTGTCATATTTGCATTAACATTTTGGCAAATTTAAGTAAAATTTAAACCCGCAGTGTTTGTCCCCAAGCCAGAACATTCTGGTCCACCATAGTTACTAGGGATTTTCAGTCTGGGCTCTTGTTTCTAATTTCTGCTGTGATGTGGACCTCTTATCCTAGTCTGACTTTCACCCAGCATCCAACTAGGGAAAAAGTATGCGCTGTGCAGAAATGCAAATAAGGAAGGAAAAGCACCACAAAATCTAAAACCTAACCCCTCTTTGCAAGTCAGTCTGTGTTTTTGAACCACCTCTGCCCGCAGTGTCTGCCAAGTGCATCATCTCAGCGAGGATGAGTGACAGAGAACCTTGTTTGTTCTGGTTTTAATGTGATTAATAACACTTCCATTACTAAATGACAGCCTATCTATGTCTTTGTGAGCTACACCAATAAGTAGTGCCTGGCAGCTTAACTAAATACAATCTTTTATGGGTGAATGAGGAATGAGAAATACTGACATAATGTTCCTTTCCTTCCAATGTGTCCGCACTTGACCAGAATGTATTACTGTGTCCTCGTATTGGGATTGCATGTTCTCAGGTCAGATATCAGGAAGAATTTCTTTTCAGAAGAGTGGTAAGGCATTGGAACAGGCTGCCCAGGGAGGTGGTAGAGTCACTGCCCCTGCAGGTGTTCAAGTAACATGGAGATGTGGCACTGAGCGATACGGTTTAGTGGGCATGGTGGTGATGGGTTGATGGTTGGACTAGATGATCTCAGCAGTCTTTTCCAATCTTAGTGATTCTATGATTCTTGTCTGCCTGGTGTGGGAGCAGCATGCAGCTCAGAGTGCAGTTAAGGAGATGCAGAAGGGTTTTTAGAGGCAGATGCTGTCCCAAAGTCATCTTAGGTGCAGCAAAGGCACACTCCTCGCAAGCTCTCCCTAACCTCCCCATTGGAATAACAATGTATCAACAGGTTGCCCACTGGGAATAACAAGGTATCAACAGGCTGTCTTTCAGCAGCAGCCTACATTTTGGGTAATGCTGACTGATTGATGTGCATAGCCGTGGCTCTCAATACAAAGGGATGCCCAGAGCAGAAATGCTGTCTTTATTATTGTTATTTTTTTGCCTTCTGGAAAAAGCATAATCTGGTAGTGGGGAGACAGCAGCTTCCTTGTGTGATACCACCATTGCTATGACACTATAAACATACTTTATTCTTATTTCAATGCAAAAGTAGAAAAAGTGATGGGAGCAGCTGATTGATGCTGCTGTTCTGCTGCCCAGCTGCACCAGGATGAGGGCAGCTCCACATCTGCCGCATGACAGAGGGATGCCCTGCCGGGACGGGACTGCTTCTCCTGCCAACAGGAGCAGGAGCAGGGCCAGCGCATGGCAGAGAGCTGACAGGCAGCTCTAATCCACTCTGCTGGTACCCGGGGGTGGCAGGGCAGGGGTGCGGGAGGAGAAAATCACTGATGCTGCATGGTGAGTGTTAGAGTTGGCTCCTGAGCAAACCCTAAGAGAAGGTTCTGGTAGGACCAGCTGATCACATGCCCCTTCATTTAGTGGAAGGAAGTGTTGTGCTTGTGTTTATATTAATGTTATACAATGGGAGATTATGCACTGGAATTCTGTATTTTATAGTATAGGATGACGGAGTCCACACCAGTGGTGTAATATAAATATTTGGGGATTTTTGTTGTTTTCTTTTCAACTTTTTTCCATATAGGAGCAGGTATAAGCCTCACATCTATATTTCTAACAGGTTTTCAAGGGCTTTGCTATCAGAAACTTCATTTTCCTTCTCCAATTAAATTTATAAAGCAATATTGCATTGGTGTTATGCTGATGTCATGTTTTCTGTGGCAAATGAGTGGATGTAATAGAAGGAATATGGAAGTCAAATTTAAATGCTTTGGCTGAGTGTTTGTCTCTTACTGTATGTTTGCACTATCCCTGGCGGTATGGGCCCTGACCTAGCTATTAAAGTATGATGATAATAATAATCACTGTAATCTGCGGTGTGCTGCTGTGCTGCCAACTGGCTGCTGGCACTAGCTCTCGAGGAACAGAAGGGAAGGCTTGATATCAAAGGCACTGGTGCCCAAGTTCAAATTTACAGTTTTTATCTTCAAAGCCCAACCCAAAGTAGGGAAGGGACTGCCTCACGCCTCGGAGATCATGACCTCCCATGACAGCTACATGCTTCCAAGACAATGGATCTGTCAGCCACAACAGAGAGGCTTGGAAGGGTGGGAGACAAAGATCTCTAGGCAACTTGGCCCATGATTATGGAATGCCTGGAGGAGATCAAAACCACCACAGAACTCGCCACCTCCACACCATGCTTAAAGACCATGGCTTTTCATTTGTGCTTCCCCGCAGCACACAACAGAAAAGAAGAAAGTCAGTGTAAGAACGCATGCTTGTAGGGATGTGGAGGCAGGAGGTGGGGTGGAAATGTAGATATATTTAGCTGTTTGCTTGCATGGAAGGCATTTGGGATCTGTGAGGAAGAGTCTGGTGTGAATGTTTAGCAGCTTGCATTCTTGGTAGTTGGGAATATCATTGGAACTTATTATCATGACGCTTATAACCATGGCTGCCTGATAATATTCTTTGCAGAGTGGTATATTCGGGGGAACAAAAAACTGCCTTAGAAGACCAATACTAAATGTAAGCTGAGCGCTAAAAATGAAGGCAGGTCTGTAATAAAACACCTGCAAAAAGATGAAGATCAAGAGAATACCCCTACCCATTTTCAAGTCCCTGCTTCCAAGGATGTCTGTGATTAAATAGGAACAGGCACGGGCCTTACATATACATTTCTGAATGCTTCCCAGGAGGTCCACTCTCATGGACACTTGACATTTCTCCTACATAAATTAAATTGAAGTGATGTCTATGTAATTTGGGATTAGAGAATTAGGGGCACCTCCCAGTGCCTCTCAAGAAAACTGCTGCTGTTTTGTTAATACTGGCAAGTGTTTCCAGGTCCATTAGTGAGATTATGATCACCGTGCAGATGAGGAGTAATGCTGCACACATAAACTTTCCAGGAAAGGAATTGATGTTTCTCTTTGTGATTAGAAGAACACTAAACAGAGAACAGTATGATGTTCCTTAACTAGTAAATAAACTTGCCAGTACTTTCCGGTCCTCAACTCTCTGTATAATATTTTCATCCTTAAAATATTCATCCTTCTTCAGTATGTTTTGAGTAACTTATATGTCATAAGCTTTTAGAAAAATATTTTATTTGCTCTAGCAGTATTTACTTACAGACTATTCTGCCTGAAGATTACCCGTTCACAGAGGAAGGGTGAATTAGTTGCATGTACAATAGCTGACAGTAATGTTAGCTAGTACTTCACATTTTATGTCAAGCGTCAACAGCTATCATGTGCCCTTTCCTATGGGGCGTAGGAGTAGGAAGTCCTATGGTTCTGGTCCCTCTCTTAACAAAATATCCTGATCTTTTCCTCCCAACTCCAATCTCTTTTGTAACTCTTTCTGCTCCAAACTGGGAAGACTGAGAGATGCAGTGAAAACTGAAAATCAAGAGGCCATTTTGTAGGTGTGTAAATGCAAATAGAGGCACCTTTGAGCAAAAAGTGTTGATTGGATGTATGTGTCCTGTAGCTAAAAGGAGAAGGTTACTGTTCAAGTGGAGCAGGTTTGGAGTGTGTGATGTGCCTACAGATCTGAAGGCTCTTTTCTGGAACTGCAGGTCAGCCTCCTGGCACCACCCCAGGACACTTACTCAAGGCTGTTTCTGTTGATGCAGGAGTGTATTGATCCATTCAGCTTGAACTGTAGCATCATGTGCTTGCTCCTTTTATTTCAGTGCCACCAACGGTTTATCTACTCGTAAGAAATAAAAGCTGCTCTAGCCAGATGGTTTCTTCAATTAAGCTAGTATAAATCCACAGGTGTTTCAAGGAAGTAACTTCATTTCTCTACAGTTTTAAACATTCTTACAGTCTGTAAGAATACATAGATAATACTCCCAGTAAGTAGTAAATATACCTGGTTAAAGTCTTCTCCAGGACTATGACCCATAGTGATATCCAAAACAATTTCTTCTTGTACAAAAATAGAGGAAAGTCATTGTATATGATTTAATTTCAGATGACTTTAAAGTAAATTTGCTGTCATAGGACCCTTTCTGTTGACAAGAAGTGTCATTGTTGATTGGCAAAAATAGGACGAGTCCATTAAGGAGCCACTCCACAAACCAATTACTTCATGGAGAGGACTTATGGATATCTCTCTTCTAAAGGGGAGAGTAATCTTAGAAGTTTTTGTTTTCCTCCCCACGTTAATTTTAAGAGGATAAGGAATCATGCTATTTTCATAGCCTGAAAGTAAATGTAGTTTGTGTTATGAACTTTTTGCTTTTACTGTGACAATAATAGTAGGGAGGAACTCCTTAGGTGATAAGATGCAAATAATTGTATTTGCAGAACATGAACAGCACGAAATTTGTTGCCTTCTGAAACATGGTAACTGTTGTGAGGTCCCTTATAGAATTTCTGCACTGCTTGGATCAGCTACTGCATTCACATACCAAGGAGTGATGGGCTTCAATTGCATGCCTGCAGATGTTTAACCAACTGCTTTGGAAGCAGCAGAACTCATGAAGTTTCCTTGAAAGTATGCAAGCTTTCAAATGTGTAATGAGAAAACTTGAAACTCACTCCTCTCTTTAATGAGTGTTAATATGCTTGCCTTCTCCCAACCACTTGTCTTCATGGAGCTCATGGAATCCTGATGCTTTTGAAGCTTCAAGGATTGGTCAAATTCTGATGAGATTGGTCAGTGGACTTGAAAGATAAAAGTAGGAAGAAAGAACAATGAGAAACAAGGTGGAAGACAGATGACAGTGTGAGACTCCATGTCTTGGGAAAGCAGGCTTCAAAATGTAGTGTTCCTCCTTGTTTCTACAGTGCTACTTGTGTGGCCCCAAGCTAATGGTGTTACTTCAGAGGCAAGCACAGCAGAAGTCTTATTCCTTACTCTGATATATGGACCATACATGGTCTGGTGTAAAATTAGATAATTAGATAAAATTAAAAACTAGATAAAGTGTACTTTTGTCTCAAAATATTCCAGAACAGGGCAGTCAAAATAAGCATTTATGTATAGCAGAAACTTTGTTAGCTTATTATACCTGGGAAACACTGGATGCTGCAAGAACTTTAGATTGTGGACCAGGGTTTTAGCTCTAGTGAGTCACCTCTTGAAGGCAGAGGAGTCTTACGTCTTTATAGATTTATTTCCTTTAGGGGGCTTGAGGGGTTTGTATTTTTATTTAAATAAAGCTTTCACTGATATTTTAACGACTTGTTTCTTCTCTGCTGGGGTCTGTCATATTCTGGTATCCTTCTACCTAGGATATCACAGAGTTAGAGCCAGAGAGGATAGTGGTTTTTGTGGGAGCAGACTAAATATCACCACCTGGAGAAAATGAATTTCTTAAAAAATAAATAAATAAATCCCACGATCTGTGATTAAAAAAATATAAGGGCACAAAATAAGTGAAAATGAAGTATTTTCTTAAAAATTCTCTCTCCATCTCTTTAAACTCGAGTAAAGTGACACTATAATTAAGCAGTGATGAGTAGGGACAGGCTGAATAAAAGGTAGCATCAAATATTTTGTTTTATTTATATTAAGCTTTCTCTGTATGATAAACGTGGCTGCAACAGAGCTCAAAAAGCACCAGTAAAGTAAAGTTGCTTGGCTAAGTATCCTTCTTGGTGTTGTTGCTTAGACTAGACTAAGGAATAGAACTGGTGAATGAAAACGAGGTCCTTTCTTGTGATTTTTTTATTAAAGAAACGTATCCCATATGGAGCTGTACTTAGACTGCATATGAAGAGTGAACGTGCTATTTGCCCAGATAAACCAAGTAGAGTATAGTCAGAGAGTAACCTGGCATTTTCAGATGAGATGCATTTCACTATTTAACCAACTCTTTCATGCTAATGTTGTTGATATGTATTTCTGTTACCACTCTTTGTCTGGAAAGATCTTTTTTGGGAAGCACAGAAAGCACTTCTGTGAGTTTGTGCGTTGGAATTTGCTAAAGATGCAGTCTTTAAATAATGGCTTTGTGCTTTTAGATTAAGCTCATTTTTGATACGGGGAATCCTGAGAAGCATAACCCATATGTTTTTTGTTGAATCCGTAAAAACTGGATCAAGTGTATAAATAACTGTCCTCAGTGTGATCCATAGAGATCTCCATTTCTGGCTTTCTGAGGTTTTGGCAGGAATACCCACTGTGTCTTAGACTTTGTGTTGTTTAACATCTTCCTCAGAAAGAAGAAGATCTGCACATTAATAAAGCCGTGAGAGGAAAATAATACTGAATATCTTTTCACGCAGGTGAGCTGTTTAAGGCTTTAGTTGATGTTTGCTGAACTACAAAAACATCTTGATCTTCACCCATGTAAAACTCTCTAAATGGCAACGGTCAATTTGTGGTGGGAGGTGTATCTCAAAACCTCCTTAATTCAAGGTTTGACTGAATGTAGAAATTCTGCCTGCAAAACAGGCAGAAAGGCACCAAATTTTCCCCACCTGTCCAACAGTTTATGTGCTCCCAGTGGTGGTTCTGGATTGAGGCCACCAGCTGGGCTTTGCTATTTATTTGGTCACAGGCACCCATGGGCAAACTCAGGTCTCAGCCATTGCATGGAGAAAGCCCTCCCATTAACTCCCACTGCTGTGGACCCTTCTCCAGGTGAAGATAGTGGCAAACACTGAAGCTGGTGGACCACTAGCAGAAGCTTTCTGCTTGCCTTTCTGCCCGTTTGTTTTTTTTTTTTTTTTTCCCAGAGCAGATTCCTGCCCCTTCCAAAATGCCGACTTCCTACGATGACAGCCCTCTCTCCTTTTTTATCTCCGAGGAGACCAGAACAGGGGATTGTTTGGTTTCACAAAGCATTTCTTTTAGAGAAGAGAAATGCCCTTGCTTGTAGGCTGTGATGCAGTTCAGCTTTCTGCAGTATTAGTTTCCACTCCTTTTGTTTTTCACTGTCAGCGAGTGTTACTGTGTATACTACACCACATTTCCCCGTCTCTGACTAAGGATTCCTGTGCTGGCTGAGGGTGGAGATAATAGCAAAGAGGTCCTGGTGACCATAGGCCTTGTTCTTTACAAAACTCCTGCTCCCATGGCAACAAGGCCTATTAGGAAGTAGCAGCCTTGTCACCACAACGTTAAGTCCTAATCATTCAGCCAAAAAGATAAAACGAAATGTGGCAACCTTATCTTGCTCAATCTTTTGCATAAAGTAATTTCTCAGAAACATGATCAGCAGTAGAGACAACAAGCGTTTAAAGGGAAGAGGCTTTGAGAGGAGAAAACTCCATTCACATCTGAGTTTTGAAAGATGAGCGAGAGATGGAAGAAAACATGATATTACAGCAATCTTTTTACTTCTTCAGCACAATGAACAATTGGCCCAAAGTTTCAGATTTTGAGATTTTTCTGATTAACAGGCCAGCTGGAGATTTGAAAGTTGCTTCATATCTAAAACTGTTAGCTTTATGAAATTATTATTGCTTGCAAACACTTCTGCCAAAAAAAAAAAAAAAAAAAAGGAAAAAAAACAGGCAACCAAAACCTTAAAACACCTCCTGAGCAAAGCAGGCATATTTTGTTCAAAGACCCTTTTTAAAAGTGGTCTACGTTTAAAAGATAATTTGTGTCCTAGAAGCAGGCAGCGTGGCTTCATGTTTCTTTCACCTGTCCTGGCTTCAGCGCAACTGCATGGACATAAATGGCAGTGTTGAAGAATCATTAATATCCATAGTTACCATATGTATTTGTTGCCTATATATTTTCATATAATGAAGAATTAATGCTTTCTGCCCTTGTTGCAATGACAAATAAAGAGTTATCATGGTCTAGTAGGATGAGGTGGTTTGAGCTCAGCAGAAATGCTAACAGAGGTCTGCTGTGCTGCCACGGAAGTTGGAATTTCAATTTTGATGTGAAAGCCATCACGGGCCACTGATCAAGTTGTTGGGAGTAATGTGTGTCCAGATGAACCCAAGGTGCTTTGAGGGACTGAAGGTGGAACTGACTAGTTCTAGTAAAGGAGAAAATGCCCACGTTGCAAGTAGGGACTTACCTACAGGAGATTTACTGGCCTGTTATTTTAGCAGACTTGTTGTTTGTCCAAGTTAAACCATTGTAAATTTCCAAAATACAAAACAACAACAACAACAAAACAGCATAGAAAGCTGATAAAATATCAAGCAAAACACTAGAATGGTAGCTAGTGGAGCAAGGATGTCTCACAGGGCTCTGCACTTTCCTTATGAAAGCAGGTTACGGTGGGACACTGCTCCTCGTTCTCTCTAGCCCATCTGCCCTCTCTTCTGGTGTTAAGTTTATCACACAGGGTATCAAACTGTGACAGTCCTGTGTGAAGGCTGTGCATTTCAAAATAGCTGAGGGATGCAAGCCGAGGTGCATTTGTCACTGTGTTGAGCTGGGAGAGACATGGTGACCATGCAGGTACACAAATCCTAATATCTGAATGCCTGATATGGAAAGGCATGCAAGAGGTAATAAAAAACATCACAAAGCCGAATGGTGTCTTTTTCACTGTGGAGCTCTACTCTTTGGTGCAGGACACATCCTCAGTGAGGCCTAGTTACCCTGAGGCTGGATCTCCTTTCAGAGATAAGGGCAGAGTAATTTGTTTCCCTTTGACTGAAACATGGGTTAAAACATGCTTTGCCAGTACTTAGATCTTTCTTTGTTCTTTTGTTGCTATAATCAGAAAAGAAGGACTAAGAGACCTTTTAGACAATAATATAAAAGCCAGCTCCTGAAGTTCAGTTTCTCTTGCTGTGTGAGGGTAATACTGTTGTGATGTTTGGTGAACTAAAATATACAGGTTTCAGGGCCTGACTGAATGTGAGCCAAAAGCTAGACTAAGTCATTTTGTAAATGGATGGGTAGTTTCAAGCTTGGTTACTTGAATGACAGTGATATTCCTGTGGATAAAGCTCTGTTTTTACTAGAATAACTGATCAGAAAAATACTATATAGTATACTTCTGTAAACATGTTAAAACTTGATTACCAGTAAATTTGGGTCTGGTACCTGATCTGATGTCTGCATCAGTTTGTTCTAGTGATTCAACTGAAAATCTTATAATGGCCTTTGCAAGAAAAATCAGATTTAGCTTTGTGCTTGGGGAATGGATTTCTTTGTCCCTAAACAATGTTGATGCCAGCATGACTTTAGGTGTTGTTTTCCTGAGTCAAACAGATGTGTGTACATGCAGAGCAAGTTAAAAACTTCTAATGCTTTTCAATAAGTGGTATCAATGTGTTTTCTTCTACTTTGCACAGATGCAGTAGCAAAACAATGAACAAATTTTTTGGGCTAATATAAAGTACTTAGAAATGTCGTCTTGCTATGAAAAAGCAGAAAGAAATAAAGTGTATAAGTTCTATTTACAGTGGATACTCTTCTGAGCTGAACTGGTGAAAGGTGAACAAACTCAGT
This sequence comes from Pavo muticus, assembly GCA_016647715.1. Taxonomy (NCBI): domain Eukaryota; kingdom Metazoa; phylum Chordata; class Aves; order Galliformes; family Phasianidae; genus Pavo; species Pavo muticus. The sequence continues at coordinate 830,971 of JACDJE010000264.1, read as the reverse complement.
CAGGCTTCATCTCAAAAAAGCACCTAGTGTGAGTAGTGGGGTGCACTTCACTAAATAGAATGGTAAGCTGATGAGTTAAAAAGTTTAGAAAAATATTTGATATAATGATATTGCATTCATTAAAGGTACATATGTAAGAGATAGAGATGAGGGAGTGGTAGAAAGAAGCAGAATCCTTGTAGCTCTCACATATAGTGCTAGTACTGAATATGCTTCATGCCTGGACTACTGCTTTCCAGTCTTTGTTTTTCTCTAGACTTTTTATAATGTTTGCGTTTTGAGTACGTATTATTTATTGGAGCAGGGCAATGATAGAGTTAAATATCATGAGTGAAGGGGGAACTGATTCTAGCAAATGTAAGGCTTTTGCTGTTTTTTTGCCTTGGGTCTATTAAAGCACTATGTCAGAGCCTGCTCTTACAACTTGCAGTATGCACCAGTGATGGCAAACCCATACTTCTGAAAGTGCAGAACAAAAATGTAAGATGGTGAAGGGTCTGGAGGGCAAGGCATGTGTGGAGCAGCTGAGGTCCCATGGCTTGTTCAGCCCAGAGCAGAGGAGGCTGAGATGAGGCCTCATGGCAGCTTATAACTCCTCACAAGGCGAGTGGAGCAGCAGCGTTGAGCTCTGCTCTTTGGCGACAGCAGCAGGACCCAAGGGAACAGCATGGAGCTGTGTCAGGAGAGGTTGTAAAACAGCAGATAAATCTCCACGTGGATTTTTGGGTCTTGGTTAATATCACAGAATCATAGAATCATTAAGATTGAAAAAGACCACTAAGATCATCAAGTCCACCCATTAATCCATCACCACCATGCCCCCTAAACCGTGTTCCTTAGTGTCACATCTACACATTTCATGAACATCTCCCTGGGCAGCCTGTTCCAGTGCCTCACCACGCTTTCTGAGAAGTAATTTTTCCTAATATCCAACCTGAATCTCCCCTGGCACAACTTAAGTCTGTTACCTCTAGTCCTATCACTAGCAGTGATGGGAAACACATTGACTTGCTATAGGCTATGCTATTTATAAATGAGTAAGCAATCATGAATTTAAAAGGCTGCAAGTGGTTGTTTTCTGCCATGCATAGACACACAAACTGAGGTATAGCATTTTAGCACAGATCATTAATTCCCTTGGACCATTGGCATGCATGAAACTCCTCAGTCACTGCATTGTTTTTCACTTTTCGAGATTTCTGGTATTACCTTATGCAATATCCTTTTGTGGGGGTTGTCATTGTCTTTTGGAACTCAATAGGAGATGACATAAATACAAACACCTACGCACTAGGTAGGACTTAAATTTCCGTCACACCCTGGAGAGTAATACTGCTTGTGGGTTTTACATGTCGCCTGTGTACGGGAGTTTTCACGTGATGCTGCCCAAACAGAGCAACCAGGAGGAAGGAACAATGTCCCTCTATCCAAGGCTGGACCTGCATTGTTCTGCTCATAGCCCGCTGATGAACGTGAGATGGCAAAGTCATCGTCATTAGACGGAATTTAATAGTGAATCAAAGTTGGAGGGGAGAATAGGCTGAGCTCAGCTTCAGCCTCCCTTGGGCCCTGCTGAAAGATTAGAGGGAAAGAGCAGGGCTTTGCGAAGTTGAATGTATCAGATTGTTTTTCAGTAATAGTTGTGCCTGTTCTATGGTCCTGAGAACCACCCAGTTTAACTCTTTTTGGAAAAAAAGGTACCACAGAGGCTGGGGGGGAGAGGAAAAAGATCTGTGAAGAAGAGAAAGAAAGTGATGTGTGATTTCATTTTTTTTTTTTCTGTAGAAAAAAATCATTTCAGAGTTCAGAAATTTCCTTTTTGTAAACAGAACTATGATTCTTCTCAAAAAACAAAACCACTATGCCTTGTTGCAAATACGTGATGTAGAGGAAGCAAGATCCAGGAAGACCAAAAGTAGAATCCTTCTTGTCTTCAGCGTACTTCCACTATCCGAAATCCTGACTTATGTAAATGTTTTGATCTATTTTCCCTGTAGTTATTCAGAATGCTGCTGATCAGGTGCAGGACAGCTGTTGGCATTGGTAGTGAGGGAGTTAACGCAGAGTGTGAACAGGGGGAGCAACCCTCTGAATGCTCACCTACCAGCACCTGCAGGTTGGGATCAGGCACAGCTAACAATGAGACATCAAAATGCCGTTAGGTGATCTTCCTTGCCGTCCCCACAGTGTCACTGGGCACATTGCCTCTGGTTTCCAGCCTCCTTTCAGTGGGAAGTAAGATGATGGCAGACCCCGCATATCAGTGCCTGATGATCAGCTGGGTTGTCCCAGCAGCTTTACTCTTTTGTTCCTGCCTTGGGACGTGTTATGTAGCAGCGATAACATCGCTGCGAAGAAAGGTAAATATTGACCAGATAGATCTCCACATAGATTTGGAAGTAAAAAAGCACCAACAGCAAAATAGGCAAAAATAGTTTTGAGGGCTTTCTTTTTTCTCTACCTCTCCAGGAGCCTCATGGTGCTGTGCTGGGGCTGTCTCCAAGGGTGTCTTGCACTTCTACTGCTTTCATTTCAGTAGTCTGAGTAGCTTCTTATAATACAATAAACCTCCAACTGATGCTGCTCTAGAGTTGTTTCTGTAGTTTCTCCAGTCCTAGGAATGCTGGAATACGTCTTCTCTTCCTTTGCTTTAGGGTGAGCAAAAACTCTTGAGGCTACAAGTATGTTTTTTCTGTTTTTTTAAGAGTCTATTGCTTTATGTGCAGGAAATAAATACTGGAATTGGGCCACATTTTGGTTTTTGTGGATGCTTATCTTAGCTGGGCCTGTTTAGGTTCCAGCTGCCAACACTTTTTAGTGCTGTTCCACACCACAGGAGTTTTACCTTGTTAATATTTTTCAGCTCAATACCAGGCCTTTCTGTCAATTCATTTTATTACAGAACTTCTCATTTAAGAGCAGCATTGTAATTTTTTTTGTTACATCAAACCCTTGCTCCACATCTAATGTCATTGCCCAGCACTCTCTGCTCTAGACGTTCCTGTCTTCCCTCTCCACCCTTCAGCTTTGTGATCAGAGAAAAGATGACAGACTGCACCCTCAAAATACTGTTTTTCAATTTATTTTTTCTTCTCTTGATCTTGTTGGCATGGAATCATGGTATTTGAAATGGACTGAATCTATCAAGTTACTGGGCTGTGTGAGGATGTTTTCCCCTTCTGTAACATCTATAACCTGCCACCACTGTATCCAACTGGGGGCTTCCCTGCATGCTGGCTATTTCATTTCCTGACAAGCATCAAGCTCTGAGTATTCCCAACAAGTCTAGAGGTTTTTGTTGCTTTTTATGTGTTTTGAGGGTGTTGGTAAAAATTTGGACCAGTTCCTCCCAGGGTCTTTGATAGGCTGCAGGGACAGCTGTTGGCCTCGCCAGCGCTGCCTGTACTACGTGGGTGCTTGTCTGACTGTCAGAGTGGATTTCAGCCCAAAGTGCCTTATAAAAAGTTCACAGCTTGTGTTCTCAGAGTCAAAGCCACATCTTATAAAGGACTTTTGACTTACACAAAGCCCAAGCATGCTCACCTGGGAAAAGGGTCTGAGCCAAGCATTTTAGAATAAGAGACCCAGGATACAAAGGGCACCAGGAATAATTGGAACATTAGCAGGCAGAAAGCTGTAACTAACTGTCCTGTCCAAAGAGGCATGATTTTTAATGTTTATCAAGGCTATTTTGTCTTGCTGACTGCTTGTAGTTTTGAGAGGTAGACTCTTGGGAGTCTTACTAAACCACTAACTCACCATGACTGACTCCAGAGTATCAGTCTTTTACACTACATGACTCTGCGCCAGCAAGCTTGAGTTTACTGATGTGTTTCAGACTAATTAAGGTTTGTTTTCTTCAGCATTTCTAATGAAATTCTACCTCCTCAGAACTATGTGCAAGCACAAAAAAAAGACTCCAACTGAAAAACGAAATGAAACAAGAAGAGCTGAACAACAGTGACAAACTATTTTCTTTCTTTGCTTTACTAACCTCCATAAATGTCAAGCCATTTTCCTAGATAGCCTAAGGCAGTACTGATATTTTTGGCTAATACAAAGGTCAGGAATAAAGAATGCTCCTCTTTTTACTTTTGAAGAAACATTGTACCTGCACTCAGTGTTGCTTTCAGAATTAAACCTGATCATTAAAAGGAGACAAAGCATATAGGGAAGCACAAAAGCTTTGGGGACAGTTGATGTTTAAAGAGATCTCTGGTGAAGCTGACAGTTCTCCTTATTTGCTGCCTCATAAGCTCTTTGGCAAGACGTAAAATGAAAATACCCCCATACAAAAATATTCTAATTCTGTGACAGAATAGTAAAACCCCATCTTATATTTATTGTCATCAACAAATGTCCTAAAGAGAGGGAACAAGAAATTTTGTGTGTGGTTTACTGCATTGAGGAATGGTATCTGCTTCAAACTTCTGCTTGTTTTCGTTATTTAAGCCTCTGTTAGGAAATCAGGCAGCGAGAGAGCTTCTCAGACAGAAGGTGCAGAGTAAGCAAGGGCAAGCACAAGAATGGTGCCTTTGAGGTGCGACTGTTATTCACACTTGTCAGAATGAAACTGCAAGTCCTACTTTAAGAAGAGGATTAGGGCTACTTGCCTGGAGGAGAGCTGAGGAACCCAAGGAGTGCTGGCTCTGTGCAGATAAGCTAGGAAGGAGTTCAGGACCTAGCATGAGTGAGCACTAGAGTGCTGTGAGCTCAGAGGCTACCAAAGCTTTCTGAAGGTTTTGGGCCCATTGCATCAAAAAAGAAAGGCTTGCTGACCTGCAGATGTCAGCATTGTGTGCTTTTAACTGACATCACACTTGAAAAATTTTGCTCGTCCGTCTAGAAAGGGTTCTCAAAAAAGACATCTGGGCAGCCATAAAAATAGGCAAATTTACCACTATATGTATGCTTAGGTATGCACTTGAATATATAGATATGGTATAGAAATAACTATATCTTAGATAGAATATACACAGTTTGAGAGAGCTGAGGCTGTTCAGCCTGGAGAAGAGAAGGCTCCGGGGAGACCTGAGAGTGGCCTTTCAGTATCTAAAGGGGGGACTATAAGAAAGAAGGGGACAGACTCTTTGATAGGACAAGGCGAATGATTTCAAACTAAAGAGGGGAGATTTAGACTGGATATAAGTAAGAAGTTTTTTACAATAAGAGTTGTGAGGCACTGGAACAGTTTGCCCAGAGATGGGGTGGAAGCTTCATCCCTGGAGACATTCAAGGCCAGGCTGGATGGGGCTCTGAGTAACATGATCTAGCTATAGGTGTTCCTGTTCATTGCAGAGGAGTTGGACTAGATGACCTTTAGAGGTCCCTTCCAGCTCAAATGATTCTATGATATTGACTGCTGCTTGCTAATTAGCCATGTCATCATGTCTTCCTTTGCAGTTTGTAGGTATTTACCATGCCTATAGTACCACAATAAGAAATTAGGTCAGTAAAATTATATGTAAACATATTTTTTTTACATAATTCTGAAGCAAGAATTGCTGTGATATATTTTATATCACAGCTGGAAGCTTGTTGGCTTTCTATAGCAGCTTTGCCTTACTAAAAATACTTCAGGATGCCTGTAGAAGATACAAGCACACTTGCTCCTCTCACAGTCTCTCTCGCTGCATATATACTGCAGACCAGTGGCTGGGGAAAAGGGAATAATAGTGATCTCATCATGGCTTTTGTGTTCTCAGATCATGAAAAGTGCACTAGACATTGCCTTACAAATACAATCCCTTAGAGTTTCAGAACACAGAATAAAAATCTAAAAGAGTAAAAATGAAAATTTGTCCCGCTTGTTGCAGCGAAACCAGAGAGTTATAAAGGATCTCTGAACAATATTGAGTTTGGGGTAGCACAATCGCATCACAAAAGATTTACCTTCACTCTGCAAACTCAATACAGGGCAATAACAACCTATTACAAGTAGAGCAATACAACGTCAAAGGCATATTTAAAAGAAATAGACAGAACCTTTAAATCACCAAAATTGTGTTAGGTTCTCCCAAAGGAAATACCCTAGGGACAATTCCTAGCAGGATTTTCAAGAGGTGGTGTTCGTTTGCCAAAAGTTGTATTTATTGCATATCTTATGCATAGCCTGCAATCTTGCCTCTTCTAAAAACACAGAGGTCTGCAAACAAAAAGCACCTGTCCTCCAGGGATGGTTAGGGTGGCAAAATGATAACAATTGCTGTGTACAAGCATGCCCCTGTGTCCCTGAGGTCAACGTAAGTGATTCTGTTGTAAAGCCTCTGCTTTTGCATCAGTAGTGGAAGTAAGGCATGGAGTATTTATCATACGCATCATCCCCTAGGCAGGCAAGTCAGTAGAATGAGATGAAATACATGGTATGTAGCTCTGACAATCTAACTGTAGAAGTGATCAAACCCTCAGATATAATGGAAGATGTAGACTCTAATAACGTACTGGCTATCTAGGCACAATTCTGATACATGTTCCTTTCCTCTCTTACCATAAGCAAGGATTTCTGAAACGGTTACAATTTGGTAAACTATTGAAAGTGACTGGCCCTGATGTTGCATCGAATATCCTTTTTTTCTAAAACATAACTTCTTGAAACCTCCCCTTGCTGCATATTCTGCAGAATGCAGTGGTTTGTAGTTGATCTAGAGAGGCATTGCTGCAGAGATGTGGCCCTTTCAGCCTCTGCTGGAAGACAGACCTCATGCTTATTACCTGTTTTTCTAGATGATGAAGGGGGGTACAAAATTCAATGTGAATAGAGGATTAGCGAAACAGAAGCAATTGATGAGTAATCTCTAATCTAAAGCACTTTTACTATGGATGCTCTAGCCTCTGCATGTATAACGTACTGATACTTTAAAAATGCTCAGCGAAGGAAACCAGATTTGAGAAGGTAAGCACAACAACCACCATCTCCACCTGTGTCTCAGTGGTACATTTGCTTTAAAGTGTAACAGAGTATGTACAAAGCCATTAGGAGGCAAAATAGGAATTTTTTTGTATGCCCCCATTTCAGGAGAATTGGATTCCAATTAATGGAAGGGGCAGCTTTCGTAGTTAACTAAACTGCCTTTAAATCAAAGGTAATTCAGAGCAGGTCACGGGATTGGGTTAACTGCAGAAAGCCTCTTGCTTAAATCCCCAGGTGATACCCGACACACTCGAGCATTAACTTTTGAGATGGGAGCACAGACAGTAAGTTCCAAGTCACACAGTGGTTTCTTTGCATTTGGCCCAAGAACCGTGCTTAAAAATACAAACAGGCTGTACCTGCACAGAGGGCGAAATGCTTAAATGTCAGAATAGTATTGTTAAAACCCTATCTGTATGCATAGCAACTATCATGTGTACTGCAGAGAAAAGGGCTTGTTTCGTGAAGGCAAGCAGGAATAAAAGGCCTGTATCCTGTTTTACCATTCCCAGGTGGCTTTGAAAAAAATTCTTTTGCAATTAAAATGTTATTGACCTCAGTGACACATGTATCGTGTCTCTCAAAACCAACAGTAAATATACAAAATGTTTGTGTAAATACATATATTTGTTTAGTAGAGGCACTTATTAACAGAAGAAACTTTAACAGTTGATGAAAAGCATTCTGTCCTTTCAAGAGAGCATGGAGAGAGATTTATAAACTTCTACTTTTTTCCTGTTCTTCAAAGGGACTATTGTAGGATATTGGGCCACACAATCCCATGTCTATACACTGATGCATAGGCGAGGGGTGAGGAGCCAGATTGTTCCCAGCTGTCTGTGAAAGAGCTGGGTACCACTGTAATACATATGTTTGGGTCACATAACAAGTGTTTTCTTTTTGTGTCCTAAGAAAGGCCTGGGCACACCAGCAGAAAGAGGCTAGGTCATCTCTTCTGACCCAGGCACTTTGGGAAAACTGAGCCACCTATGCTCTTCCACAGGGTAAGGGGGTCTCTGCCCTGGCCTTTTCCATGGCACTGCTGACAGCAGTGGTAAACACCACAAGTTTTTGTGTATGTTATAGGAAGTACTAGCCGTGCCATTTCTAAATTAGCTCCTAATTACATCACCTGAATAGCCTCTGCACAGTGGCAGAGTTAGAGTAGTCATACATCCACTTAAGCCAGAGTAGAATGATCTGGGTACCCTGTAGTCGCATTTACTGGTTGGCTGTAGGAACATCTTTCTCCCTAGTGAGTTGTGTTTTTTGGATCATGGGAGGGTAATAGAAATTCCAAGAATTGGCACTGAGAAAGCTTGGCTTATTTAAAGGAAGGTATATTGAGTATTTGAAGGAACATTAGGTGGAAAGGAATGCTATGTTCATCATGACATTACTTTTCCACTATGTACAGAAGCTTCCTGAGAAGGAGCTAGGAAAAATAGAAGTTTTTGTAAGGGCAGTACCCTTAGATTTCTTTAAGTGAATGAGTTTGGTCTTTATCTCTTTATGGGTATGAAGTTAGGAGCGCATGCCTAGTGATACAGGGAAGAGGTCCTAGGAGAACTGCTCCAGCATTGAGAAGAGAACATGAGAATATTCATGAAGAAGTATGGTTACAGTATTTTGGAGCAGGTCTGGCAGTTTGTCTTCTGCAAGGGTCTGGAGCTCCCCAAAAAGGTAACTCGGGAAAGAGATGTGGCAGGAGAGGACGGGAAAAAAAGGGCGTCTCCTTATTGCTCAGAAGGGCTTGGAGAAGGTTGTGGTTAGGGTTAGGAACAAAACTTCTGGGAGAAATGGCTTCGGAGAAATGGCTTCAGAGAAATGAGTTCTGCTCCCGTATCTCTCTTTGTACCACCAGCCTTGATTTGTTCAATGTTTATCAGAGGCAAGGATGTTTTGATATTTCCCAGGAACAGAACTGAAAAGGAAATCTTTAGCAGCTCATTTCCTGTATGGATGAATGGTTCACGTGAAATGTCCATTGGATCTTCTTTGCCTGTATGCTTTCTTCTTGTTTATTTTTTCACGTGGCCGTTACTTAAAATAGACTTTTTTCGTTTTTCAAGAGGAGATAAGAATATCTTTGCCTATATTTTTCTCCATTTTGCATCACCAAAAAAACATCGATTGTGAAGTGATTGTACTTGTTCTGTAGGACTTCAGCCTTCAGATGCATTGCTTCCAGGATAGGGATATACTTTGCCATCACTCTGTAAGTTATAAAAATGAACTGCTGCAAGATGAATGTTAATGCAGTGTAATGTTTTCTGCAGCATTACATAGGTTTAATGCCACAGTTATAGAAGCAATCTCTGGAAATTGTCCTGAACCTGACAGTCCTCAAAGTCTGAAATTTCATGCAATCAATACTGGTGACAAATTTTAACTGTTCTCTGTGAAACTTCAGCATCATCCAGAATGCTACCCTGACTTGAGTAATGATGCTCAAATTGTATGTGGATTTCTCTATGAAGAGCTTTGCTAAATCTGTGGAAAACGGTTGCCAAGGAAGGTGTCCCTATGTGTGAGGGAGTCTGGCAGAATCTGGATCAATGATAACATGCATATGTGCAGTGGATCTTGTCAAACCTGCATCTTTTCATTAACGTATGGTCAGGTGTGATTGCTGGAGAAAGAGAGCAAACCCAGATCCATGTAAAACTGAAAATAGATTCAATCTCCCTTTATTTTCCAAGGAACAAGTTTGTAAGCTGTGCTGCACAAGCGTTATGAAGTCTGCCTGTCCTTTATTCTTGGAGTGCATTTGCTCAGCTCTGGTAGGTTGACCGAGGGAGAGGCAAAATGACAAATTGTCTGCTTTCTCCTGAATTGAGGGTAATGATGTATATGCAGTAGCGATGAGGATATGGTGGTCCTACAGAAGGAGTTGGTAGCAAGTAACCTGTCTACAAAGTGACATTGGACGCTCCCAGGCTGCTGAGAGAAGGGAGAAGGATATAGCTTCAGTGGCCAAATGTGAAGTATTAATCTGAAGAGAAGCATCCACTTTTCTATTTGTTTATCCAAATTTTTGCCTGTAGCTTTTGTCAATAATTCTGTAATCAGTAATTCTAAAACCCAGGCTTTTTGTCCTCTATAAATGAGCTCCTTGTGAAATCCCATAAGTCAGAGATCCAAGTAGACTGTTGAAAGGCGCAGTGTTTCTCATGTGGCCTAAACACACCATCAGTAAGCAAGTCCCTGCAGATTGGAGCTGTTGGCAAGAGTTGCCTTCCCCTGGAAAATAAAAGGTGTGTTAACAAAAAAAACTTGGGACTTCAGAGAGCATTAGGTGGGTAGGAGTTCCCTACCCGTAAATTCTCATAGAGCTTTCGTTTTCACTTCTATGATGCTAATAGTTTCCCTTTCTAATTTCTCAGCTAATTAGCTTATCTCTCCTGTGCAGGTTTATGAATGAAAACATAGCTCCTGCTGGAGCTCTCTGATGTTCAGGCAGACATCTTGAGAACACAGATCGAACTGATAGCGGGCTATTTTATAGGGCCTTAAAAGCCACTAAGAAGCTAGCAAGGCCCATTAAACTTTCTGTCATGCATATGATGAGAAAAATATACCAGCATAAAATCCACTTTATTGTCCTACTGTGACAGCAGCAGCTATTGTGCCGGGGAGCTTTTGGACAGTAGCTCCACCTCAGTGTTTCTGCTCTGCTGGCTGGTGGAGTTTCACAGAAGGGTACCCAGACAGAGGGGGCTTTGTGGTAGGCTCCCGGTGACCCATAAGGATTACAACACATAGCCTGGTGGTTTGACAAGGAGGAAATCTCAATAAAAGTGGAGTGACCTCTTTCAGTTTCCTGTTTCAAGCCTCGCCGTTTACTTCCTCGCACACAGATTGGTTTGAAGAGGTGGTTGCATGCTGTATTCAAGGCTCGTTTCATTGTGAGTTGTGTTTAGTTGGCTTTTCTTAGGGATGTTTCTCTTCTCCATTTTCCTCTATGATATCTTTAAGCTGACAGGAAAAAATACTGTGTCTTTACAAGGGTCTGTGCTCACTTTGAAGAAAAAATATTTGGCATCTACTGAGCTAGAAACTCAAGGTGAATTGCAAAAGACTTCCTTTTTTTTTTTACCTCGATTTCTGTTTTACAGTCTAAATGATCTATAATGAAAGCAAGCAATTATTTGCCTTTTTGTCTTCAACTTATTCCTAAATAATTACTTTCCCTTTTAATAATAACCACTCTGCAGTTATACTGTATGTGCCAGAGACTCTGCATTTCCCAAACAGTGCCCATGAGATTAGTTCACACAGATCCTGTGGACTGTGGTCTCCTGCTGTCATTAGAGAAACACATGCTGGGTCCAGCTGATGCTGCATGGAGAAACTGAGCTGTCAGCATGGGATTACCTGTGCTAAGGTGTACTAGAGCACTGAGTTAGCCTCTTCCCTTCTTCTCAAATAGAAGGCATGTTCATGGAGAATAAACATGACTTAGAATTAGCAGCCTTGTGTTAGGTTGGTGAATATGGCTTTATTATTTTTATTTATTTTTGACCAAGTAAATCTTTTCCTTTCTAGAATAACTTTCCCATTCATCCCTTCCCTTCCCAAGATAACCTCTGCCATCAAGTATCTTAGCTTCTCTCCGTTGAAGCATCATGTTCATGTGAATGCATGTGTTATTACTTCTGGACATGACCAATGTCAGCACAATGTGGAAACTGTATTTCTATTTCTGTTCACCTAGGATTGACCCTGACTTTTTCTCTGAGTCCTAATTGAGACCTTCTGTCCATAAAAGCCAAGTGAAATGCTCAGGGATGTTACACATGATGTTTATAGTCCTAAAGGCATACATGGAAGGGGCCTGATGGCATGGCCAGTGACTGAGAGCTGCTTCTTATTTTTAATTACCTATTTTATAGATGGGCTTCCACTCTCTTGCACAGTTTCTCCTGGCACCTGTTCTTGTGCTTGCACTGTTGTGGCAGAGAAGAGTTGCCTGAAGCCTCCACACAGAGATACGTAGCTGGCAGGTGGATGGTTTGGTTTTGTTGTTGTTTTATTGTTAAGGAACTTAAGACATAATCTTGGTGCTATTCACACATCTTACTAGCATGGGAATTCTGGGACTCAGTTTGGCTTTCTGAATGTAGCCATGCAATCTACTATTGATAAACACTTCCACAATGTCTCTGAAATATGATGTAACACATTTTTTATTCAGGGATGCTGAATGTCTCCCTGCTAAGACTGTATAAAGGAGGTTTGCTGCTTGCTGACATATATGGGGAAAGTGAGATATGTCTTGTGGAAGTTGTAGATCTTCAAGAATCTGTGTTAAAATCAAAATGCTGATACTTTAGGTGATGTGCTACTTCATTACAGACTTGGTGTTTCTTCAGACCAAGATTAGTAATAGCGGGCTTGCATATTTCTGACTTCCCCTGGCCTGAAGACTTACAGAAATTTGTGCAATTTTGTTTCAAGAACACTTAAAAGAAGAACAGATCCTACGTCTCGTGCTTCACCGGTTGTCAGAAGTCAATCCATAATCAAACACTTCGGGGGCATCTCTGGAAGATACTGCTCTTTCAGGTGGCTGCCAGCTACCCTTATTCTCAGACCGAAGCAAAGAAAGCCACTAGCCCTTATTGTTTTGTACTATAGCTTTTTTGGAGGTGTTTTTATCCCCTCTCCCCCACCTCCCAAACCCTCAAACCAAACATCAAAACAACAATGGAATAACACTCAGATTTTGAGATTCAGATCTGAATTCATCAAGCTGCTGCTCTTCAGTCAGCAAGTGTGCCTGTGGTACAAATGAGGGAGAGTGCATCTTTTGTAGTCTCTGCTCCACCATCTCACTGCACTTGCGAGAGCAGGGAGAAGAATGTGACATCCAGGCAGTCTGAGTGCCTCAGCTTTCTGGCCAAAAGCAGAATTCAAACTGCCTTTAAATTCACTGACTGTTTCCTTTTGAGAGTGTACATGGGGTGACTGAAGCAGTATTTTTCTCACCAAGGCAAAGATTAATTCTGTAAGGGATCAAGTCTGCTTATACTGGGAGCAAAACCACTCTCCCTCAGGTAATCAATCAAAGTCACTGAAATTAATCCATGCATAAATGCCAAACTTCTTCAGCTTCTAACTATTCACTGGCAAAGACCTCTGACTTTGATGTTCATCTCTTAATTCTACACCTAAAACTTCTATTTGGAAATGTTCTTGCTACTTCCCAGGCCATTCCTAACATGTTAACAGGCTCACTCAGTTATTCCCACATGGTGTCTGTAACAACATGCTGCTTTACTCCAAAGTCTTATCAGTCCCCAGAAAGAGCTTCAGACTCATCCATAAAATACATAAACATTCATGGCAGAAGGTGAGCTCACTATCCAAAAATACTGATCTGTGTGAGAGTAGTTCGAAGTACATAGCCTTCATTTTGATCAGGAATGAATGTGACTCTTAAGGCATTTTAATTTTTCATGCACGTGATGGTAGTGGGTTTCTTATTTGTTGTTTTGTTTTGTTTTGTTTTTCTTCTTAAAGCTTTCCTTGTGATTTAAAAGCAAACTTCCTTGTTGGTTCGGGCGGCTGGTAGAAAGCTCTGTCTGAGGGTGAGAATTAATGCGACCGTCCTGTCCCCTGCCAGGCTGCACTTGCTCCCTCCACCGTCCCCGCAACCTCTCCCATGCTGCTAAGGTCCATGTCAGACAGAGCCCCCTGTCATGTTCCCCTTTCACTCACTGCGTTTTTCTGAGAGCTGTCACCACCCCCTGGAAGCACATCTTCAGTGTAGACACAAGGCTCCTACCAGCCCCGGCGGCAGGCTGGGGATGTGAAAGTAAAATTTATGTCTAGTGGAACTCAGTCTGCAATGAGTGTCCTCAAATTTCAGGTTACTGCGAGAGCGACTGTGCTTGTGCTGTGGAAAATGAGTCTGGCTGAGGGCAAGCATGAAAGCTGCTAGCAGTGATCTATCCTCATCTCACTGAGACCTCAGTGCAGTCCAAGATGTTTAAGTAACAGTCTTTGCAAGATGCTTCCTTAAGTGCAGAGTGGCAGGGCTGTCACCTGCAGTATAACTTCAGTTGCTTTGCCTTGGTTAGTTAGCAATTGCAAACATGTTAATATATTCCTTTTATCATATTAAAAGGAATTTGAAATGTAGGATTTCAAACACACAAGAGATGATTTGTATCTGTGTTTCTGATCTCTGGTACATTTTCTCTCTCTATCCTTAATTTCATTGCCACGTGCTATTTATTTTTATTTTTTCCACAAGCAGCTGACAGGGTGGATGCTGAATAAATGAACAAACAGGGTATGTGCATTTGGTAAGCAAGCAGTTTGCAGGAAAAGAAAAGATGGTCTGGTCCTTAGGGTGATGCCAGCGGTTTGCTCTGACAGAAGTAAATAGCTACAAGCTTCCCACATGTTCTTTTTCCCCCTTTTCTCTCTGTTTTCCTATTTTTCTATTATTTTGCTGTTTCTTATTTCTCCATCTCCTGATGAAATTGGTCATAGACCTGTTGTTTAACAGGCTCTGCTGAGCTGTTAGAATGGGCTCATTTAATACAGTAACAACCATAATAAACAGGTACACAGAAGCTGCAAAGCTGCACCTTTCCCACAGTGGTACACAGCAAGCCTTTGCTGACATTACCCACCGGCCACAGTAAAAAATAAATAAATAATAATAATAAGAAGAAGAATTTTAAAAAGGTTAAATTATGCCTTTATCACTCCAGTTTCATAAGTAATACTGTAAGATGTTGGTGGCAAACCGTTGGCAGTGGGTTCTGCAGGGGCAAACACAGGTAAAAAACGTGGATGTAAGGAGGTGTTTTAGTTTCTTGGCTTTTTACCATCCAAACTATTTTGATTGGCAATAAATAAAATTAATCCTGCCCTAATCAAGTCTGCTTTGCCCACAGTAATACTTGCTAAGTGATCCCTTGTCCTTTTCCAGACCCACAAACTTTTTTGTCTTACTTTCTCTGCCTGCCCTGAGTAAGAGGGACAAATGGAGAGCCCTGGGTGGGAGTCTGGTGGCTGCCCAAGGTCAACCCACCACAGTAGTACACCGATTTGGAAGTCAGGCTGAAATTTCATTCACCTCATCTATTCATTATGTATTAGTCATGATGAAAGCTCTTGCAACTTACAGTAGTACAGGAAAAAAGAATTCCAACTACTCACAGATGCAGAGAGAGCAGAAAATTCCCTATGTTAAGAAATGTAGTAATATAACTCTGCTAGATCTTCCCAACCTTGACCAACTGCACAGCTCTTTCCTTTTTTTTTCCCTGAACCTTCCCCAGACAAAGCGTGTAATGGCTTTATTTTTGTTTTGTTTCAAGACTGAACAACTTCTTCAAGTGACTGTCATTGGAGGCTACTTAAATTCAAGCCTTGGTGTGTGCTGTCAGCTCAGGACTCTGCTGCCAGAAACAGTGGAAGAACCTTTCATGAATTAAATGTCTCTCAATTTGATTAAAGTAATTCACATTTGGGCCCTTTCCCTGACAGTACTTCTTTCTACCCCAAATATCTATTTCCTTGGCAAGTTGTGTAATCCTCTGATCTTTTTCCCAACTAAATTTCCAGATTCCAAACAGACAGTGGTGTAGCAGTAGGTTGTAGCACTAGCTGGCATCACTGCTTTTTGCCCCTTCATATCATAGCTGAGTTCAGTAAAGTTGTAGACTCAGAGCTGAAGCCTTTGGATTTCCAGAGCAAGGGGGCTTGTGACATGCTTCCCTCTCTGAAGAGTCCTCTTGGTTAGCACTCACTTTTCTTACAGTGCCTTCAGGTGTCAGGACAATTTTAGACATTTGTAGATGAGGTGAGTTTTGAGATGTGGAGTATCTGTCCCTGTCTGGACTAGGGGTGACTTCATTAGTGTCTTGGTGCATTTCTTTTCCCGAGCAAAATGTGCAGCTGTTGTAATTTCTCAATGTGTTGATAAGGAAGGGTATGCAGTGTTTTTTCTAAGTATTTATTTTCCCAAGTGAATTAATTAATAAAAAGATCTGTTCTAGTAGGCAAAAGTGTTTACAAGTTTCAGCCTATTTAGTGAGTTAAATACTGGTGAAAAATGTGGGGTTTTCCTTGTCTTGCTGACTTACGTGAAAATTGCTACCTGTGCACAGTAAATCCTCCTGAATTTTCCTTCTTTCTTTCCCCTTGAGAAAACAAAGCTTTGATATCCACCTGGTTGTAGTCTCGCTGTAGTCTAAATATCTAAGTTAGATCTCCAGAAAACAGTCCTACAAAGTTCTTGCCATTTTTGCTTATTCGTTGAATTCATTGAAATCTGGAAGTATTTATATGCGCATCCATGTACCACCTCAGTGCCTCATTTCTATTACAACTAAAGACAGTTGGTCCTGTGAAGACTATTTCCTCTACTTCTGGACAGCACTGGTAATAGTCATACCAGAACACTTGATCAATGAAAATCACACCCAGATCAGCCAGGATCTCGCCAATAACAGCGAGTGTTACCTGATTTTATTAGCATCATGCTAAAATGATAAACTCCAGAATATGTTCAAGTCCACATTCTATCTCATTCTGAAGATTCATTTGGGTAGCCAAGGTCTACCACTAAGTTTCATGTAGGAAAAGAAATAAAAGCAGTAAATGTTCTCAGAGAAAGCAGTGACATGCCCTTCAACTTGATGGTAAATATCTAGAAATATCTTTGAAGTGTTTTCATGCCACCAGCCAAGGTGACAGTCATACACTATGGATGTATCTGATGGATATTGCACAAATATGTCAAGTCCTTTCCTTTTGTAGGTTAACAATTCTGACAGACTTTTTGCTCTACCTGAAAACTGATCATTTAAACATGTCATTGAAAAAATTTGCCTTCATTTGAGGATACGAATTGTACAGAAATTCAAAGACTTCAGCTGTTTTTATCATCTGGCTACTAAATATGACTAAGTGAAATACTGGAAATAGGACTGTGAATTTAAGACTGCAAATAGAATATGATTAAGGGCACAGCCAGCCTATGATCTTCTTCAGGTTTCTCCCACTATTTCTTTAACTTGTAATGTCTATTTCAGCTGTGGAAGCCAAGTCTTACTGTGGTTTGAAATGTAGTCAAAGAAATGTTGAGCTAATACACAAGAAATTCAAGTCACATACTTGGTTTAATATTGCAAATTTCTTTCTTCTGTTTCTAAGTAAGAAGCTTTCAGACACAAAACAGTCTAAAATTGACCACAATAGGATGCTATGTGAGTGGGTAGGGTCATTCCCTATCATATGCAAGGTTATTTTAAGGCAGCTAAGACCGCAGTGTCCCACCTTGGTTCATCTAAGAGGCTGCTGTGGAGAGTGACAGATTCTTATTTCCACTACTCCCAAGCTAATAATCTAGTCGCTATTAGCTTTAGTAGTGTTGCAGTATGCACTGCAGCACAGGTCAGCACAGAACTGAGTGAATCCTCTCTTCAACTCTCACATTCCAAGCTGAGGGTTTCCACAAAAGTTTGCAGAAAGCATCTCTCATCACGTTATTCTGAACAGCTTGAGGAAGAAAGGTTTTCATCTGATTGTTTTTACTTTTTTCTCAAAGTCATAAAACATATCAAGTGTGTTAAATAATAGGAGCTTTTCTTACCACTACCCTATACTATATACAGATCTTGTTTAAGCACCAGCATCAATACAATTCAATGTTTTTTCTGGTTTTACTGATTACCTGAGATCATAGTAGTATACTCACAATGCTATTTTAAATCAGTTTCTTCAAATAGAATCTCAGCAAAGGCATCCTTAGTAAATACCTATCCATCATTCTTTGTTTGCTTATTAAGAGAACAGTACTGTTTTTCCTCACAGGTTCCCAATGAAATAATTTGCTTCATGTTAATTTCTTGAATTGCAGTCAATTACACCAAATCAGACACTTCTAACATGTTCAATGTTCTTAGGATGACAGCCTTCTTAAAAGTAACTTTTTCTAACTTGGAGCAGGAAAATATGTTGAAATATAGAAAATTAAGTTGTTGTGAGAAAGGATTCAGTATTATCTCATTAGGGACTGTCTGAAGCATTTTTTAGCCTTCTTACACTTGTTCCTCTTTTAAGAGCATATCACAAGATTTAATTATTTTTTTTCCAAAGGGTTTTGTTCACAGTAACCTTTTCAACTTGTAGATCCATGCAATACACTAGTTTTGACAGTTGTTCTAATGTAGCCTATGGGTTGGCCTACATCCAGCCAATTTATTTAAACTATTCAGTCTCAAAGATTGGAAGTTTCCTATTCAGTAGGATTTGAATAGCATTTCCCTGTACTTCAAACTCATTCATCAGCATTTGGAATCAGGTATGGCTACTATCTTTGCTGACAGTGAATACACAGGGCTGTACCTTGGGTGGTGGGTATTTCCAGCGTTAAGCACAATTACAGACACCAACCTTCAGGTGAGGTGAGGTTTATTCATTTCTGCTGTGGCCAAATGCTTGTGAATGGACTGGAGCTGTCCAAGCAAGTGTAACTCACAGATCCTGCAGGCCTCACAGAGACCTTCCATGTGCCTGTGTGCTGCTTCAGGGTGCACAGGTACCTGTGAGCAACCACAGGGAGCTCATAAAAAATCAACCTATCAACCAACAGCTTACAGCTCAGTATGTGTCCCATGCTACAATCATCCAGCTTAATCAACTATTGCTGTAAGTGCTTCCTATGTGATACTCATGTTCTAATTTCTGAAGAGTTTTTAGCTTTTAGGAGGCAGCATGTGGGTCTATTACTCATTTCACCTTTGTATTTTGTCATAAAGCTAACATCTGATGAAAGCAAATTGAGGGATTCTTTCATTAAGTTACTGACAAACCACAACGATGCATATCTTGGTACAAACACCGTGCAAAGCATCAAGTATGCAGGCAATACCACTGCTGCAATCAATAATAAGAGCATAGATATTGACCAACCTGATAGCCTTACTTGTTGCAAGGAATAAGAAGAGGGATTACCCTATGATAAAGCTGACATATTTCTGCTACTCTCAATAAGCACTTTTCTTGCACTATATTCATAAAGAGAGCTGGATTAGTAGATGACCACAAAATAACAAAGCTTGTAATATGCCTTGTCAGTTGGAGGTGGAATCCAGAAACAAAGAAAGGTAAAGGAGAGTTGGGAAATTCTGTCCTTAAAATGTAGGTCTGGGGAGTGGCTTTTGTGTAAGGAATGACTGAGCAGGCTTGGACTCTGGCTTTCAACAGAGAGAACTTCTGGTGTGAATAACAGAGACTATCAAAATAAGGAGAAGCGTGGAAATGATGGATAGGTATGGGCTATTCATTATTTCATCTATATACAAAATCAAGGGCTTTTGGATGGTGTGATGAGAAACCATGGTCAAAACAAATGCAAGGAGATGACTTCTGCACTCCAACATGTAGTAGCTGCATCCTTATCAAAGGATAGTGTAGATTTGCAACACTTACATAGGTTCAATGGAAGAATGGACAAATATTTCAAAAACAGGTCCATAGAGGATTAGTAATTAAGACAAGCCACATCACTGTGAGGAAATTCTCTCAGCTGTAAGTTGTCTGGGGCTGAGACAGTGGCAGGGACACATCTTGCATATTGCCCTTTTCTCATACCTACTTATGGCCACCATCAGAGATAATGTCCTACAGGGACTTTGGTGCTGAAACGGTATGGCCTTTCCTGTGTTCCCTAATCTCTAGTGAGATTTTACTGAATCAGGTTAATCTTTCTATCTTTATGTTGCTGAAGCAAGCTTTCTATACCACCCGTTAAGTTCCAGTGAAAGATTGAGACTACTTTGCATCCCCTTCAGGGACATGAGCTCCAAGGAATGAAGTTTATTTTCATCATATAGACTTACTTAATGTAACATGTATATTAGCACTTACAAAATGTTTTAGCACAGATTAATGCAAGTAACCTACAGGCAAATATTTTACTCGTGTGAAATGCCCTAAAAGAGGGAAGAATTTTATTTGTCACCTAGATCAATTTCCAAGAGATGTGTAATTTTGAGTCTCAAAAACTGCCTCCTTCATAAAATGCAAAGCTGACAGATGCAGGTTTTGTGGCTTTAAATTAAAAAAAACCTTATAAAGATATCTATATAAATAAAAGAGAATTCAATGCCCTAAAACCAAAGCAAATAAAAATTCAATGGGCCTTCATATACCGGTGTTTGTACTCAGAAAGCAAGGTTTAATAAAATTCTTTAATTTTATGGCAGAAGACATGTCAAGTGCAGTTTAGATTTCTCAGACAATAATCATATTTTCTTGCAAGTGGCTGATACACTTATTTTTTAGAGACAGACACAACAAATAATAAGGGTTTATAGTTGAGAAGAGAAACAAGCATTTTTATCAACATGAAAGGGGCATCATAAATTTATGAGACCTCACATACAGCTATAATACAATAAATTAGGAGGATTAATGTAATTGTAGGCTACAGTAACCCTCACTAGTAGAATGCCTATTTTATGGAGCTTGATAATATAGTTTATCACCGCCTCCATGGGAATTCCCACAATATATTAGCTGTGGTGTAACAATAAAGCACACACAGTAAGAGGCATGTCTCTTTTGACACACATTCTCTTCCCACACTTATTTTACCAGGGAAACAACTCCGGTGCAGTTTAATTAAACTGCACTGCAATGAATTAGTCCAGGTCTTAGCCCTCTAACAGTGAGGAGCCTGGCATTACCCCAGGGGGCTGTCCCCCTGTGACATCAGAGACTGCGGAGAACCTGGGAAAAAAAGTGCAGGGTCTCTCAAGTGACACTGTCACCATGCAAGGCCTTAACTGTCAATCACTGGATCTGAAAAAAGCTCAGACCACTTTGCGTCAAACTTTATCTGCCTACACTTGTTCACTTTGATCTGACCTTCAGGATGAGATCAGCAAGTGATGTGGAGAAGTATTTAGAAGACCTCCCCATTTAGGAAGAAGGCAGACTTTGGTGGCAGATAAAAAACCCATGTCAGTAAACATTCAGCTGACAAGACTTTAATTTCTCTATGTGATTCTTAGCACGTGTGTGTCTTGAAATCTGAGTCTAAGAGGAAATGCTTAGATTACACAGAGAGGAATTGCAGAACCACAGCCTGTGGGACTCTTTGGTGCTGCACAGGTCATGGGAGTGAATCTATTCTTAATTCTTTGAAATAGAATGTACCTTTCTACAAAACAATAATTCCCTCTGTATTTTGCTATTGCCAGCATGACTAAGGCTACCACAATCTTTGGAACTTCTTCAGTGGCTAACTACTATTCATTTTTTAAAAGAGACTCTAATTTTGTGGATGAGGTTCACCAAAGATACACTTGTGGTTTTACACCACTGGATGGTATAACAACTTGCGTTAAATCAACTGAGAAGTAATCTCTTACCAAATTTCTGTTCCCTGAAGATAGTCAAAGAGCATGATTGAGTCACTGTAACTGGAGCACACTGAGATCTTCAGTCTCCTAACAAGGTAGATTTCCCACACCTTTAATCAATCCTTTGTATCTCATATTTGCAACTAGTACATTGAAACTATACTAAGGTGATATACTCTTCGAAGAAAAGAAATTGATAATGATTTTTTTTTCAAATTGAATTGTCTAATTCTCATGATCTTGGAGGGGAGTTTAATACAGTCAACAGTATTTCCCTAGAGACAAACGTTGGAACATATAGAAAGGTAATTCCCAATAAAACACAAAAAATAATCATCCATTATTTATAGATATGCCTGTATAGAACTTCTTATTAATCCATAAAACTGTTTAGGGGTAGGAAATAATTTAATCTTTTCTAAATGCATTTTTAGTAAGAGTTCCTTGCCAGGCCAAGCTTAACTTTTTTTTTTTTGTACATACACACCATGCTACAGAGGAATTCATTAGACAATGGCAATTAGATCTCTAATCATCGGGCACTGTTGGAATTACTGCACTTGGTTTAAATGCCAGACATAGTACCTTAGTGACTGGCTTATCCTGTCTCCACATTTCCATCGGCTACCAAGCCTGAGAAATGACAGTTGCATTAGATGTCATGTAAAGCATCTGACCTTGCTCTCCCAGCACTTGATCTTCGCACTTCAGGCGGACATTTATCATTGTCCTGCAGAGACAGAATTCAGGTGGTTCAGATTCACTACTGGTTTTCATGCTATAAAGGGATTACAATGGCCCATTGACTTTATCTTTCTATTGCAGGAGATATGGAAATACAATTTTGCTACTAGCTGGCCAGGTGAATTTACTTGGTGGAGGGAGAGAAGAGAAGGTTCTTCTAGGTCAAAAGACTAGGAAGAAGTGTTTAGCCTCAGGGGACATAGTCTTCAATTCACTCAAATTCCCTGTGTTTTTAACTGCTTTGCTGGTAGAGTTGAAGATTTTGATTAATCAGTTTTCACTGCTTTGTTTTTTATGACACAGGGAATGGCAGAGGTCAGAGATATTCAAATGGGATAAACATATTGAATAATGGCAGTCCTAGGTGCAAAACAGTAGTCCTTCCACAAAATGGAAAAGACCTTCTGTAACTAGCAGAGGTTCCTCTAATAAAAACTTCCCATCACATCTCTTTGAAAATTGAAAACTGCAGTACACTGCAATGGACATAAGATTTCAATGGGATTTTGTTAGGTCCCTGTGAAGAATTTGGCCCAGTGTGTTGTTTTCCAATGGGATCCAATAGACAGCTTTTATGCTAAAGTCTTGCAAAGAGGCTGATTAGGGTTTTCACAGACCAATGTTCCAATTTGTAGGTTTCTCTGTATAGCAGAGATGGGTTAATGCAAATCACAAGTCTGAAAGTCATGGTTAATCCCAGTCTCTGTGGATTGTGAGTATAGGGCATATACTTCCCTTTATCATGTGAAGGAAAAGAATCTGAACCTGAAACAATTTTTAAAAATAAAGTGAAATCAATTCAGTTTTGTAGACTTTGGGTATGGTATTATTTTCTGAGAAAACAAACACAAGGACTTTACAAGTGCTATTTTGGAGGCAGGCAAGAAAAGCAGCATTGACAAGCATCATCTTGCCTAACTGTAAACTCTTATTTTAATGTTTTCATGAGCAAAATTTTTATCCTAACCATTAAACTAACTTTGCCTGAGTAGCTAAGCAGTATTTGCTATCACTACAGACAAATACAGAGAAGAAGGTAGCTGGGAATTTGCAGTAACATGCCAACTCTTCTTGGTTTTGTTTTTTTACTTTACTTTGGCAGGAGAGATGCAAGACTTATCCCACTCAGTTAGTGCCCTCAGTGCCCTTCCAAACGTGGACTGCAAAGGTAACAATCTTCGTAACAATCTTCTAGGTTCTGGATGGGATTTTTTCCTGTTTTGTTTAAAACTGACTAATAAAATTGTCCCCATCTTTAGAAACATTAAGGAGCTCAGAATTTCCATGAAGTCTTAAACACTATTTTACTGAGATCCGTATCTTATTTGATATTTTGCAAATTCTAATAAAACAATTAAAGACAGGTTGAACTATTAGAATGTGGTGAGTTTCATTTGATGGACTGTGTATAAGTAAATTAAATAACTATTAAATTTTTCATTCAGATTATAGTTTTAAGTGTTGTATATATGCCAGTATGGTTAGAACTATAAAACAAAAATAAGTGAATAATCTCAGGTCGCAGTGCGTTGCCTTATTGTGGGAATACACATACGTTTTTACTTCTATGAGAGGCAGGGCAGACTCTATCCAACTATTCAAGAACAAAGGGAATGCTATTTTATCTCATGACTCACCACCAGAGTTGTCAGCAAAAACCTAGCTGCAGGTTCTTTATTATTGCTGTGAAGTCAGAAGTGTGAAACTTTTCTGTTATGCTGAGTTGCAAAAATCAAGGGTAAAAAAATCTTGTAAGCTACAAAACATACAAATTTGACTTGGAAGTTGTTAAGAAATTACATGATGCTAGACTTTTCTTACCACATTTCTTGCCACTGTGGACATGCCTATGGAGTAATTGGTTCTGGTGTGAGTTATGTACTCAGTGCCAAAGGTGAGAGTGAGAGTCAAGGTCAATTATTTGACTGTTGTGCCCACAGCAAAGGGGATTTTTGTGGTTCCGAATTCTCATTCAGGGTGGGAGCATGATATGCTGTTGGAAATCCTTTTCTTTCCTATTTCACTGCTGCCCTCCTTTTCTGACAGGATCTAGTTTCTGCCTTAAAAATTTTACTAATCATTTCTATGTTCCAAAATATGTCAACTGTCTATTAACTACAACTGCGTGTGACCATGTAGCTTTCATTTAATAATATTATTTTAGTGACTCAAATGGTACAGGAAACCTGGAATTCCACATGAGAGGGCCAAACCCTCTATCCTCTATCTTTTAAGATATAGCCTTCAAAATAATGCAACTTTAACTAGAAATGCAACCCATAAATTACTGTGCAAAGAAGCAGAATTTGGGACTCTTTCATTGTATTTTGCATGGATAAAATCTTGCTGTGTCTAAGCAATGTCTGAAGTTTCTGGTTGATTTTTATTATTTTTTTCTTAATCAGTGCTTTCCTGGATAGCACGTTTTTATTAGGATACAGAAAGAAATCTTTTCCAAGAAAATTCATTAGCTGCACTAACACCGTTCTCAACATCTGAGGACTTTGCATAACTACAATTGAACTGGAAGGCCATATTGATTCTCAATACCTGAGCTTGAGACCAAGCATAGTCTCTATTTGCTTGCTGGGCCTCCTGCAGGGGAGTTTGACATCAAGGAGACAAACTAGCTAAGTCATAATTAGCCCCGAGCTTGTTTGGTGTAAATTGTAAACAATATATCAAGTTGACTAATTGTAATGAGTCTAACTACCAGACACTGAACCTTGGGGATTGGCGCGTCCTGTCGCCACATTAGCGCTTGATGCTTCATCCGAGAGAAGAGCCGTGCACAGCCTGTGTGTCAGGAATCCCAGCACTTGAACTCGGCACTGCTCAGGGACATCCATCAATGTCACCAGTGGACGGGAGTCAGGTGCCCCTGATTCTCCAGGGCTCGTGCAAGTGCAGCCAAGCCACTGCACAATTTCTCACGTTAATCTGTGCAATTTGAGGGCTTTCTCAGATGTAGAAAGGTTGAAAGGAAGCAGAAGACTCTTCAAGAAATTCACAGGCACTGTGTTTCTGTTTTCATGGAAACAAGCTGTCTTCTGAAATGTAATTTTATTGAAGAAACAACCAAGCCCCTTCTTTACTATTCTATTTCATACTGTTCAGTCATTTAGAAGCTGAAAAAACTAATCTACAGAAGGCTTAATAAATATTTATTATTTACCTTGGAAGAATTTCCCTGACATCACACAAAGGCAAACAGAGTTAACATGGGTCATAGGGAGTTGGTGCTTTTCAACAAACAAGAAGAACTCTGACTACTAATTTTGCTCGACTGACACAGATTGACCATACAACTACATCAGTACATGCTGCTCTTGTTCAAAGCTATGGGATCAAATGGGCACAACAGGAGAAATTACATGCTATTTGTCTGTGGAACCTGCTCTATCACAGTATCAACAAGACATGGGAGCAGAGCGAAGATTCTTATCAGAGCAAGATTTGGTTAGCTTATATTAACTCTGAATATAAGAAATATGCCCATGCATGTGTTTCAGGTAATGAGTGGTGATATAAAGGAACAAAGATGAATGCCTGAAACATTTCATTGCAAACCAGCAAGCTTTTACAAGATAAGAAAAAAATATCTTCATGCTATCTGATGAGCCCCTAAGCTCTTAGCAAAATAGTTTTCCCTGCTTATCCTCATTTTTTCCTCGTTTCTAAATTACATTTGGTCTTGTAAGTGTATCAGGCATGAAAAAGAAAAAAAAATAATAAGAGTCAAGTGTGCACATAACATGTGGTATTGAATGATACTGCAAGGAAGCAAATCATAATAGCTGTAAAAATCTTTCAGAATTCAAGCAATGCGCCTACTGGGACATAAAGTATCTGTGGGCAAGGATTAGCAACAAGTTCTTTCATTACTCAGCCACAGCTCTGGCCTTAACTGGGAAGTGAAAATGTTTCTCAGCTTATTTCTGGCTCCCAGGGATGGTAGGCATAGCTTTTTCTGTCACCCATGCAGAAATACCTCCTGATGAGATCATCTTAAAATGCAATTCTTTATAGTTTATTTCCCGATGCTTCAGAGAAGTGCCCACTAAATACTGTCTCATAGTCAATGAAAGAAATGCTTTCTTCAGTCTCACGAGGATGTCCACCATGCAAAGGGAAGATCTGTTTCTCCTTCCCTCTAGCACGTGCTTAATGCAAGGCTGAGGGAGCTGGGAGGTGCAGACAGCTGCCCACTGGCACACCACAGAAGTCAGTCCTGAAGGGTCTGTGGGAGCAGTGAGCAGTGCAAATGTATTCCAGTCATTAGTCATCTAGTCAGTTATTATGTTAAGGAGGGAAGTTAGGAGTTGTACTTGGTAAATTTTAGGACAGAGTCAGACCAGGAACAGTCTTCATTTGCCAGTGCAATCTTTCAGAGAACTTTGGCTTGAGGTTCCTTTTTTAAATGATGGTGGTGTTCACATGCTAGATGTTTTTTATAAGTTATTTATTGTTTTTGTGGCATCAGTGAAAACTGTATAAACCAACTAACTGTATCAAACTATTCTTAGCCTGTTATACCATTTCTAATGACTACATATGATAAAGACTGAGGATGTTAACTGCTCATAATTCAGGTGCTCCTGAACCTCACAGATTCTCTTAATTTAAACACCGTGTTATAAAGTCCCCATATCGTAACAGCAAGTGTGAGGCCCTGATACTTTATGAGTCTGAGGAAGTTATGTGTCCCCCAGGCTTTGAAGTGGTTGGCTTCTGAAGCAGGCAGACTTTACGGGCCAATTCACAAACACTAGAGAAACGACGTGGATGCTGAATCAACTTTGTCTCCAACTGGTTTTGAGCCTGTGTCGATCGGTCTGTGAAAGAGAAAACAGTTTCTCCTAAGTGTGCTGTGCTCTCACTGAAATCTGAAGCCCAACTGTGCTCACTTAGCTGGCTTATTTTAGGGCAGTGGGAAGAACAGTGAGTCTTTATCATAGTGACAAAGGTATAATATTTGCTTGTCACCAAATCCTACCCAAAAAGAGGGCACCAAACAGTACATTTTGCTTCATGCCAACAGCGGTATGTCTGCGGTCCCCAGCATCCCAGGAAACCCATTCATCACCTTGCAAGGCTTCAAGGTGTTAAATAACTACAGGCGTGGTGCCAGGATGGACAGAAGGTTTGTTAACTCATAAGGACGTCTGGAGCTCCAGACACGTAACTCATGCCACAGGTTTAGCATGGTCCCAGCATATAATCTTATGCTGATTTGCAAGAGCACATTGTGGAATGAGCTGCACATAACCCTGTAGGTTTCTTGGGTGTCTCTGCACTGGGCTGATAAAAGGTCAACTGGGCTTTGCTGGGCACACACAAGTTGGTGCACTTTGGAATGGCTGTTTCATGCCTGTGTTAGAACCTTCTGTTTGCCAACAGGGCGTGATCTGCCAGTTGAACCCATGGAAGGACTGTGTAAAGCAAATAAGAACTCTGTTATTCTAAAGGCCTGTATCAGCTTACCCTTTTATTACATTGGTCTCCCCTATGAGAGCAATGACAGGGACCTAGCAATAAAAATCCAGAACTCCATTAAGCCTGCACAGCCTCAGTTTGTAGCACCACCATTTTTGGTTAACCTGTTTTCCTGTGATTCTGAGATTTTTATACCTCAGAAAGTGAGTCCCTATGATGGTTTCACAGTAATTAACTAAAAAAAATTGAAGAGCTTTTAGTTGTGGCCAACCACTATTTTAATCATCCCCAGACAAAACTGCATGATTGAGTTTGCATGAAAACAGGAATGAGCCTAATATATAGAAACATAAAGACAGAGCAGGTGTGTTTTCTACAGTGAGACTGGGGGACCTAGAAATTCAAGGCAAAAGTGTTTACTTGTGGCCCCCTAACTGTACCATCTGAAATGTGGATTATACATAAAGGATTTCCCTCTGCATTATCCAGTGCCTCTGTTGTTGTGGTATGATGACAGTCCAGCCCCTCATTTCTGATTGAGTCTATATCTCTGGCCAAAATGAAAGCCCTTGACTCATGTTAGCTGCCTTGCTTCAAAGCCTCTTCCCATTTTATTTCTTTTGTCCACTAGTAAAGTAATTTTAGTAATGCACATCTTCCACTAAATCTTGAGATTAACCAGCTTTCCTGATTTAAATGGCTTTATTGATAATGGAATATTTTGAAGTGTATTATACTTTAGAAGTATTCATTGTGGATACATCTCATTTTCTACCTCCAGATATTGCATACAGTACAATTTCAGGTTTAACACTTTGGGTGTACTATCTATCTGAAGTATTTTCTGCCTCTTCTGAAATGCAGGGAATTAAGCTGATAAATATTTCAGTATTGGGCTCATGTTATGATTTTGAAGTTAACTATAACGGTAATGAAACAGCAAAGCAGTTTTAAGGGTCAAATTCTGGCCCTACTGGTAAGTAGACTATGTGCAGTTCTCTTTCTCATTGGAAACTGAACATGTATCAGATATAAGTTCAGATGTTATGCTATAGCAGTATGAATCTCAGTATCCATACTTTGAGAAAGATCATACAAATGTTTTCCTAGCTGTATCTTGTAATATTTGAACTACGCCTTAGATTATTCAGTTACTTCGAAAAAATATATATATCTTTATATATATCTTTAAACAGTCCTGCACTAATACCTGATCACATAACCAGAAAGAAAATAAATGAAGGCAATGCTATTATTCCCCTAAATGCCCACAGGAAGTTTAACTCCAAAGTCATTTTTGTATTAATGCTAAGATCTTGAATTGACTTAAGGAGAGTTCAAACAAAACAGTCCCTGACTCTCTTGGCATACCAGCAGTTTGTAGAAAAACCTGGCACATATTCACTTATGACTTTTTGTAGCCATATAGGAATATCTGATAAAATTAAAACTGATAACCTAATATTTAAATTTATATCTTTCTGCACTGAGCATAATTTTGTCACAGCTTGCTTTTTCTACTCTCTTCTACTATATATTTGTTCTTTTTATAGTTTTTTTTTTAACTTGAGTATATCTTGCAATTTCAAATGAGAAATAAGCCTACGAGCATCTATTCTATTACCAATATATATTACTGCAGATAATCAACACAGCTAATAATTCTTTACGATTTGCTGTAAAGAGCATAGCAGCATCAACTAGATATAAATTAGCAATCATCAGGAACTTATGAGTGGCGTTTTGGCACTCAGTGATGTTATATGTCCAGGAAAGAGAAAATATTTTCCTCATTATACCAATTACCCTTAGCATGTTTGTGGTTCAGGTGTGGTGCCCACACTTTGCTGGCTGTTAGTAATAATGTCTGTTGTCAACAGTTTCTTGGAAGAGCACTTGCTCCTCTTCCCCTCTGTGATATCTTCTTCTGAAGTAGTTTATGTAGTTTCTGTTATTTTTTTTTGCTTGGTTCATCTAAGAATACTCTGGCTGGTCATCTGGTATCTCACTTTATATATCTGCTACATGGCTGCTTAAGAAATGCCTGTTAATGTTCATTTATTGTGAATTTATCCTTTACTTATTCCAGAGAAAAATGGTAATAGTATATTCATTTATATCATCTAGACTAGATGTAGACTTAGAAGTACAGGCTGACTCACTTTATGACCTCAGAGCAGAAAGAAGCACATAGTCAGTGTCAGAGACATGGCAGTTTTGAAACAACTGGCCCAGCTCTTTATTTGCTCCTAATCTGTTGGATTTGCTACCACTAGTCAGGTGTTTGCTACCAATCGATTGACAGGAAAGCTCTGAAACTCTTCTTCTATATGTTAAAGTTGGGGTTCACTTTTTTTAGAGGACCACAAGTTGTTTTGTCAAAGCAGATGTTGTCTCTTACACTTGATTGACCACTTAATGACTCTGACTCAGCAAGAGGTAAAACACTTTCAGTTTTTGTGACTTGCTTCATATTGTTCTGTATTTTAATATGTTGCTCATTACTAGGTCTTAATTAGACCAGACATTATTTTAAGTTGTCAATAGTTTTCGGATAGTGATTCCCCAAGCCTTTTTTCTGGCATTATCATAGCAGTGATACAATCTGCAAAGTGTTTGAAGGCACAGTAAGAGGTGCAGGTTGGTTTTGGGTGGAGTTTGAAGGAAAATTATATGTAAAAATTATGTTAAAATAGCATTAGTTTATTAATCCTAGAAATGTTTGGAAACACAAATTGATATAGTCCTGTTCAAAATCTCAAGTTCTGTCCAGACAAGAAGACCAAGATTAAAACGCAGATGAATCTCAAAAACAAAAAAACGTATAACATGCAGCAGGGCTGGACAATCATCATCAAGGACATAATGAGCCAGGAGGAAAAAAGAGCAGGCTCTCTTCATCCCTAAAGGTAATTGAAAGTCTTGAGCAGATCTGCCATTTTATCTGGCATCTCTTGGATAGAAGCAAGTGCTATGCAGCACACATCCATGGGGAGCCTGAGACATCCGACCTTCATGTGTGTGTTAAATTGAGGAAGAACTGTAACTACTGTGTGCATGCTGTGTCATCAGTCTGTGCTTGTGTAAAAGCCACTGGTGTGAAATTTGCATTCAGAACAAGAGGCTAGTGCTAAGTAGGGCAGCCTGTAAAATCCTAGACAAAAGGCCAAAGCCTTTGTATCCCACCTGGAGAAACTCTCCATGTGGAAAAGCAAGTGCGGCTGGGAAAACCTGGAATGTGCATAGTCTTACTCTTGCTACTCTTTGGGTGAACATTTCAATACTGCTTAGGGATAGCCTGTGTCTAAAACAGTGTTATTTTCAAGTAAATTTAAAAGTACTTCTACTTTTAGATTATCCCTGGATTGCTGCATCTTCAGGGACTGAAGCTAAGGGGGCCTACATCTCTGACTGTGCCATGCAGCTTGCTTTTCCAGGTAGGACCCAAGCTGCACTGGCTCAAACAAACTTTTTGGAAATTCTTTTCTCTAGTGCATGGCTTTTACGATATAAAAATAAAAGCACCTACTCTTTGTTATGCGATTGATACATGTCTAACTTTCTAATGTTAAATGACCTAGAGGAAATAATATAAGGCGGGATCTTTAATCTGTTCTAAATGGAAGAAAGAAAGGGCAAGAGGAAGAAACATTTGTTTTCAAATGAACACATGATAATTCTGAAAAAAAAAAAAAATCAGCAAAATAAATAGTGAGTAGCATATACGAACATAAAATAACCTAGAAAAATATGGGTGGATAACATCCTGCTTCATTTATGATGTACTATATTGTAGAACAGCATTATTTTCTTTAGCTTGAGTTCAGACAGAACAAACAGGTCTCCTATTTGCACATCATTTAATGAGATACAGATTGTAAGAATGTTGCATGCTGTTAGTCACCTATTCTAAAGTATTTTGGTTTCCATGTGGAAATGCTGGCAGCTGCTTCTTATGTGCTCACTTACTTATGAGCTTTTATTTGTGAGTATGTGCACGAGAGAAGGTACACTGTAGTTGGAAGACTGTCAAGAATTAAGAAACTAAGGCAGTATTAAGTTTACAATGCCAGATAAACAGAAAGAAGCAGCATTAATCTACCAAAAAGTCAGAGATGGAATATAAAATCATTATTTTCTAAGCACAGGGACTCTTGAAAATAACATAATCTGAGGGAACAAATTTCTGCCGAATATCTGTGCTTAACTGTAAGAGTTACGGACACTTTTTTCACTGTGCCACATTTACCTGCTTTGAAACTTTTAATTCCAATTCCNAAACCAGAAAAACAGTAAAATGCTTTTGAAGATTGTTTTTTAAATATCTACTTCAAATCAATATTCACAAATATTTATAGTCGGTAGCACCCTTTTCAATACTGACTTTTATTGCAGATTAAGGAAACACCAAATGAAAGTTCCTACACTAAGTAACAATTATAAAAGTCACACTTTCACAGCTCTGTAAACAAACTACAGAAAGCTGTCTCAGAATTAATGCACTGAACGACTCCAGCTTGATTCTATGCTCTCCCTCCTAAATATATGTTACGTCCTGTTTCACAAATGTATTCAGCCATGTGATATGTAGTACCAGCTCATTCATATCAGATGAAGTGTGACTGGAAATAAAGCTGGATCTTTTTAAGAAGACACAGTCCTTTGCTCCATATTTCCAAACCAAAATAGCCAAGTTCATTGTATTTTTGCCTACATTTCATCACTGATCCTTTTCCTTCTAAGTGAAGACTAATGTAAAGACAATTGCTAAAGAAGCAGCAATCATAATACCCTATACTAACTAAATTCAGACTTACGGCTACTCACAGGAGAAATACATGACAGATCCATTGTTCTGTATTAGCAGGATATTGTCCCAGTATATGAACACATGCAAACTTTGAAGGCTTTGAATATTTAAGGCAAGACACTAGTGGCTCATCCCAGTGGGAACCACAGAAAAGGGGAACCTGATTAAATTTAATGTCATTGTCACTTTTTTTTTCCATTGCTAAGAATTATATAGGTAGCCATAGCTACCACACTGTTCAGACACCATGACCACAATATTCTCCCTCAGAGGTTGGCGTCAAGGGCTGAATTATTCACTCCAAGAATGTGATTCATTACTAGATGTGATTCTCGCAGATTAAAAGTTTTGTCAGTATATAAAATACATATACATATTCTAGAAGCTTATTTTAAAACTACTGTAACACCCTCACCAACCTGAGCAGCTACCAGTTTTCAGTAGTGTCACATAAGTTTGGAGCACATCTCTCCCTGCCCCACTCAGAAAACTTTGAATAACTGAGCAGTTTTTACTGTTCACTGTACTGCAAAAGATGACAATGAAAACTAAAGTAGGGTTAAGTAGGAAACTGCTTATAGACCCTGAAATTAAAATGTGTTTAAACTAGTTGCTTAGAAATGGTTGCGTGCGTGAGCTGTCCCCTTGTCTATTGTTTATTCTGCCAAATGAAACTTCAAATATATATACTGTTTAAATGTAGAAAGTGAATAGCTCTGTTTCTCCACTCCTTTTTCTGTTACTAACTCCCATTTCTGCAGACTTGCCTCACAGTGTTATTCCTAAATTGGATAGACTAATTAGACTCATTTCCATCCCAAATAACTTCTGTGAGCATGCCTCATTTACCACTCACTGAGATACATGAATAAAGAAATGTCTCTATCTACAAGGATCTGCCTAGTGAAAAATGGCTGGTACCTCTGTCATGCTCAGAGAATAGCATTGTTATTTTCTCCTGTGTGCAGTATTAGTAGCTAATTTTACATTTTTGCTCTTTTTTGAGTTCTAAAATAAATCTCTAGCTTACATTGCTTACAAAGCTTAATACGCTAGCAATCCTTTCACGTACGACTACACTGACACAATACCTCTGAGTTTTGCTGGGCTTAGGGGGTTCAACAATGAAGAGCACGAGATGGGCAGAACCATTAACATTTATGCAACTTGATCTCAACAGGGAAGCCGATGATAGGCAAAGTGGCCAAGAGCCCTATTGTATCCCCTGTAATTGTTTTTTCAGTGTTCAGTGTGCGGCAGGATTATTGGGTATTGCTGCTAGGTGAGCAGAGAACTGCAGTACTCTGAGTGATTTTCTCAAAAACTTTGTGTGCCTGGGTCTCTGCCTGGAGTCCGTGGGAGACGTGTGGCAAATCTGACCAGGGCCTGCCGAGCCGGAGGCAAAATCTGACTGCCTAGGAGAGAAATACACATATACAAATACTAAATACAGGTCGGTTCACCAAAGTTTATTTTAATGAATGAAGATTCATTTTGTTTAAAAAATGAGACTAAATAAAATGTGTTAGTCACAAGGTAGCAATTTGTGTCGTGTTACCCTAGTTGGAAGAAAGCAGTTTTTGCTGTTTTCCATTGGTAATGTTTCTCAAATTAATTGGTATGTTTGTTTGTGCTTGCTTCTTTTTTTTTTTTTTTTCCCCAGAAAGATTTAAAATCTGATACCTACTTTTAATTCAGGAAAGAGCTTCCTGAATAATATAGCTGGTGTTATTGAATAGTTAATTTTCTAAGTTAGATACATGCAATTTAACATACTTCTGTGTACCTATCTATTACTATTTAGTATTTTCTAACTTGTCAGAGGCCCTTGCTCACATCAAGTATTTTCTCTTCCAGAAACCAGCCCTGTGAAACTAACACAGCACACAATTACAGAGCTGAGCAAGTGAGGAAGGAGTCAGAGCACTGGACTCTCCATTTGCCATCACCACAAAGATGATAAAACTCTTGTCTCTATAGAAACCAGAGCCACTGTGGCTTCTGACTGCCATGTCATTTTCTGAGAGGTAATCCCAACCAAACTAGAAACCCTTGATGGCATGCCTATGCTTTTCACAAAGAGCTGCCCCCCATCCCAAGAGGTGTGTGCCCTGCAGGCCTGCCATGTGAGGAGCAGCATGCCCAGCCCCTGGCACTGCTGGTGGCAGCGCTCCAGGCCATCACCCCTCTAACTCCTCCTGCAACCAGGAAACCTCTCTCACGCATACTGATCAACCACAGGCACGAGATAACCAAAAAAGCAAATATTGCCCCAATGAAGTCTTAAGTCAATATTTTGAGCTGCTGCCTGGCCTGTTTGATGACAGCCAGAGGTTGGAGGTCACCTACCTGTTGATGGTGGCACTGGGATTACAGAAGGCAGGGTCAGCAATCATCCATGCTACTGTTCAACTAGGTTTGTTTGCTGATCGAGTGTGTCAGCTACACAACTCATTCCGGTCTCTTCTCTGGGAGCTTTCTGCTGATACAGAATAAGGGATGTAGAAAAACCCAATTCTTCTTATCAAGAGCTCCTATCTTTTGTTCTTCTGAAATGTCTTTTGCCCTTCTTGAAAACTTCTGGGAGATAGCGGGGATAAATCCAGAGGGTTTGTCACTGGACCCAGAAGGTAGTAGGATTTGGTGCTAAACACTACAGCTTGTGTCCACTACATCGGAGAGAGAGGCTATTTGCGTAAAGCTTTGCAAGGTCTGTGCGGCTGCTCTGCTCTGCAAAGGAAGCCTGGCATCTAGTGGACATTTTGCTGTTGCATCACTTTTACCTTTTTGCTTAGCAGAGCTGAGGGCTACCTATATAGAACCTATGCAGAATTGAGCACCGATGTTCAGTTCATGTACATGGCTGCAAGTTGTTGTGAGTTGACTAAGTCCTAACTGCTGTTAAATGTTCATGCCGAGTCCTTAATCTGACTGGCTGCCACTTGAAAAAATACATTTGAGCTGTTATTTTAAATAGCTCCTCTATGGGACTTGCTTTTCTGCAGTACATTGTTTTCCATGTTTTGTTTTGTTTTGTTTTCCCACAGTGAATACAAAAGTGTGGGGAAAAAAAAATCAGATTTACAGTGAAATTGCTCTGAATACCTACTCAGAATGAGAGAATACAAGATAGAGTATTGATAGAAGGTACCACGGGAAGAACTCACATCATTAAGTGTCAAATACATTTTTATATTTTCATTAGTTGTTCCAACAAGATGCAATCAGTGTTGAATTTCTTCTTCCCTTACATTTTGAATTTAACGTGAGCATGCAGACTACTTCTCTTAAGCACGCATTTAAGTTTCTTTTCCTTCTCTTTCATGTTATTCTGAGCTTAATAGAGGCCAACTTGTAAATTTTAAGTGCTGTGTGGCACAGTTGCTTTGAACAGATCTGTTACTTTCATTTAGAGCAATATTTTGCTGTTATTACTCATGCTAAGTTATGTATTACTATGTACTTAGTCCAATTAAAAGTAATAGGATTAATTTTGGAATAATATGCAATATTAACAGAAGGAGAGGACATGATCCATATGATTAAATTATTTTATGTTTACAAATTAAGTACAATTTTACAAAATTTTTAATGTATTTTAGAAAAAAAAGCTAAAATTCGTAGTTTTCCCGAAATGAATTCATTCTGACTACTATTTCAATAGATGGATCTAAGTATCTGAAAAGTCTTAGGGAAAAAAAAGTCTTTAACCTGCTACTGCTAAGCCTGGCACAAGCCCTCAGTGGCATTTTTCTCCCCCTGGTGGACATGAGCTTTGCTTGGTTTCTGAATCAGCTAGCATCCTTATCCCACTTAGGTGTTGGACGACCTGATTTCTGCAGGAAATGAAAACCAATAGTGGACAAACATGTAGCACAGAAGATGTTTTTTACTATAGATAGCAGTGGTGAGTTATCACTCTAGATTGGCACTGAAGAAATTAATGGAGCAGTAATGAGACACTTGACAGGCAGATGATGTAACTTGTATTGTTTTGGTAGGAAATTCTGACATGATTAGATTGTTTAAACAAATATCCATAGAAAAGACAAAGGCCTAGGAATATGCATTTTATTATTCTTGGTCCTTTTAAAGGAGATAATGTAATTCATTTTTTAAAAAAGCTAAGACAGAAGTGACAGAAATGTTAATGATGTTACTTAGGTAATTTGAAAACTCAGCTGTCAGCATAGCAGTGAATTAGAAAATAATGCACCACAGTACTTGCTAGGGAATACTTAGCAAACATCTCTTTGGCTTTTGCAATGTATTTGAGTTTAATGCTACCGTGTCAATTAAGAGGCATGTTTGTTTTCATCCCAAAAGATTTGTTTTCTTTTAATTGAAAATCTCAACAAAGCCTTAAATGTGAAGCAGCTCACAGCATGCCTTCAAAAATATTTACTCAATATCCCCTTTGCCTGGCCCTTCAAAAAAGGAGTGAATATAAAATGTGAGAAATTGAAAATTTCTCTGGAGATTAGTTCTATGTGATACTGGGCTCCTTTTGTGCTGGTTCACAAGGTGAAAAAATAGATCTTTTATAAGCACATGGTACAGCAAAAAAAACAAGAACACTGCATTTATCACTGCATTAAGAACTCTGTGCCCATCAGTCAACAGCTGCTTTACAGACAGTTATACCAGCTTCCTTTCCCCACATCTGGGCCTGGATGCCATTAGCTGGATGATCTCTGTGCTCCAGCTCTTGGCCTTGGTGGGTTCTGTGAGTGTGGCACAAGAGGCAGAAGGAAAGCTGCTCTTCTCAGTGCCGGCCATGACTGTCTGCCTGTCTATCTGTGATACTCATCACTGTGTGGTGGGCAGCAGGGGTAAGAGAACTCTTGTCCACTACAGCCCTTACCATAGCATCACCACAAGGAATATCTAACCTCAGCAACAGCTTCAGTTAGTGTAAGGGGTGGTGAACACTGCGGGCTAAGCAGTGGCCTGTGTTTCCTCTGGTCCCTACATTACAGAGAGGTAGGGGCCAAAGTGAGAGGAAAGAGCAGATAGTGGGAGGCAGTAGAATTTTTAGATGTTCTTCCATTGGTCATAGCTTGAGAACAAGAGTATTCATAAGCATTTGCCTTTTCCCTCTTTTCATTCTTGCTACAGAGGTAGAAACGGAATTTGGGAGTTTGATGCACCCCCGATAATTTACTTACAGTCCATATTGTAAATAACCACTAATATTTTCTTCATTTGAAATATATACATACCAACCAAAGAAAACTGTAACATTTTAAAATCAACTGTGTGAACTTGTTTGTGTGATATTGCTGTCTTGCAAAGTAAAAATAAGTGAGAAGGTTAAACTGTGGAAAACCTCCACAAGTTCTACATATTGCTCTTGTTAAAATCAGGTGCAAGAAGGAACGTTGAGAACCTGGAGAGCACGATAATGAAACAGAGAAAAGAAAGAGAGAGAGAGAGAGAGAGAAACAGAGAAAGAATTATAAAATACGTACTGGGAGGGGCTGCAGGAAATCATCCAGTCCATTCCCTGCCCAAAGGCAGGATCAACTTGTAAGTACACTGACTTTGACAGATGTTTGTCTAACAGGTTCTTAAAAGTTTCTAATACTGAAGAATTCGTAACCTTAACCAGATGTTCTACTCTGAGTTTAATTATCTTTAAGGCTTTTAACCAATCCCAGAGTTTAATCTAACCATGTTTCTACGGCTTACAGCTATTCTACAGGATGCCCCAAGTTATGGGTACGCCACAATGTGCAAATCCACATAATGTATGGTGCAAAAAGCCTTATAAAAGTCAGCATCTGCTCTTTTTTTTCCATATTCATATGCCTTCCTGCCTTGATGCAAAAAAAATAAGACTGGTTTGATGTTGCTTTTATATAAATTCACACTGGCTGCTGCTCCTTAGGTTGGGGCTGGGGATGGGTATTAAGTGTTTATAATTTTTTCAATTTTTGTTGCCATAATCATTGCCTC
The DNA here is from genome assembly GCA_016647715.1 of Pavo muticus. Taxonomy (NCBI): domain Eukaryota; kingdom Metazoa; phylum Chordata; class Aves; order Galliformes; family Phasianidae; genus Pavo; species Pavo muticus. Next base: position 792,717 of record JACDJE010000264.1, on the reverse strand, counting down.
TCATTAGAATTCTCTTAAGCTTCAGCTGCTTGTGTTGTAGCCCTTAAAAGGTACCTTGCAATTTAATTTAGAGTTAATGCAAAATCTCACAACACAGATAACAACAGGAATTTGTCATCCTTTCCTCAAACTTTTATGAGTGAAGATTTTACTGAGTGCAAATAGTTAAATGAAACCTAATAACTGTAAGTTTTACTATGAAAAAGTTTATAACGTGACATAAATTAATTTATGAGCAGTTAATATATATATTTTTTTAACTATATGAGCTTTTCTAAATTAAAAAGTTTTTAAGATATACTCTTAATGAAAGAGGAGATTATGAAGTTTGGCATAATATTGTGGCTTTAGGAATAAGACTTATTTTCCTGGGAAGGAAAATAAAATGCAACAAAGTGCATCGATCCAATTACAGAAGTAGAAATGAAGGAAGGAACAGTAAACTGCAAATGGAACTGCATCTGTATTTATTCTATTATTGTATTGCAAACCTCGACTCCAGTTTTTAAATATCAAAAATTGAAACAAAAAAAATTTAGTTGGTTATAAAGAAACACAAATATAAACAATGTGCTAAGAACTTTTTTTTTTTTTTTTTTTTTTAGAAAAAGAACTTAAGTATATTTAGGGTTAGCTGATCTTTCTTTCTATTCAGTGCAAGCAAGGCTTCCTTTAGCACTCTATTTGCTGTAAAATAAGGTTTTAGAATTCGAAGTCTAATGAAAGACTGTACATGCCTTGCTCCAGTTTGAGAAGAAGAACAGAACATGACAGAAGCCTCTTACTTTTTCTAGATTAATCATGTACAACCGAAGAAATTTTATTTGCTGAAACCAAATTTTGCCTTAAAAGATATTCTTTCTTAAGTCCAGTTTGGTCCTTGTATCTGAAAAGGAAGCTGGGAAAAATATCTGGGTCAGGTTTTATAAATTCGATTTGTTTAAAAAAAAAAAAAAAGAAGAAGTGTATTTGCAAAGGTGTATTATGCATATTTGTTTATGCTTATTTATGTATGTTTTTATTTATTTATGCAAACACCTGAGACATTGCTTTGGCGAAATATGAGGACAGTTACATGAACACTGAGCCAAAGAACTTTGTTTTCCTGTTCATTTTTACTCTCTCCTCTTATATATCACACAGTGTTGAAAATGTAAAGGTATGGGAGAGTTACTGTAGCATAGCCTGGTAACAGTAAGCATGAGATAATCCTTCAGAAATATTTGTTCCACTTGAGTCAGAAGGACTAAAATATTTTTGTGCAGCCATTTTGAAGCTTATGCTCCTCACCAAATTGCTCCTTGGGAAAAAAAAGAAAAACAGAAAGGTAATTAGTCTGTGATTTGCAAGTAATTTGGCAAGTCTCATGCTTGGGCAATGAACCCAATGTCCTTGAAAATGATGTACACATATACATCTCTGAAGGTAAGTCCCCTTTAAAGTCCTGAGGACTGGCAAATAGATGTCTGTGGTGTGTCTATCACCTTTAATATCTAGTTTCCCATGTTAACTAGTTTGCTTATAAACCACTGTTTTATTCCTTCAGTCATCTGCTACTGATTGTGGGCTTTTACTGGTAACCTCAGTGTGTTAGTAGTTTTCCTTGCAATGAACAAGATCTAAATATAATACAAAGAGAAATAAAATGTGATTATCAGCAGTGTAAACTGTCCTGCGTCTGATTAATAAATTATGGTCATTTGTTTAAACGTAAATCACCAAATGATGGTGTTGCATAGAAAAGCATTGTCAAACAGTCTTCTAAAGGTTCTCATTCTGGGTCCATTCTCAGCTTCACAGAGAGCAGCTGAAGTCCATCACCCTCACATCCTGAGATCATCTGGTAGAATCAAACTCTAAGTTACATGCTTGCTTTTTCTAAGTAGGTCAAATTTCTTGCAAGTAAACATCTTATGACCCTTATTGCAGGTTTTGTTAACCAAAGATCTGTATTATATGAAAATTACCCAGTTCTCACAGCAGGTTTGGTCGTACTCAGAGACTTCTTATATTTTCAGAAATGCCCCCGGTTTTTAAAATAACATCTTATCCTAGCATAATCTTCAGAATGTTACTCCGTGTGCATCCTGACCAGTGTTACTTTAAAAAATAATTGTAAGGCCTACTACTATACTTGCATTTCACTGGTTGATAACACCAATAATTTCTTAGAGGAATAAGAAATGTATGTCTCTTGCCAACATTCCCAAGGTCATGTATCCTGCAGCTCAGGCAAAAGTGATTTTGATGAAGCTGCATTTTATTCAGATATGTTTAACGCTTATAAGTATTAAATAAACAGTAACTACTGGTTTCCCTTCTAGCATAACTTTCTCACTCGATATTGGTTCTAAGTGCTTAGAATATGTGGGATGCCACTACATTAGGAATGCTGAGGGAAAAAAGTTGCATTTGATGATCACCCTTGACTACGTCCTATATAGAATGTTTTAAAAGATCTAAAGATATGCAGAGTTCACGGCAGAACTACAGTCTGGGTGAACCACTGTGCCCAAATGACACTACAGCAGAAGCAGAATTAAAAGTGAAACTCCTTGATTGTTCGAGTGAAACTGATAGCCAAGCCTCAGATAAATCTATCTGCAACTCAGCATATCCTTGGAAGGAACCGATCTGGACAGGAAAAAGTCCTCTGGTATAAGCCATAGGTTGAAGCTCCTGTAATGGAGCATTCAGTCAGCCAACCTAGAAAGCTAGTTCAGACTAGTCCAGTTTCATTTGTACAACACCAGGAAATGTCAGCCGTCGTATCTTTAGGTCCACACCTTATGTACCTTCAAGAGGTACACAAAAAGGAAGTGGTACCAATCCTAGTAGCTGCCATTCACAATGAAGTTTCTACTCCAGCACACATGGAAAGCAGTAAAGTGTGTTGTTTTGCTTTGTTTTGTTTTCCTACTGGACTGAATCCTCTGCACACAATCCTTCCAGTGCTGGTATTGCATACAGTATAATTACATTAAGATAATGAATAGGCTTTGAGAAATTACATACTATTTTAAAAATCATATTCACATTTTTATAAGCAAACATTTTATAAATGTCCCCACTTTTAAGTGAAATTTTTTGAATTTCAAAACCTTATTTCATGTGCAGAAAGTATTTCTGGAAAATAACTGAATTATATAATAATTATACTGAATTATAATATAAATATTAATATTATAACTGAATTATATAATAAGCAGAATTCTCCTATTTGTGCAATTAGGAATAGACTGGACATTACTCCTTTGGGCAAGTTCAATGCATCATGCTACCATAGTGATTTGTGCTTTATGTGTAACATGAAGACAAAGATAGGACACCAATGAAGAAAGCATACCTAAGCATGCAGGCACATTAATAGGTAATACCTGGCCAAAGAACTCCACTAAAGTAGGCTCTTCCAACGTGTTGCACATAATGAACAGAGAGGATGCCCCATGAGAGCTTGATGTTGCAGATATTCTAATTTGCACTACTGGCCATGACATAGTAAAATGATCCAGCAGGAGATAAAGTACTGATAGTAATTTATCAGTGACTAAGCTCTCCAGAAATGCTCTCTGGGGCTTTGTCCTTGAGCTTCCTTTCTGAGAATAGCCTTCTTTTTCTCTACTCCTCCCAAATATCTACGCAATCTTATCAAAATAAAGTTAATTTGGACAGAAGGAAGAACCAGTTTGAACAGAAACATCTAGGAATTGAACTCCCTTAATAGCTCAGATAACAATTAATACTTCCTTCTATAGTATTGCAAATAAATAATTTTAGAAGTGTCAAAATGGTATCTTCAAATGACTGAAGCTTACCATAAACTATTTGTTTGCTATAATATTTAGCCCAGTTTCCTAAAGAGGACAAGTTTCCCCTCAGGCCAACTCTCAACCTTCCTGTTCCCCACAAAGCCTTATGAAATGAGCATCTAAATTGCAACCAAATTTGATAAAGAAGCTGAAGTCCTTTCAATACATTCCTTGGAAGAGAAACTTGTAGGAGCAGGAAAAAAAAATCCTGTTATTCAGTTAGCTGCTTAGCAGCTATTGCATGTGCTATAGCGGGGCAGCTCTCTTCACTGAGTGAGGTTATCATGAGAGGCTTAAACAGGAAGTGGAGATAGTACATAGAGAAGGAAAGAGAGGAGCTGGAGGACAAAGACCTAAACTAATAGGTACCCAAGTTTCATTAACCCTACTATCTCAAATACAGTTGTTTAACCTCTTATTAAGCATTGTCATATAACACAACGGTACAGAAAGTCCTTCATATTCAATGGGACTAGTTAATTATGCCTGACTGCATTTTATGTAAGTCTTTGCAGGAGAATGGTAATGTAGTGTAGAAGGGTGGAAAGCTGCGTATGCTGGTCTTGAGCATGCAACCATTTTGATTTCTGGAAAAATGGCCACCATCTTTACTGGTGCAGAATCCACTTATTGTATGATTCAGTTCCAAATCAGATCGTGCATTTCTTCAGGAGCATCATGCTTGAAATCACATGAGAATAAACTGAAAAACAAAAACAATCAAACAAAAAAGTCAGTAGAATTATCATAGATAGTATCCAACAAGACTTAGCTATTTGGAAACAAGTGATTTTTTCATAGAATCATAAAATAATAGAATGGTTTGGGCTAGAAGGAACATTTAAGATCATCTAGTTTCAAACCCCTTCTATAGGCAGGGACACCTCTCATAGACTAGGTTGCTCAAAGCCCCATCCAGCCTGGCCTTGACTGCTTTCATGGAGGGAGCCTCGCTGGGCAACCTGTTCCAGTGTCTCACCAGCCTTGCAGTAAATAATTTCTTCCTGATTTCTAGTCTAAATCTACCCTCTTCCAGCTTAAAGCCATTTCCCCTCATCCTGTCACTACATGCCCTTCTAAAAAGTCCCTCCCCAGTTTTCCTGTAGGCCCCCTTTAGGTACTGGAAGGCCGCTATAAGGTCCCCATGGAGTCTTCACTTCTTCATGCTAAAGAGCTCCAACCCTCTCAGTCTGTCCCCACAGAGGAGGTGCTCCAGCACTCTGATCATCTTTGTGGTCCTCCTCTGGAGCTGCTCCAACAGCTCGATGTCCTTCTTGTGTTGGGGGCCCCAGAACTGTACACAGTACTCCAGGTGGGGTCTCATGAGAGCAGATTAGAGGAGCAGAATCACCTCCCTTGACCTGCTGGTCATGCTTCTCTTGATGCAGCCCAGGATTCAGTTGGCCTTCTGGGCTGCAAGCGCACGTTGCTGGCTGATCTTGAATCTTTCATCAACCAACACCCCTAAATCCTTCTCCTCAGGGCTATTCTCAAGCCATTCTCTGTGCAACCTGTATCTGTGCTTGGGATTGCCTTGACCCAGATGCAGGACCTTGCATGTGGCCTTGCTGAACTTCATGAGGTTGGCATGGGCCCACATTTTATAAATGTTTAGCATCATATCTATTATTATTATTATCTATATCATATCCATTTGCCTGATCTAATGAAATGGTTAAGAAGTGCAACATCCTAAACTCAACAGTTACTGCTCTTCTCTCTTTTCTTAATCAAATACTTAGAAAACCAAGAAGAGTATTTGAAAAATTCAGAGAGGTGGAGGAAATTAAAATAAAACTAAGACTTTTTTAAGTAAAACAAAAAACAAAACAAACAAACAAAAATCTTGAAATGATATTGTTTGAGATTAAATACCTCAACTTCACATAGTAAGAAATATAGTGGAACAATATTTCCTAGTAAATATGAACTGTACCAGACACTTTTAAAGTATTAAAAAAAAAAAAAAAAAAATGAGATTAAATACCTCAACTTCACATAGTAAGAAATATAGTGGAACAATATTTCCTAGTAAATATGAACTGTACCAGACACTTTTAAAGTATTAAANGAGCTTCCTGAATAATATAGCTGGTGTTATTGAATAGTTAATTTTCTAAGTTAGATACATGCAATTTAACATACTTCTGTGTACCTATCTATTACTATTTAGTATTTTCTAACTTGTCAGAGGCCCTTGCTCACATCAAGTATTTTCTCTTCCAGAAACCAGCCCTGTGAAACTAACACAGCACACAATTACAGAGCTGAGCAAGTGAGGAAGGAGTCAGAGCACTGGACTCTCCATTTGCCATCACCACAAAGATGATAAAACTCTTGTCTCTATAGAAACCAGAGCCACTGTGGCTTCTGACTGCCATGTCATTTTCTGAGAGGTAATCCCAACCAAACTAGAAACCCTTGATGGCATGCCTATGCTTTTCACAAAGAGCTGCCCCCCATCCCAAGAGGTGTGTGCCCTGCAGGCCTGCCATGTGAGGAGCAGCATGCCCAGCCCCTGGCACTGCTGGTGGCAGCGCTCCAGGCCATCACCCCTCTAACTCCTCCTGCAACCAGGAAACCTCTCTCACGCATACTGATCAACCACAGGCACGAGATAACCAAAAAAGCAAATATTGCCCCAATGAAGTCTTAAGTCAATATTTTGAGCTGCTGCCTGGCCTGTTTGATGACAGCCAGAGGTTGGAGGTCACCTACCTGTTGATGGTGGCACTGGGATTACAGAAGGCAGGGTCAGCAATCATCCATGCTACTGTTCAACTAGGTTTGTTTGCTGATCGAGTGTGTCAGCTACACAACTCATTCCGGTCTCTTCTCTGGGAGCTTTCTGCTGATACAGAATAAGGGATGTAGAAAAACCCAATTCTTCTTATCAAGAGCTCCTATCTTTTGTTCTTCTGAAATGTCTTTTGCCCTTCTTGAAAACTTCTGGGAGATAGCGGGGATAAATCCAGAGGGTTTGTCACTGGACCCAGAAGGTAGTAGGATTTGGTGCTAAACACTACAGCTTGTGTCCACTACATCGGAGAGAGAGGCTATTTGCGTAAAGCTTTGCAAGGTCTGTGCGGCTGCTCTGCTCTGCAAAGGAAGCCTGGCATCTAGTGGACATTTTGCTGTTGCATCACTTTTACCTTTTTGCTTAGCAGAGCTGAGGGCTACCTATATAGAACCTATGCAGAATTGAGCACCGATGTTCAGTTCATGTACATGGCTGCAAGTTGTTGTGAGTTGACTAAGTCCTAACTGCTGTTAAATGTTCATGCCGAGTCCTTAATCTGACTGGCTGCCACTTGAAAAAATACATTTGAGCTGTTATTTTAAATAGCTCCTCTATGGGACTTGCTTTTCTGCAGTACATTGTTTTCCATGTTTTGTTTTGTTTTGTTTTCCCACAGTGAATACAAAAGTGTGGGGAAAAAAAAATCAGATTTACAGTGAAATTGCTCTGAATACCTACTCAGAATGAGAGAATACAAGATAGAGTATTGATAGAAGGTACCACGGGAAGAACTCACATCATTAAGTGTCAAATACATTTTTATATTTTCATTAGTTGTTCCAACAAGATGCAATCAGTGTTGAATTTCTTCTTCCCTTACATTTTGAATTTAACGTGAGCATGCAGACTACTTCTCTTAAGCACGCATTTAAGTTTCTTTTCCTTCTCTTTCATGTTTTTCTGAGCTTAATAGAGGCCAACTTGTAAATTTTAAGTGCTGTGTGGCACAGTTGCTTTGAACAGATCTGTTACTTTCATTTAGAGCAATATTTTGCTGTTATTACTCATGCTAAGTTATGTATTACTATGTACTTAGTCCAATTAAAAGTAATAGGATTAATTTTGGAATAATATGCAATATTAACAGAAGGAGAGGACATGATCCATATGATTAAATTATTTTATGTTTACAAATTAAGTACAATTTTACAAAATTTTTAATGTATTTTAGAAAAAAAAGCTAAAATTCGTAGTTTTCCCGAAATGAATTCATTCTGACTACTATTTCAATAGATGGATCTAAGTATCTGAAAAGTCTTAGGGAAAAAAAAGTCTTTAACCTGCTACTGCTAAGCCTGGCACAAGCCCTCAGTGGCATTTTTCTCCCCCTGGTGGACATGAGCTTTGCTTGGTTTCTGAATCAGCTAGCATCCTTATCCCACTTAGGTGTTGGACGACCTGATTTCTGCAGGAAATGAAAACCAATAGTGGACAAACATGTAGCACAGAAGATGTTTTTTACTATAGATAGCAGTGGTGAGTTATCACTCTAGATTGGCACTGAAGAAATTAATGGAGCAGTAATGAGACACTTGACAGGCAGATGATGTAACTTGTATTGTTTTGGTAGGAAATTCTGACATGATTAGATTGTTTAAACAAATATCCATAGAAAAGACAAAGGCCTAGGAATATGCATTTTATTATTCTTGGTCCTTTTAAAGGAGATAATGTAATTCATTTTTTAAAAAAGCTAAGACAGAAGTGACAGAAATGTTAATGATGTTACTTAGGTAATTTGAAAACTCAGCTGTCAGCATAGCAGTGAATTAGAAAATAATGCACCACAGTACTTGCTAGGGAATACTTAGCAAACATCTCTTTGGCTTTTGCAATGTATTTGAGTTTAATGCTACCGTGTCAATTAAGAGGCATGTTTGTTTTCATCCCAAAAGATTTGTTTTCTTTTAATTGAAAATCTCAACAAAGCCTTAAATGTGAAGCAGCTCACAGCATGCCTTCAAAAATATTTACTCAATATCCCCTTTGCCTGGCCCTTCAAAAAAGGAGTGAATATAAAATGTGAGAAATTGAAAATTTCTCTGGAGATTAGTTCTATGTGATACTGGGCTCCTTTTGTGCTGGTTCACAAGGTGAAAAAATAGATCTTTTATAAGCACATGGTACAGCAAAAAAAACAAGAACACTGCATTTATCACTGCATTAAGAACTCTGTGCCCATCAGTCAACAGCTGCTTTACAGACAGTTATACCAGCTTCCTTTCCCCACATCTGGGCCTGGATGCCATTAGCTGGATGATCTCTGTGCTCCAGCTCTTGGCCTTGGTGGGTTCTGTGAGTGTGGCACAAGAGGCAGAAGGAAAGCTGCTCTTCTCAGTGCCGGCCATGACTGTCTGCCTGTCTATCTGTGATACTCATCACTGTGTGGTGGGCAGCAGGGGTAAGAGAACTCTTGTCCACTACAGCCCTTACCATAGCATCACCACAAGGAATATCTAACCTCAGCAACAGCTTCAGTTAGTGTAAGGGGTGGTGAACACTGCGGGCTAAGCAGTGGCCTGTGTTTCCTCTGGTCCCTACATTACAGAGAGGTAGGGGCCAAAGTGAGAGGAAAGAGCAGATAGTGGGAGGCAGTAGAATTTTTAGATGTTCTTCCATTGGTCATAGCTTGAGAACAAGAGTATTCATAAGCATTTGCCTTTTCCCTCTTTTCATTCTTGCTACAGAGGTAGAAACGGAATTTGGGAGTTTGATGCACCCCCGATAATTTACTTACAGTCCATATTGTAAATAACCACTAATATTTTCTTCATTTGAAATATATACATACCAACCAAAGAAAACTGTAACATTTTAAAATCAACTGTGTGAACTTGTTTGTGTGATATTGCTGTCTTGCAAAGTAAAAATAAGTGAGAAGGTTAAACTGTGGAAAACCTCCACAAGTTCTACATATTGCTCTTGTTAAAATCAGGTGCAAGAAGGAACGTTGAGAACCTGGAGAGCACGATAATGAAACAGAGAAAAGAAAGAGAGAGAGAGAGAGAGAGAAACAGAGAAAGAATTATAAAATACGTACTGGGAGGGGCTGCAGGAAATCATCCAGTCCATTCCCTGCCCAAAGGCAGGATCAACTTGTAAGTACACTGACTTTGACAGATGTTTGTCTAACAGGTTCTTAAAAGTTTCTAATACTGAAGAATTCGTAACCTTAACCAGATGTTCTACTCTGAGTTTAATTATCTTTAAGGCTTTTAACCAATCCCAGAGTTTAATCTAACCATGTTTCTACGGCTTACAGCTATTCTACAGGATGCCCCAAGTTATGGGTACGCCACAATGTGCAAATCCACATAATGTATGGTGCAAAAAGCCTTATAAAAGTCAGCATCTGCTCTTTTTTTTCCATATTCATATGCCTTCCTGCCTTGATGCAAAAAAAATAAGACTGGTTTGATGTTGCTTTTATATAAATTCACACTGGCTGCTGCTCCTTAGGTTGGGGCTGGGGATGGGTATTAAGTGTTTATAATTTTTTCAATTTTTGTTGCCATAATCATTGCCTCTCATTAGAATTCTCTTAAGCTTCAGCTGCTTGTGTTGTAGCCCTTAAAAGGTACCTTGCAATTTAATTTAGAGTTAATGCAAAATCTCACAACACAGATAACAACAGGAATTTGTCATCCTTTCCTCAAACTTTTATGAGTGAAGATTTTACTGTGTGCAAATAGTTAAATGAAACCTAATAACTGTAAGTTTTACTATGAAAAAGTTTATAACGTGACATAAATTAATTTATGAGCAGTTAATATATATATTTTTTTAACTATATGAGCTTTTCTAAATTAAAAAGTTTTTAAGATATACTCTTAATGAAAGAGGAGATTATGAAGTTTGGCATAATATTGTGGCTTTAGGAATAAGACTTATTTTCCTGGGAAGGAAAATAAAATGCAACAAAGTGCATCGATCCAATTACAGAAGTAGAAATGAAGGAAGGAACAGTAAACTGCAAATGGAACTGCATCTGTATTTATTCTATTATTGTATTGCAAACCTCGACTCCAGTTTTTAAATATCAAAAATTGAAACAAAAAAAATTTAGTTGGTTATAAAGAAACACAAATATAAACAATGTGCTAAGAACTTTTTTTTTTTTTTTTTTTTTTAGAAAAAGAACTTAAGTATATTTAGGGTTAGCTGATCTTTCTTTCTATTCAGTGCAAGCAAGGCTTCCTTTAGCACTCTATTTGCTGTAAAATAAGGTTTTAGAATTCGAAGTCTAATGAAAGACTGTACATGCCTTGCTCCAGTTTGAGAAGAAGAACAGAACATGACAGAAGCCTCTTACTTTTTCTAGATTAATCATGTACAACCGAAGAAATTTTATTTGCTGAAACCAAATTTTGCCTTAAAAGATATTCTTTCTTAAGTCCAGTTTGGTCCTTGTATCTGAAAAGGAAGCTGGGAAAAATATCTGGGTCAGGTTTTATAAATTCGATTTGTTTAAAAAAAAAAAAAAAGAAGAAGTGTATTTGCAAAGGTGTATTATGCATATTTGTTTATGCTTATTTATGTATGTTTTTATTTATTTATGCAAACACCTGAGACATTGCTTTGGCGAAATATGAGGACAGTTACATGAACACTGAGCCAAAGAACTTTGTTTTCCTGTTCATTTTTACTCTCTCCTCTTATATATCACACAGTGTTGAAAATGTAAAGGTATGGGAGAGTTACTGTAGCATAGCCTGGTAACAGTAAGCATGAGATAATCCTTCAGAAATATTTGTTCCACTTGAGTCAGAAGGACTAAAATATTTTTGTGCAGCCATTTTGAAGCTTATGCTCCTCACCAAATTGCTCCTTGGGAAAAAAAAGAAAAACAGAAAGGTAATTAGTCTGTGATTTGCAAGTAATTTGGCAAGTCTCATGCTTGGGCAATGAACCCAATGTCCTTGAAAATGATGTACACATATACATCTCTGAAGGTAAGTCCCCTTTAAAGTCCTGAGGACTGGCAAATAGATGTCTGTGGTGTGTCTATCACCTTTAATATCTAGTTTCCCATGTTAACTAGTTTGCTTATAAACCACTGTTTTATTCCTTCAGTCATCTGCTACTGATTGTGGGCTTTTACTGGTAACCTCAGTGTGTTAGTAGTTTTCCTTGCAATGAACAAGATCTAAATATAATACAAAGAGAAATAAAATGTGATTATCAGCAGTGTAAACTGTCCTGCGTCTGATTAATAAATTATGGTCATTTGTTTAAACGTAAATCACCAAATGATGGTGTTGCATAGAAAAGCATTGTCAAACAGTCTTCTAAAGGTTCTCATTCTGGGTCCATTCTCAGCTTCACAGAGAGCAGCTGAAGTCCATCACCCTCACATCCTGAGATCATCTGGTAGAATCAAACTCTAAGTTACATGCTTGCTTTTTCTAAGTAGGTCAAATTTCTTGCAAGTAAACATCTTATGACCCTTATTGCAGGTTTTGTTAACCAAAGATCTGTATTATATGAAAATTACCCAGTTCTCACAGCAGGTTTGGTCGTACTCAGAGACTTCTTATATTTTCAGAAATGCCCCCGGTTTTTAAAATAACATCTTATCCTAGCATAATCTTCAGAATGTTACTCCGTGTGCATCCTGACCAGTGTTACTTTAAAAAATAATTGTAAGGCCTACTACTATACTTGCATTTCACTGGTTGATAACACCAATAATTTCTTAGAGGAATAAGAAATGTATGTCTCTTGCCAACATTCCCAAGGTCATGTATCCTGCAGCTCAGGCAAAAGTGATTTTGATGAAGCTGCATTTTATTCAGATATGTTTAACGCTTATAAGTATTAAATAAACAGTAACTACTGGTTTCCCTTCTAGCATAACTTTCTCACTCGATATTGGTTCTAAGTGCTTAGAATATGTGGGATGCCACTACATTAGGAATGCTGAGGGAAAAAAGTTGCATTTGATGATCACCCTTGACTACGTCCTATATAGAATGTTTTAAAAGATCTAAAGATATGCAGAGTTCACGGCAGAACTACAGTCTGGGTGAACCACTGTGCCCAAATGACACTACAGCAGAAGCAGAATTAAAAGTGAAACTCCTTGATTGTTCGAGTGAAACTGATAGCCAAGCCTCAGATAAATCTATCTGCAACTCAGCATATCCTTGGAAGGAACCGATCTGGACAGGAAAAAGTCCTCTGGTATAAGCCATAGGTTGAAGCTCCTGTAATGGAGCATTCAGTCAGCCAACCTAGAAAGCTAGTTCAGACTAGTCCAGTTTCATTTGTACAACACCAGGAAATGTCAGCCGTCGTATCTTTAGGTCCACACCTTATGTACCTTCAAGAGGTACACAAAAAGGAAGTGGTACCAATCCTAGTAGCTGCCATTCACAATGAAGTTTCTACTCCAGCACACATGGAAAGCAGTAAAGTGTGTTGTTTTGCTTTGTTTTGTTTTCCTACTGGACTGAATCCTCTGCACACAATCCTTCCAGTGCTGGTATTGCATACAGTATAATTACATTAAGATAATGAATAGGCTTTGAGAAATTACATACTATTTTAAAAATCATATTCACATTTTTATAAGCAAACATTTTATAAATGTCCCCACTTTTAAGTGAAATTTTTTGAATTTCAAAACCTTATTTCATGTGCAGAAAGTATTTCTGGAAAATAACTGAATTATATAATAATTATACTGAATTATAATATAAATATTAATATTATAACTGAATTATATAATAAGCAGAATTCTCCTATTTGTGCAATTAGGAATAGACTGGACATTACTCCTTTGGGCAAGTTCAATGCATCATGCTACCATAGTGATTTGTGCTTTATGTGTAACATGAAGACAAAGATAGGACACCAATGAAGAAAGCATACCTAAGCATGCAGGCACATTAATAGGTAATACCTGGCCAAAGAACTCCACTAAAGTAGGCTCTTCCAACGTGTTGCACATAATGAACAGAGAGGATGCCCCATGAGAGCTTGATGTTGCAGATATTCTAATTTGCACTACTGGCCATGACATAGTAAAATGATCCAGCAGGAGATAAAGTACTGATAGTAATTTATCAGTGACTAAGCTCTCCAGAAATGCTCTCTGGGGCTTTGTCCTTGAGCTTCCTTTCTGAGAATAGCCTTCTTTTTCTCTACTCCTCCCAAATATCTACGCAATCTTATCAAAATAAAGTTAATTTGGACAGAAGGAAGAACCAGTTTGAACAGAAACATCTAGGAATTGAACTCCCTTAATAGCTCAGATAACAATTAATACTTCCTTCTATAGTATTGCAAATAAATAATTTTAGAAGTGTCAAAATGGTATCTTCAAATGACTGAAGCTTACCATAAACTATTTGTTTGCTATAATATTTAGCCCAGTTTCCTAAAGAGGACAAGTTTCCCCTCAGGCCAACTCTCAACCTTCCTGTTCCCCACAAAGCCTTATGAAATGAGCATCTAAATTGCAACCAAATTTGATAAAGAAGCTGAAGTCCTTTCAATACATTCCTTGGAAGAGAAACTTGTAGGAGCAGGAAAAAAAAATCCTGTTATTCAGTTAGCTGCTTAGCAGCTATTGCATGTGCTATAGCGGGGCAGCTCTCTTCACTGAGTGAGGTTATCATGAGAGGCTTAAACAGGAAGTGGAGATAGTACATAGAGAAGGAAAGAGAGGAGCTGGAGGACAAAGACCTAAACTAATAGGTACCCAAGTTTCATTAACCCTACTATCTCAAATACAGTTGTTTAACCTCTTATTAAGCATTGTCATATAACACAACGGTACAGAAAGTCCTTCATATTCAATGGGACTAGTTAATTATGCCTGACTGCATTTTATGTAAGTCTTTGCAGGAGAATGGTAATGTAGTGTAGAAGGGTGGAAAGCTGCGTATGCTGGTCTTGAGCATGCAACCATTTTGATTTCTGGAAAAATGGCCACCATCTTTACTGGTGCAGAATCCACTTATTGTATGATTCAGTTCCAAATCAGATCGTGCATTTCTTCAGGAGCATCATGCTTGAAATCACATGAGAATAAACTGAAAAACAAAAACAATCAAACAAAAAAGTCAGTAGAATTATCATAGATAGTATCCAACAAGACTTAGCTATTTGGAAACAAGTGATTTTTTCATAGAATCATAAAATAATAGAATGGTTTGGGCTAGAAGGAACATTTAAGATCATCTAGTTTCAAACCCCTTCTATAGGCAGGGACACCTCTCATAGACTAGGTTGCTCAAAGCCCCATCCAGCCTGGCCTTGACTGCTTTCATGGAGGGAGCCTCGCTGGGCAACCTGTTCCAGTGTCTCACCAGCCTTGCAGTAAATAATTTCTTCCTGATTTCTAGTCTAAATCTACCCTCTTCCAGCTTAAAGCCATTTCCCCTCATCCTGTCACTACATGCCCTTCTAAAAAGTCCCTCCCCAGTTTTCCTGTAGGCCCCCTTTAGGTACTGGAAGGCCGCTATAAGGTCCCCATGGAGTCTTCACTTCTCCATGCTAAAGAGCTCCAACCCTCTCAGTCTGTCCCCACAGAGGAGGTGCTCCAGCACTCTGATCATCTTTGTGGTCCTCCTCTGGAGCTGCTCCAACAGCTCGATGTCCTTCTTGTGTTGGGGGCCCCAGAACTGTACACAGTACTCCAGGTGGGGTCTCATGAGAGCAGATTAGAGGAGCAGAATCACCTCCCTTGACCTGCTGGTCATGCTTCTCTTGATGCAGCCCAGGATTCAGTTGGCCTTCTGGGCTGCAAGCGCACGTTGCTGGCTGATCTTGAATCTTTCATCAACCAACACCCCTAAATCCTTCTCCTCAGGGCTATTCTCAAGCCATTCTCTGTGCAACCTGTATCTGTGCTTGGGATTGCCTTGACCCAGATGCAGGACCTTGCATGTGGCCTTGCTGAACTTCATGAGGTTGGCATGGGCCCACATTTTATAAATGTTTAGCATCATATCTATTATTATTATTATCTATATCATATCCATTTGCCTGATCTAATGAAATGGTTAAGAAGTGCAACATCCTAAACTCAACAGTTACTGCTCTTCTCTCTTTTCTTAATCAAATACTTAGAAAACCAAGAAGAGTATTTGAAAAATTCAGAGAGGTGGAGGAAATTAAAATAAAACTAAGACTTTTTTAAGTAAAACAAAAAACAAAACAAACAAACAAAAATCTTGAAATGATATTGTTTGAGATTAAATACCTCAACTTCACATAGTAAGAAATATAGTGGAACAATATTTCCTAGTAAATATGAACTGTACCAGACACTTTTAAAGTATTAAAAAAAAAAAAAAAAAAAGATAAATACATAAAGCAATGCCAGTACTGTTCTGTAAAACCAGTCTTACCCTCTTATTCTTCTACAAAGGGTGTTCTTTTTTTATTGTCTCTCAAATAGAGAAAGCTGCCTATTCAATGGACAATAAAAAAGAACACCCCCTTGGGTAAGAAAGAAAAGACACAGCTCTGGGACAGTTCTGACCTGAGGTCTTACTCAGTAATCACTGTGCTGCTCACACATCAAAATAGTTTGGATAATCATGTATTTAAGTACAGTGGGGTTGCTACAGCAACGTCATGTACAACGCTCAACTCCCATCGCTTTCCCAACTGCAGCTGTAAGAACTAGTTCAAACATTTTATATATATATATAAAATTTATTATCAAGTGCAAACTCAGCTCCACTCAACAGCTTGTCAAGTTGTTCACAATTTATAACAAAGCTGAATCACCTACCACCAATCCTACATAATATTTGGGGACAAGCCCCAACAGGTGTGCTATGGGAATCTGTGTCACAGACTGTTGATTTCATACCACTTTGATGTAACTTTGGCATGTTCTAACACTGTAGTCAAGGTAGACCATCACTTTTTCTTAACACAAGACAGGACATCTACCAATATTCCTAGTTGTGACAGGGCATAAAAAGGGCATCAATTAACAGTAAAAAAACAGTAGTTAAAACAAAACAAATGGCCATAGATGCATTTTGTCTTGGCCGCTGTTTACTAATGAACAACAATTTTACTAATAACTTGTCGATCTGTAAAATGGCACACAAAATAAGGCTTTTTCCATCTGGGCATACTTCTAATATCAAACTGTTACAACTGATTTTACTTCTACTCAAGACAACGCTTGAATAAGCATCAATTTTGAAAAGAGCAATTTTAATCTGTTACATTTGTTTTCAACTCTTGGTGTTTGGGAAATTGCTATATATCACTGCTTCATAAACCTTCATAATTATTTCAGAAGTCCTACATACCATCTGGTATGCTCATCTTTATCACTGGCAGAGTAACAAAACTGTAGTTTAAGTAAAAACATGTCAAATTTAACAGCTCTAATGTTGCATGTAAAGTAATTCTCTATGTAAATAGATTATTTTCAAATTTCTGCTCCTGAGGTTTACAACAAGGTTCTTTCAGAAGATCTCACAAACCACCCTTCAAAACAATAGCAGACAGCAATCTGTCAGGTCTCCTGCAAGTATTAGCTAATTGGCATCACTAGCACCTCAAGAAAAAAAAAAAAAAAAATGCCTGCTTTGCTTGCCAGGAATTCCGTATAGCGTGCTAATAATACTGATACCTCCCAGTTACCTCGTCCTTTCAAGTTCAAAGCACTGTGAAAAACTGAAATAATCTACTGCAGCACTTTCCAGATTCATGCTAATTCCTGTTAACACAATGCTTTTTAAAATCTAACACATTCTAGAGTGTTGAATTTCATCCCTTTCATTTTCACTGTTTTCTTAGCTTTCACCTGCTTTCTTTTCCAAGTTCTGGAATTCATGTCTTTTCCAAACCCTTCCCCCCAACCCCGCCATGCCCTGAGACTGACTGAGTGATGGATGGGGAGTCAAAAATACAGACTGACCTGAGTCGACACCAGCCTGTACACTTGCTTTCTCCAAAGCTGTCTTCCTTTCTCAAGTCTTCTATTAATACTTCTTTAGCAGTTGACTTTGAAGTCAGTCAAGCAATGTGGTTTAACATCTATTATGCATGAATTACTCTCTTCTTGAGGAAAGAATGGGCTCAGGGTTGTCTGGCTTTTAAAACTGTAGATGTTTTCAAGTGTTGCTGTAAATCTGCATGAGACAATCATGTCAGACGTGCTGATGCTAGTACTAATAAATTGCAAAAAAAGTGATGAGCTTTGTGATGGCTATCAGATCCCAGAAGGGAACTAATGCCACACCTTCTGATGGAAGTGTCCAAGTGGTCCATCTTTTTTCATCCATCTTGGTTTTGGTGCAACTACAAACTGCTCTATTCCCTTTTACAGCAGTAACGAGCCTCTTAGGGGGATGGAATATGCCTGTTTGCAAGTATGTCAGCTGGCAGTACCCAGACCCTGGGCAACAGGCAGATCCCTCTCCCCTTCTCAAACTGATCAATGCATTAATTACCTTGATTGTGAGTTGCAAAGGAGAATTCTCCTAGAAAAAGCCCAGAGTGGTTGCCTTTTTATGTCACCAGTGATTCCAGCCTCGCACTCATCTTTCTTTAGCAGAATTTAGCCCTCATCAGATGATAACCTTGGATCATAGAATCATAGAAACAGAATCATAGAATGTCCTGGGTTGAAAAGGACCACAAAGATCATGTAGTTTCAACCCCCCTGCTATGTGCAGGGTCACCAACCACTAGAAAAGGCTGCCCAGAGCCACATCCAGCCTTGCCTTGATGATTTCTGTAACATCAGGAGTTCCACCACCTGGAAACCTCCTTTGCAAATCCACTTGCATCTATCTCTGTGGGGAAAGTATTTTCCATTCAATTTACAAGTTCAGCTTCCATGTTTCCTATTTTAAATCCTTCACTGTCCAAATATTACATTCATATCTGATCTAGAGACAAGACATCTTTCCCAGAGCTTGGTTTGGAAAGAGGTTCTTCCAAATCCTTTTGCTCCTTAGAGCTTAATTATGTCACTTATTTACCTGTCCAGTTCTCAGCTCTATATTCTTGCTCTTAACTGCACTGCGTTTAGAATAAGAGAAGACAGCAATGAGAGACACAGGAGCCCAGACCACTTC
This sequence comes from Pavo muticus, assembly GCA_016647715.1. Classification (NCBI taxonomy): domain Eukaryota; kingdom Metazoa; phylum Chordata; class Aves; order Galliformes; family Phasianidae; genus Pavo; species Pavo muticus. The sequence continues at coordinate 774,046 of JACDJE010000264.1, read as the reverse complement.
TCCTTGCTGCTTTCCTGACGGAAAGGGAAAGAACACTGAAACTGGGTACAAATGTGTTGGATCACCTGCTTGTGCTGATTGTATGTGAATGTTTGCTGAGCACTGTGCTGTGTCATTATGGTTATAATGGCAAAGGGAGCACCAGACAACTTCTTTGAGAGTTCCCTTGAGGGTAACAGACTTTATTGTAATGACAACGATGACTTAAAAATAGGCAGCCAAGACTTACATTTCCTATCACTATCAGTGACAGCAACAGAACTAATTGTCGAGGTAGAGCTAAAGCACACGTAGGTGGCATTTCTGGAAGCACCTGGCTCGCAACCAGCTTTCAGGCTGCAGCACGTCTGGCAGACAGCTTGCAGCGCGTGCCTGGCTGCATTGTGTGAAGCAGTGCAGTGCGACAAGCAGCGGGGGAGCTGTGTGTGTGCACCCTGCCACAGCACGACTGTGACAGATTGAGAAGTCACTTCTTTCCTGTTTTTGGGTTTTGTTTTTTTTTTTTTGATTGTTTGTTTGTTTGTTTTGTCTGGCCTTGAAGCACTTTGGTTCACATGCAGCTGTTTTAAGTGCTGGAACCTCTCAGCCCTCAGTATGTAAGCGATTTAAGGGCAGCATTTCAGCCCCAGCAACGCTCAGCGCAATGCTAGCGAACTCCATCCACCAACAGCAAGCTGCCCGTGCACCCTGTGACATGAAGGTCACAGGTCTGGGGAGGAATGGCTGGAAAGCTGCCTGATGGAAAGGAACCTTTGTGTACTGATGGACAGTTGGCTGAATATGAGCCAGCAGTGTGCCCAGGTGGCCAAGAAGGCCAGCGGCATCCTGTCTTGTATCAGGAATGGTGTGGTGAGCAGGACTAGGGAAGTAATCCTGCCCCTTTACTCTGCATTGGTGAGGCCTCACCTCGAGTACTGTGTTCAGTTTTGGGCACCTCAGTACAGAAAGGACATTGAGGTGCTGGAGCAGGTCCAAAGAAGGACAATAGGGCTTGCAAAGGGCTTGGATAATATGCCCTACAAGGAGAGACTGAAGGAACTGGGGCTGTTTAGTCTGGGGAAAAGGAGGCTGAGGGGAGACCTTATTTCTCTCTTCCAATATCTGACGGGTATTTACAGCGAGAGCAGGGTTGGTCTCCTCTCACTGGTGACGGGTGACAGGACGAGGGGAAATGGACTTAAATTGTGCCAGGGTAAGTTTAGGTTGGATATCAGGGAAAACTTCTTTACAGAAAGGTTTGTTAAGCACTGGAATAGGCTCCCCAGGGAGGTGGTTGAGTCACCATTCCTGGATGTGTTTAAAAACCGTTAGGATGTGGTGCTCAGGGACATGATTTAGCGGAGGGTTGTTAGGGTAGTATGGTTAGGTTGTGGTTGGACTCGATGATCTTTAAGGTCTTTTCCAACCTGAGCGATTGTATGATTCAATCAGGATTGGAGGCTTTAACAGGAGCAGCCTTACTTTTTCCACCTATGCTGCCCAAGAGAGGCACCGCAGCTGCAAATCACCCTAAACCGTGTATTTTATTGCCGGGTGATTGCGAGGGGCCGCCCCCAGCGTGCGCGTGGGGCGTCCCCGCACGCGGCGCGCGCGAAACCAGCGCAGCCCCACCCCCGCGGAGCAAAGCGCACGCGTCCGCTGCTTGGGCGCGTTGTTGGGTGGCGGGTGGTGACGTCATAACGGAGCGCCGCGGCTGGCCGTGTTTCGGTAGGCAGCGGGTCGGTGATACCTGCCGCTGCTCGGCGTGTGCGTTGCACCGCGCTGCCTTCCTGCTTCTTGTCTCCGTGTGGGTCCTGATGAGCAGCAGGTGCGCGAGGGGGGACCAGGCGGCCCGGGCGAGCCGAGCGGGGTGTGCGCGCGCGCGCGCGCGTGTGTGTATGTGTGTGTGTGTGGGAGTGTAAATGGGCTGGGGCCGCCCCGCGTTGTCTGCGCGTCCCCGTGGGAGCGCGGCCCTCCTCCAGTCTCGTCCCGCGGGATCAACTGTGCGCATCCCGTTTCTCCCCGCAGGTAGTGACGGACGCCCGGCCGGCGCGATGAGTCTGTTCAACCTGGACCGCTTCCGCTACGAGAAGAGGAGGACAAGCGTAGAGCAGGATGGGCGGCCTGCTGCTGCAGCCCAGGCCCAGGAGGAGGGCAGCCCTCCTGCTGCAGCCCAGGCCCAAGAGGGCAGCCCTCTTGCTGTAATCCAGGCCAAAGAGGGCAGCTCTGCTGCTGCAGCCCAAGCCCAGGAGGAGGGCAGCCCTGCTGCTGCAGCCCAGGCCCAGGAGGAGGGCAGCCCTGCTGCTGGTGTCGGTGGGATCAACGCTACAGGGAGCAGCAGGCCGGGCAGCCCGGCCTCAGAGGCAGCAGGTGAGTCAGGTCTTGTCTGTGCAGCACGGTGTGAGTGTGGCTTTGCTACAAGTAAAGCACTCTGCCCTTCCTGTGCTGTGTCTTTTTTTGTTGATCGTTTTATAAAGGTGCTTCCCTGTATACGTGTGTTTCACAGCAGTTTCCATAAAAGCACCTGTACGGTGTGTGTTCTGCTTGAATCTGTGCATCCATGGTCACCTGATAACTAAGAGATGAAATTATTTCAATTCATTAAGCAGGCTGTGTTTAAAATACACAAAGCATTCCTGTTTATTGATGCTCATCTTAAACTAACAAAGTATAGTAAGGCCTTCTTAAGCCTTACTATATAAATCACAGAATGGCCCGGATTGGAAGGGACCTCGAGGATCATGAACCTCCAACCCCCCTGCCAGGCAGGGCCACCAACCTCCCCATTTAATACTAAACCATATGCAACCTTAGTTGCATTTACCTAGAGGTAACTTTTTCACTGGAGTCTGAGATGAACTGGAACAGGTTGCCCAAGGAGGTTGTGGATGCCCCATCCCTGGAGGGATTCAAGGCCAGGCTGGATGTGGCTCTGGGCAGCCTGGTCTAGTGGTTGGTGACCCTGCACATAGCAGGGGGGTTGAAACTTATTGGTCATTGTGGTCCTTTTCAACCCAGGCCATTCTACGATTCTATGAATGCAATGTGGGATATGACAGATAAAGCTGAAGCCAGGTGTTTGTTCTTGCTTTTGTCTTTCAGCTTGGCCTGGTTTTGCAGAGATGCCTGTTGCTTGTTATCAGAAACTGATTGTGTTAATAGTTTTGCAGCAACGTTTGTCCCATTTTCTGGTAATAGATTGTGGTTTTAATGGAAATCTGAAAAAACCACCTTGCTCATATAGGAGTTGGTTAGATTATTTGGCTAATATGTTTGAATTCATCAGTTGATACCAGTGTGCAGCTGTAATGGCTCTCAACTATGTAATCACTCATGAACTTTTTTTTTCCCCTTGTTATACTGACATCTTTTCAGTTTCTGAGTGTGTGGGAATGGAAGAACAAAAAGTATTTGTTGCTGATTGTTTTATACACCTTGGATGTTCTTATTCTGTATAACTTCTGATACAGATGTCAAGATAGAAGTGTCATTGGAGAGATCAGACAGGCTTTGATTATGCGTTTAGATAATGAAGGAGCAACAGTATCCATTGGTGTTGTTAAACATCATTTGTTCCGCATGCAGCTGACCCTTGGAAGACTGTTTATTGTAGTCCCTTATCTGTATGATAAGAGAACTTTCTTGTAAAGGAGGAGTTCCTTTTTCTTTTACAGGTCCACCCAACAATGCTATGGTGGGTAGATATTTATTTTTCCATGAGTTTTGATGTTATGCAGGTTTAATGTTTTCAATATAAATGAAGGCTTCGTGTTCATTAAATAAAGGGACGAAAGCCTTGGCTTGTTAGTTACTACATAGGTAGGGCAAAAGATGGATGGAGTGGAAGGGAAGGAATATACTGCCTAGAGAGGCATCAGTTTTCTTTTTAAGAGTATTAATACGTGAGGTAATAAAAGCCAGCCTAAAAAAGGAACTGATGTGGAGGGTTAAGTAATTATGAGAAAAGTAGTGAAAGGCAGTTGTGACCAGCGGTAAATCAGAGTTGGGTAGAAGTGCAGGGCAAGCACATGACTTCAATAAGGTATGGTGGAGTTATCTATGATGTAGAACAGGGGTTCTAGTTGACACTTAAGATTTAGCTGTAATTATTAGTACTTATATCAGCTAGTGCTTATCTCATCTTCATCTTTCACAAATATTGAGTGTTTAAAGAATTCCTGATGGTTTTCTGACTTTTCCTCACATTTGCACACCATTTCTATGCAGTGCATTTAAATAAACTATTTTAAAAATTAAATCATGTTTTCTTAAGTCAGTAGAAGTTAACTGAAAATAAAACATTCAGATTTTGTCTGTAGCCTATGAGATACCAAAGCGTGAAAGAGTAAACTACGTTGGTTTAGAAATAGCATGTTATCCTTGTTTCCTAATTGGCATTAAGAAGACAGAATTTTTCTTTCTTTAAGTAAAATAGGTACCTATTGTTTATTTCTGTATTGCTGTGGAAAAGATGCAAAACTGACCTGCTAATGGCACCGTGTGCTCTCTCTTCTGCTAAATATGTAAGCAAAAGAATTGAGTTGCTTTGTACAAGAAGCTGTTTTCCTCAAGCTAGCTAAAAACAGCGTGCTGTAATTGCTCAGTAAATCATACGAGGACAACGATTTCTTCTGAAGTCCAACACATTGGATTTGCAAAATATTGACATATGAAGCTAGATAAAGGGAAGAGTGTTTCTTAGTTCATCTGTATAAACCAAAACAATTGATTAAATAGCTGGAGGCACTTTTCTTGTCCTTCTTAATTTGATATCATATGATTATTTTTGTATATGTAAAAAGAGCTTTAAGATCAGACTCCTTCCTTCACTATCATTTCTGATGGATTTCTTTTGGTTTCATTTGGCTGTGTATCCCAAAATACGGATCTAACAAAAAGATGCAATTACTGTAATCCATTCATCTGGGGAGAAAAAGTAGTCAGACTGTCTCCTGTGTCATGAAATAACATTATCTTTTTAGCTAATTCTTGTTTTTGCCAGAATGAACTAATATTGGCGGAGCTTCTTGCACTCCAGGTATGTAATGCTCCTTGTTGCTTTGTATGGAACGTACGTACCATACACTTCAACAAGCAGTTCTCAGTATGATGACCAGAAGAATTGATCATCTCTATTTGCTTGTTATATTTTGAAAATTATGTGGGCTTGCAGCCACTTTGCAGCCAAGTTGGAGGTAGTTGGTTCTGAACATCACTTTACAGAGTGAGGATGGTAGAGCCATCAACCATTGAGAGGCAGTTATTGGATTGCATCAGAGAGGTGCCTCTCTAAAAAGCTGGGAAAATGCATTGGAATACTTTATTAAACTTTTCTGTAGAAATTGGTATTACTAACTAAATAATGCGTACGTTTGATTTTATTATATGGTGAAGCTGTCTTCTTAATTTTCAATTAGGCATTTTTAGCTATTTAAATAGCCTGGTGTACTGAAATGGCGAGGTTATTCCAGTTGTGGAAATGGAGCAGAACTGTGGTAAAAAAACTACATGATCAGAAGAATTACAATCAAGAATTTCAAAACAAGATTTGTGTTCTGAAAGTGTGCTTATAAAATTTCAACACTGAATGGAAATAAAAGATGTAGATGAAATTAGACCATTGTATGCAATGCTATTTTTGATGAATGACTGTTGTTGTTGATAGCCTTTCTGTATAATTAAGGAGTAAAACGCAAATGATTGAACTCTGATGTTCCAGCGTTCCCTGACACATTGCTGCTTGCACTGGGACTGTTTCTGCCTGGTATTCTCATCTGTTATCATTTCCTGGGTGGCCAGAGGATGTCATGTCTTTTGTTATGTGGAAGTTCATAGAATATCATTCTTTTTAAAGCATTTCTGAGAACTAATGAACTTTTCCAAGGGTTCCTGGAAAGGCACATTGACCATTTAAAAATGGTTTCTTTAAGAAGCACCTCAGACTTATTACTACTATTTAGGATTCAAATTAAAAAATAGACTTTTACTTGAAACAGAAATATTGATTAGCTTGTACACTTGAGCAGCATGCCTTTGATACTTCTTTCTGAGATGGAGTAGAGATTACCTCCCATTTGACAATTAGTTTGTTGTGCAGTGGTATTAAATATGGTAAGCCTCAAAGTACTGGTTTTTTTTCTCCCTTTCTGTGTAGAGTTACTTCATTGTTTTCTTATTTGTGGCCTTAGAGTTAAACACTGATCCTGTGATTACAGGCATTCCTTAAAAGTCCCCTTTAATCATCTGCGATCAGGGAATTCTGCCTCCTATAATTACATGCTGTGGCAATAACTGTTTAAATGATTGCTGCTATACAAGGTTATAATTTGCTCTAAATACACTGGAACCACTCCTCTTATTCCATATGTGAGTTGTTTTTTTTCCCCTATTTCTCCTGCTAAGGGGTTCTGTTCAGTGGAATAGATGGAGGAAGGAGGTAGTGCTTTTCTTAGAGGGAGGATGCCTTTTCCAGGCAGTTCAGCATCTCAAAGTTATGAGAGTTAGGAACTGTCAGGAAGAGTAACTGGTATTTAAAATACAAATAAATTGAATAGAGCCGAAGTGAAGCAGTAAATACACTTTTTTTTATTTAAATCTACACTTCTTCCAAGGCTTGTTCTAAGGAATACAATAATTTTTAAGGTTGTGTTATTTTTGTAAACTTAGTTTAAATCCAATAAGGATGCTTAATGAAGCTTTCATGAATACCTGCCAACTGCATATTGTGCTACTTGCAGGAGGAGTGTGTTTGAAACGTACTCTAATAAAAAAAAAAAAAAGATCATGAAAATGGCCTTTATCAGTTCTTTTAATTCAGTAGAGCTGGAATGTCTCATTACTTATAAAGATGTTTTGATCTTTCTTTTAAATTCTTCTCATACACCTGTCAGTTCTGTGCTATTGTGGTAACCCTTGCTTTGCTAGCCCAACTTGATAACCTTTAGAAGTGTTATGCTTTAGAGTTTTTTTTGCTAGAAAGGAATTACCCGCATCTTTGCATTTAAATATAAGAGAAGTGTGTTACACTTACCTCAGTGTCTCTTTTACATTCTTCCTAAAACTTCTGCATATACATGGTTTTCACATAAAGCAAATCAGATAAAAAAGGACAATGTGTCTCCTCCTACACATGGATAGATAGAAGTACAGATGAGGAACTTTCTGCTGCCAGAGTGATGTTCTTGGTTGCAGGAAGGCCTGTTTTGGGATACTTACTGCTCCAAAATTAGTGGTACTTTTTAGGCTGCCCTTCTTAAGTTTACATGTGTATGGGCTTTTCAAGATAACATGGAATCATTAAGGTTGGAAAGACCTCTAAGGTCATCTAGTCCACCCATCACCAGTATTTCCTCACTAAACCACGTTCCTGTGTACTACATCTACCCTTTCCTTAAACATTTCCAGGGATGGTGACTTCCCTGGGCAGCCTGTTCCAATGCCTTACCACTCTTTCTGAGAAAAAGTTCTTCCTCATATCCAACCCGAACCTCCTCTGACACAACTTGAGGTTGTTCCCTCTGGCCTTGTCACTAGCTACTTGGGTCAAGAGGCCAACTTCTCCTTGTTACAGCATCCTTTCAGGTTGCTGTAGAGAGTGGTAAGATCTCCTCTGAGCCTTCTCTTGTCCAGACTGAATAATCCCAGTTCCCTCAGCTGCTCTTCATAAAACTTGTGCTCCTGAGCCTTCACTGCTTCGTTGCTCTTCTCTGGACACACTTCAGGGCCTCGATGAATTTCTTGTAGCGAGAGGCCCCAAACTGAACCTAGTACTCAAGGTGTGGCTGGTCCTGCTGGCTATGCTATTTCTGATGCGTGCCAGGATGCCATTGGCCTTCTTGGCCATCTGGGTACACTGCTGACTCATGTTCAGCCAAGCATTGACCAACTGCCATAGGCCCATTTCTTCCACATAGTCTTCCAGCTGCCCTGCCCTAGGCCTGTAGCATTGCCTGGAGTTGTGGCCAGAGTGCAGGACCTGACACTTGATGTTGTTGAACTTCATCTCACTGGCCTCAGCCTGGCAGTCCAGCCTGTCCAGGTCCCTCTGTAGGGTGTTCCTATTCTCAGGCAGATTGACACAGCTTTTCTAAGTCACCTGACTATCTTGAAAATCATTGCTGTAATCTTCTACCTCATCTGAAAGTGATGGAGAAAGTTGAGATTTTCATGGTAATTTGGTTAAAATCAAGACTTTTTTTTTCATAAAGGAATGAAGCTGACCACCTGTAGTTCACTTCTGCCTTTGGCTAGCAACTGAATTCTGGTCTCTGCTGGCAGATCAGTTCTGGAAACTGAGATTACTCTGTGGTAACTGAGCTGAGTTTGTTTCTGTGTTAAATGTCAGGAGCAGAAGAAACTGCCTTTATTTTCAGCTTTCTGTTTCCAGAGTTGGCAGCTGAGAAAAAAGCACTGGTGTTTGGCTCATAGGGACACGAGTTTTAAGAAGGGTTTGGTGCACTAGAGAGAAGAGCACGCACGTGACACTGTATTTATGTGCTGAGGATATAAAATGCATTTATACAAGGGCTTTAACTGACAGTTGTATCATTAAAACTCAGCCTTCCCACTAGTTCTGTAGCTGTCTCCTGGACTTACCTTGTGTGGTTGATTTGGTCTATTTTCTTATTCTGAATTCAGTTTTCTTTGGAGTAGGAAATGAATATGAACATTTTTTTTTCCACCCCTCTGCCATCCCAGTTCAAAGTATATTATTGTCTGTCGTCATTCATAATAAAATATGGTTATTATACTGTGCATGGTTTTTGATATTCTATCCTGTTACAGTGTAAATCAGAAACTGTTAGCAGTGGGGAGCTCCTGTTAGTTCTGTACTGACTGTACAAATGGAGTTTATGTTCTGTCATGGAGTGAAAGGCTCATCTCCACACATATGAGGGAGCACAGAGGTGGGTGGGAGAGCCCCAGCACCCCAACCTGTCCCAGCTACTCCCATGGCTGTCACAGGAGAGCCATCAGTCCCATGGGTTGACTATGATGCTTGTCACCATAAGCGGAGAGGCTCTTGGGAGCATCATTCCGATGGTCTTAGGAGGCATGAGGCTTATTGGGGCATGTGGATAAGGGCTTCTTTGGGATCTTATGAAACCTTCTATGGTATGGTTGGAAGGGAGCCAAAGGTGGGGAAAGGAGGGGGAGCAGTTTGAGGAGGAATAAGTGTAAGGGAAATAGAGGAATAAGGGGGCAAAAAAGGGGAGCTCTGTAGCTGTATCCATCTGACTGCTGGTAAATAGCAGGCTGGACTAGCCTGCCTCGAACTAAGTGACCTGAGAAGCCTGGCAGGGACTAGAGGCTTCAAGTCACTCATCTCTCTATGCATGAGACAGCTCATGGCAAATGCGTCTCTAAACAGGAGGGCACTGAAGCATGCTGCCAGGTTTTGTGTTTGGGATGCAGCTGTACTCATCTGAAGAGAAGTCAGAGCTCTGGTTTTGCATATGGGGACAGTTGTAGAGGGATCTGAGCAAGCGTGGAGGCTTTTGTTAGTAAGGGCATGTTTTCAGCTGGCCCCTCAGACTGGTTATGATGTCGGCTGTTCTGTAAGGGGATCCTAAGGTTTGGTTTCCAACTGTCTTACTGACATCAAAAGCTACCTGACTCTTGAATGGTGGCAAGTACGAAATCCTGCCATGCCATGTTCAGGAAGATAGATGTTATGTTTTCAGTCCTTCTTGTCGTTGCTCATCTCTGGTTACTGCCTGTGATTCTGCAGCATAGAAATGAGCATAGACCAGGTAACAGCAGCAGCAGATAGGAAGCAGAACTCACCTGTAGCTTGGGAAGCAGGATGTTCTTTGGTATGAAAAAAAGGCAAAACCTGCATTGTTACACCTGGTTTGTACAAAATATGGAAGTGTCGAAGTTTTAAAATGAAAATAAAATCTGATTTACTATGTACTTTCCTTTCTTCCTTTTCTGCTTCCATCCTGACAGATTAATACCTGGTTAAGTGTGTTCCGTATTTTCTATAGGATCTTTGCTGTGCGTAGCTAAGATCGTCTGAAGATTGACTGTAACAGTTTACTTTTTTTGAGCTATCGTTGAACTCTTATTTACATTTTCTTCAGATGTTAAAGAAGTTTGAGTTAAGATCACTTCTGTTTAATTGGTGCTAATACACTCAGTATTGAAATTCTTTATTTTCTTTTTCAGCTGTGCACTACAATACCATATTTTTTAATATATTGGGTACCTCTACCTTTTCAAATCCAGTATCACCTAGTAATTTCTAGTTTCTAGCAAATTCCTGTGGTTGCGCTTTTGGAATTTATCTCTGTTTCCATCAAATGCTGCCACAGTGAGTTATTTCAAGTTTATTTTCTACAAGATTGCTTTTGGACAGCAAATGCTCTCAGCAGCTGTCGTGTTCTCCACTCCATGCATTCTTCATCCTTTCTTCAGTCATGTACCTCCAGGGTTCATAATTTGTCTGCTCTTAAATAAAATACTTGGCTTACCACCTATTTTGTGTTCAGTAGTTCTCTTCAGCATAGGCTGTAAATAAAGCAGTAGAGAGAAACTACTTCAAGAATATGTGGGACTAGTGCATTGGGTCAGGCTACGGTTCTTGGCTCACAGCTTCTGCAAAATGCTTCCAGTACTTCAATTACTGTCATGAAATAGCACACTTAAGAGGTGGCAGTTGTGTCCAAGTATTTAGTTGTGTAGTGTGGGTTTAACGTTGCATGAGATGTAGGATCTACACGTTTAAGTTCTTGTGTGTCAGCCACAGATTGTTTTTTTCTTAGGGTTTTCTAAAGAAAGGTGGCTGAACAGCTGTAGCCTCTGTACATGATGGATAGAACTGTGTGCTTTAGCTTGCCCGAAGTCATTGGGGAGCATCAGTTTTGCAGTTATAATCACAGAAACTGCTTTGAAATACACAATATATGAGGTTAGAGCACTCTGTGCCTTTGGTAGCGTGCTGAAGGAGGGCAACAGACAAAATATAATGATTTGCATACTTTTTTATTTTTGTTTACAGTGTCTGATCCTCTTTTTGCTTCGGGTTCAAGAACTGTTTTGTATATCATATTCAATGCCTTTTCCCTTTGTGGTCATGTTTTCCCCATCAAGATACATGCATGGAATTGGCTTCAGGTGTAGTTGACAGTGAGACTTTATCATGCATTACTCATTACTTAATCTGGGATTACATGGATAGATTGGCTGCTTATGGTTGTTTTAAGATCCTATTCAGAAGTGAGAAGTCAATACAGGCTAAGGGAGGCGTAGTGGCTCCGTTTGGTAGGTTTCATGGGAAACTGTATCATTTGTGAGATGTAATTGCAGTAACTCCTTGTGGAAACATACAAATTCTTTGTATCGTGAAAGTACACAATGCATCCTTCCTTTTCTATTTAAGAATCGTCTGGAGCATTGTGTAGAAAAGACTGGTGAAGATTATATCTCTATAGGATTTGCAACTTTATCTGTTCAGCTCCCCAGAGTAGCTTCCTGATCTTCTGCCATCTAATACTGACATTCCCTTTCTGGAAAACTGTGACGGACATAAATCAGCCGTCAGAAACACTGGTATGTTATTATCCATGTCCGGCTTAGCTTGGAAGTAGCTCAGAAGATTTTGCTGATTGTTTTGCCAAAAATAAACAAAAAATTAAATAGTTCCTAGCCTGAAATACATGGTAATATATATACTATATATACATATAATGTATATACATTATACATTATACATATAATGTATATATAATACATTGCAGTATACAAACCTATATTTGTTTGAAATAAAATTGCTGAGGGAATTTTTATCAGGAAAGTCACCGCTTTAAAGAATACCACTTATAGGAGTTCTCCATGCATGAAGATGCAAGTTCTGTCTAAATGGTTGCTGTGTATAAAGAAGATATCATAGCTATCTGATGCTCTAAGTATATATAAATATTTCAAATTCTAAGTCATTTTCTCCCATTTTTTCTCCTATTGAAATGGCTACAGGGTACTCGAGCATCCCAGAAACTCCTGAAGCTGAGAGGACAAGGGAGCTGTCTTATTTCAAGCATCGAAGAGGGGTACATTTCCTAGATGTCTCTTCAGACAGTGAAGATGAAGTACCAAGAAAAGTCAGTGCTTCAAAAGAAAACAAGGCTCCAAGGAAGGATGTGATTTTAATGTAAGGTTTAAGCTAGTAATGTTTATGCAAGTTGATGCAACGGTCTCAATTGTAATATTGAATTCAAAATAATATGCTAGGTTCTGGCTTTACGGTTTGCAATTTACCCTCCCCTATCTAAACTTTACTGGATTTCCAGCTAAGAAGAATCCAACTCCTAAGTGACTCCTAAGTAAGAAACATGGTTTATGAGCGAGGAATTCCATGATACAGAACGATACTTGTAATATTTATTATCTGTTCACACATTTGTACCTCTCATATTCTTTTGGTGGCACTTGAAACTTACCCTTATAAGTACTAGCTTTTTATTTTAAAATATATTGAAGTTTTAGTTGTTTTTTTTTTTTTTAATGAAACTACAGTGGAGTGGGAAGGCGAATGCTGCTTCAGCACATAGTATAAGAATTTTTGAATTTGACTTGTGTGCAGTGCTGTGCAAATGGAGTTACACTGCTTCTGGGGTCACATAGTTTTGGAAGCCGTGCAGTAGGTTTTGTGTGGTGTGGAGCAGAATCTAATAAGCCGTGCAGGATCCAGCTTGCAACTTGCTGTTTCCACACTGTAGTATGATTACATGGAGAGAGAGTCAGGCAGACACCAAATTATCTCCCGGTGAGATTGGTCTTTGTCTGTGTCCTAGTTTCAGCTGGGACAGAGCTGATTTTCTTCATAGTGTCTGTTATGATGCTATGTTTTGGCTTTGGGAGAAAAAACACATTGATAACAGGGATATTTTTGTTGTTTCTAAGCAGTGTGGCACAGAACCAAGCATGTTTCAGTTTTTCATCTTCTTCTAGTGCCCTGCTGATGAGAGGGACTGAGGGGGCACAAGGAGCTGGGAGGAGATGGAACCAGGACAGCTGGCCTATACTGGCCAAAGGGATATTCCATCCCATATGGCATCATGGAAAACAAACAAACAAAAAAAACAAAAACAACTGGGGAGTTGGCTTTTGGGGGCAGCTGCTGCTTGAGGTCTGTCTGGGCATCCGTTGGTGGGTGCTGAGCAATTCTCTATCACTTGTTTTGTAAATATATATAATTTCTCTCTTCCTTTTCTGTCTTAGTAAATAGTTTTTATCTCAAATCACAGATCTCAATTTTTTTTCTCTCTGCAATTCTCTCCCCCATCCCATCAGAGGGGTGGGAGGTTGAAGGAAGTGAGTGAAAGGCTGTGTGGTCAGAAGGCTGTGAGGTGTTTAGCTGCCTGCAGGGTTAAATCATAGCAGTCTGACATGAGCCACATCCTCTCATACTCTTTCTTATTCCTTTCTAGCTGCTTATGTTCAGTACACAAGGTATCTCAGTGCTTAACACCTCATCACAGCTTACTGCCTTATGTGCTGATCAATGTATACTGAATCCACTGAGCTATCTCACAAGTGGCATTGTGCTAATAGACTGGACTTAAGACCATGACAGGAGTTTGCCATTTGGCCTTTGCTGGAAAAACAGAACTCTAACACAAGACTTTGTGGCTCAGAGACGTATTCTTTTAGTGGTTAAATGAGCATTTCTTCATGCTTGTGAAGAATGTGATTATAGAAGAGATAATGTGTGCGCTCTGGCTTTGTTGACAAGTATCTAGATGTTAATCCATGATAAGAAAAGATGGGATCATTAATTTTATTATGTCAATTTCAATTTATATTCTTTTTTATATGCAGTTTATAAGGGAACTTTCAAGGTAGGAATATCTGAAATACGCTAACGAATTTCAATATGCCATTTTTCTGAGACTTTTTTAAGGGTATGCTGATTTGACCTTTGAAGCTTATGGCTAGACTGGTTGGTGGTTTGAAGAGGAACTTGAATTATTCTTTCGTATGACAATTTTTACTATAATAGCTTTTTGGTGGTATAAGTGCATAAGTAGTATATTACTATTATTTGCAAAATTGTAATGCAGTTTGCCTATTGCAACTGCTAAAGAAAGATATAGCAAAAAAAAAAAAATGTTTTGTGTGCTTGCTGGGCAGCAACTTTTTAAAATAATATATATTTTAGAATAAGCTAACCTTTAATAACATTAATTTCAGCTCATGTGATCCTGTACATTTGCTTTTACAATGACACTCTGGTAGAATAAATATAAGAAACAACAATTTTAATACTTTCCCTGCCCCTCATACATCATAGCTCAGAAGACTCATCAGAGGATGACCTGCCTGTGTATCAGCTACAGAAGGCGGCTTACGTGAACAATGGGGACCAACTAGTTGACTTGCAGGAGGATACAGAGGAAGACATCAGAAATGCAAAGCTACAAACACTGAAGGAACTTTTTCCTCAGAGGAGTGACCAGGATTTGTTACAAGTAATAATTCTCTGTTCTTTTTGTTTATTTTGATAACTATTTTGTGGGCAGTATTCCTATACTTTGGGCATTACAGCGGAGAAGAGCCTTGATTCTTATTAGCAAAAGCATATATGAAAGTAGTATTTGTTTTAGGGGAACTACAACCATGGAAGTTTACTTCATTTTTTTTGTTGTTCAAGTGAGTGTATGTACGTGTAAAGATATTTGTTAAAAAAAAAACCAAACAAATCTCTTCAACATTGAATTCTAGGGTATAGTAAATTTCTCTATTTATTTTGTCTTGACGTTCAACCTTACTTATAACTATCTTGATTGATTGCTACTGATAGCTTTTGGAATGCAGTTAACTGGTTGAATGCAGAATTAATGAAATTATTCTTCCATCTTCAATAGCTGAAACGCTTCCCTATCTCTTTCTTCAGCTTTGATACTCAAAGACCTCAGTATGAAAGTGAGGTAAAAAGAGTACGTTTGAAATTATAGTACATTCTTATGATTATGCTGCCATATAAAGCTGAGATACTCTTGGCTGTTCTCCAACATACATAACAAATTTACCATGATGTTACGTAACTTACTACAGTAAAATTATCTTCAGTACAGTAAAATGTATCTTCAGGAATGTTACCTCTTAGGGCTGATATTTTTTTCAGTAACTTTAGTTTTCAAAGCCAAATATGTTTAAATTAATCTGTCAAGTTTCCTGGCTGAAATGTCATTTAAAAAATACAGAACTTTTATTGTTTTGTTTCTTTTTTTTTTTTTTTTTTTTTTTTTTAGTGGATCAAGCTTTTAAGTTTAGGCCTGAGGAAGAAATAAGGGATTGCAAATACCACTTTGGGTTTTATTTACTTTTTTCTCTTGGAGAAATTAGGCTACAAATATCCAGGGCATATAGTGTTTGAATTACTACGTAGAATGTATTTAAAGCACAGAGTGATTATGATTCATTGTAGCTTGGAAACTAACTAGAAATGACACTTGTATGGTGTGTCTGATGCAGTTTTGTGGCTTCAGTGAGGAGTAACTTTAGTGGTGGTTCTAACTACGCAGTGGTTTGTAGTGCTCTTATCTGTTCTCAGGAGAGCATAAGATAGCTCTTTGTATCAGGAGAATTTTGTAGTACATAATGGCTGTGCGAGCTTTTTTCCCTGTAACTACAACATTCTTGAGGGAAGATGGAATAGTAGGCAAATCTATTGTTTGTTCATGAAGGATCTGGGTCAGCTTGTCCTGACAAACCCTACATGACTGGTGAATGTTGTTGAAGAAAAACTGTCGGCTATACCTACTCTAAACCTTTCAAAATGGCAATTATAGTAAAATTATAAGGCATTGTTTACAAATGTAAACAGATGCCTGGGAATCAGGTTTCCTTATACGTAGGGCTTTTGTGTGTTTGTAACCTTTACACCATTTGCTTCTGTTGAAGTTGTAACACTTAGAAAAAGCAGCACTTATAAGTCTCAACATTCAATTAATTTGTAAAAATTATCTATTCTGAGCTTACAGGTGGATGGAGGAAGAATCTAGAGTTGCAAGGATGATAACCTTTTGGAGGCATGGCTTAAATTTCATGTGCATAATCTCAGAAAGTCAATCAATATGACGTAACAGCATATACAAACATATTGACTTAAGCTATTCATCTTTTTGGATCATCTCATTTTGGATCATCTGACTTTGTAATAGTACCAATGAAGGGGTTTTGGAAAAAGTAGTTTAAGTAAACCTGCATGGTATATTTGTGAAATAGGAAGAGTGGCAGGGGAAGCAGTAATAAATTAGATTTAAAAACCTACTGGAAAACAGCTTAAATTTCCAAATACAGCTGATATGGTTGTATTCAATATATATCATTTAGTAACCTGTAAGTGTTGGCTTTGGATTTTACAATACATGTCTTTTTGATGTGTGTTTTTGTATATGTTTTTTTGGCTTTTATTTATCCAAGTGTATTTCAGTCCTGCTTGTTTATAATTGTTATCCTCTGTTCAAATGTGTTAAATCTTACCACTTAGCAGCTGATTTTTTTTTTTCCAGTTGGTCAAATCAACATGCTCAATGGATGAAGCGATAGCTGCTTGTTTGAAGTTCAATGACGAAGGTACGTTTTTTTTTTTTTTTAAAGGAGGGGGAGGGGAGACACTTTAGAAACTACTGC
This sequence comes from Pavo muticus, assembly GCA_016647715.1. Classification (NCBI taxonomy): domain Eukaryota; kingdom Metazoa; phylum Chordata; class Aves; order Galliformes; family Phasianidae; genus Pavo; species Pavo muticus. The sequence continues at coordinate 757,429 of JACDJE010000264.1, read as the reverse complement.
CAAATTAGTAATTAAGTTGCCAAGTAGACTTGAGGGAAGTGCAGGGGGTAGTATTTGAAAAGTGGTAAACATACAAAAGCACACATTAAAAGTTTTTCTGTTTGTTTATTGTAATAGCACAGAACTGAAGCTACAGACTTTGCAGTGGGAAACATGAGAAGTGGATGCATAGCAAATCCAAAGATAGAACAACAGGGTTTTGTTTTTTTTCTGTGTAAATCAGGATTGCTGATTGAAGATCGGTGTCTTCAATGATTTTTGTTGTTACTGATTGCTTCCTTCTTTACTCAGAAGTTGAGGTGGACAGTAATAGGTTAGAGATAGTAGTTCTAAATGTTGTATGTGAGAAATCTGATGCGAAGAATTATGCTGGAGTAAGTAGCTGTTTCTAATTTATGTCAAATCTTACTTGTGTCAAGCACCGTCACTATTATCAGAGCAAATTCTCTACTTGTAATCCTGAGTAAGAACTATTGGTCTTAAACACTAGACAAATTCCATAGCAGAACATCCCCAAGTATGTTTTGAGCCCTCAGCTTGCTTAGGGCATTCTTTTTCTGCATCCGAATCCGTGCAGCCTCATGATGTTATCAAATAACCCCAAGATGTGGAAATGTGTAGAAAGCAGTAAGTATGTCCATGTCATCACTTCAGGCTTTGGGTTTCTCTCTTTGACATCACTTAAGTCCAGAGCTGTTTTTAATCACTCTTGATTTTTGTTTTATGTGATTGATGTGTCTTTTCGTGAAGTATCTTATGGATTTGGAAGTTCTCTCTAGGAAGCTCATGTGCTGAGGAGAACACAGTTGTACTTCATTTATAATATAAATGATTTTTGATTTATAGTATAAATGATGCAGTTCTTCTTGTTGTACTTGCCATATTTTCATCTTCAGATATTTGTATGCGCTTCCCAAGATTTTTAACAGTTATGGTAAAACACTTCAATTTCTGGTATCAAGGCTCTCCCTTCTGGCCATTTTGTATCATAAGAGTATCCAGAGTTGGAAGGGACCCGCAAGGATCATCAAGTCCAACATTTTTGTGTTAGTCTGTGTGCTGCTTCACATGTTTTCAATGTGAAAGCCCACAGAAGAATCTTGGCAACAAAATTCTCTTCAATCACAGCTGTTTTACAAAAATATTTAGTTAAGAATGAGCATGCCTGAAAGTGATGGTATAAATCATCTCATTTTGGATACTTTTTTAAGTGGAGACGCTATTGAACACCTGCTTATCCATGTCGATTTATGATATGTTTTACTTGTTATGAAGTGTTGACTGGGTGAGAAGTGAGAGATAAGATAAAGTCCAGGCCCCATGCACTCTGCTTTCATTCCGAGGATGGTTCGTGTCTAGCAGTCACAGGACTTCTTCATCCCCTCAGTTCTATGCTTTCTTAGCCTAAGAAGCAATAATTATGTATGTGTAGCTTGCAAAGTGAATCTCTTCAGAAAATTATTTTTCAGTTGTAGATGTGGTTAGTTTTGGAAGTCCACAGAATGATTTCTTTCTAGTTTTATGCTGATGGATTCCTGAGATCGTGGTTATTCAGATCCTCCACTGTGGCTTAATTGTCACTAAAATTGTGCTTAATCAGTTTTATTTATTTATTTTTTCCTCCAAAGACCAATGATCATTCAGCTGATTACTTCAAAGGAGGATGATCTTAGAAATACTCTCATGTGGAGTCTGTGCTTTTAGGGCTGAGAGGATTGTATGGGTCCCTGTTTGTGTCTGCAGTTAACCATTTTGAATACAGTTCTAGTTGATCTTAAAGAGTTATAACTCCTTAAATTTTTAGTGCTTTACCCAACAAAAACGTGACTGCTCTTAGTCTTGATTCTAAGACAAGGCTAAGATACATTTAAGTCTTAATCTACGAGCATGTTTTTTCCTGACTGTATTGTTTAAATGAATGTCTTGGACAGAGAAGCGAAATGCATTGTTCTCTGAACGCTGAAGGAGAGCTATCTTCTTCTCCATCAACATGTTTGCAGGATTTTTTTTTGAGCTGTGGATCTTCTAATATGTCTATATTGATCTACAGAACACATGCTTTGGAAAATCTCGCTAATAGATACCTTGATCTTGCTAAGTACTTCATTTTCCTGAAGATTTAGTTACTGCTGATGCTTTGCTTCTGTTTCTTTGAGAAATGTTAATTTTTTTAGTCTATAAACTGCGTCTCTCTTTCTCATCAGAGAGTGAATAAGTCTATTAGAAAACTTATATGAAAGCATTTTTACACAAAAAAGTGTCTGTACAAATAAGTAGATAGTTGTGAAAAACAAAGTAAAACTATTTTGATCTTCCAGACAGTCTTAAAATTTGAAAGCAAGTGTACTTTCTGTGTGTGTGAGATCAGCTCTGCTTTTTTGCTGCAGATGCTGATGTAAGACATCAGAGCTCTGTTGGCAATCTTCCAAAAAGACTGACTGGCAGTAATAAATCAGATCATCATCTAGGAATATTTAAAATATTTTGGGCTATAGTAAAAAGAGAGCATTCATTTAGTAACAGTTGTTGCTTCAACCTAAGTTAATGTGGAGAAACAACGATAACGTGTTTTTTAACTTCATGAGCTGTGCACAGTGGCAACTGAAAATGCACCTGACTGGACAGATCTTAATGCTAAGATGATAATCTCTGATAATCACCCAGGCCCAAAGATATTCAGAAAGTTCTGACTCATGTAAGGTAGTCATAGGTAATTTAATGTTCATTGATAATTAGTTATCTCTGACTTACTATGCATAGTTTTCTTTCAAAGGCTTTGATTTAATGTTGAAAACTGCTTGATAATAACCTTTCTGGTGAACACCCAAGCCAAAAATCAGTCATCAGCACTTCCAGATGGGGAGTGATGTAAATATTCTAACTCACAGTTGGATTTTAGCCTTGGTTAAGTACTAACTTTCCAAAAGCATACAGCTTAAATAGGATTATCTTTTGTTGCGAAAACTACGCCTGTTTAAAAGACAGCGATGCATCTTTATTCAACTCCTGCGTAACATGCTTGGCAATTAAAAGAAAAAAAGCAAACAAACAAACAATGCCCGTTCTTCCATATAAGACAAAGCTGCTTGTTTAACTACTAAAGTACTGCAGAAAATGTGAGGATGCATGAATGTGTAAATAAATACATTATTAGTAGTTGCTTTGCTTGGAATTTCTGTATAAATATGGACTGTAGTAAGAAACTATTACAGAAGACTAGTAAAAATATACTGTTAACAAGTAGCTACTACAGTAGTTGTTTGAATGATCCTACTTTATTGAGGTGAACTTAATGGAAGTAATTTCCATTTTTTTCTACTTCCTTTTTAAGCTGCCTCTCGTAAAAGGAGACTAAATGATTCTCACATAAATGGCAAAGAGAGTGATAAGCATATGACAAAAAAGCCAAAAGCTGATTATGTAAGTATTGTTTTTTCTGTTTGAGCACTATGAAGCAAGTGGAGCTGCCTGACTTAGATCACTGACAGTTGTGCCATGATGTTGCTATGTGTTATCAGAAAATCCTATCAAATTCAAATCTTGCCCTCTGAATGAGTTTTCTGCTTCATTCTTTTCGTCAATGACAAAATTTACTTGTTTTAATCTTTAGTGTATGTGTATTGCTATTGCTTTCTTGGTAGAACTTGATGACAAGTAGCAGTATGTGCCATTTAATTCTTGTGAACATCAGTGGGAGTTTATAAGGCAACTTTGCCTCATCAGATCATACCTTATTTTTCCTCAAATAGGTGGAGTTCAACATCTGGTCTTACTGTTACCCTACGTTATAGGAGTGATAGAATCGTAGAATCATTTTGGTTGGGAAAGAACAGTGGCTTACAGAAAAGAATGAATTGGTTATGTTAAAAGGAATGGTTTCTTTGACCTGTGCTTGTAAATAGGAACTGTGTAAATGATCCTGGCACATGCAGTTTGGTATTACAGTCCTACAGTACTGTCGTTAGACCATTGATGCATTGTTGGAAAACACGGGAAAATATTTGAGAATGGGGATTTTACAGCATGGACCAGAGGCTGTATGGAGAACAAATAATTTTCTCTGCGTTGAAATGTAACTAAATTTTGTCTTCCATCAGAACAAAACAGAGAGCTCCAATTTTTGTGCTGACCATAGCTCTACTCTTAATGATACCATAGGTTCAGTGAGGGTAGGAACCATGTCCTCTGTCACCTGGAGTAATTTTGGGTGATCTGGTTTATGCTCTTCCAGCAAATAGCGTAATTCAGCTAAGTAAATATGTATCAGACATGTTGGCATCTCTGCTGTAGGTATGTAGATTGGTAAACACTTTGCACACTAGATTGGAAGACACTTGCATAATTCTTTGTGTTGAGTATATAACAGAACAGCTTGTGGCATGTAGAAGCTTTGGCACTTGTTCGTAAGAAACCTCCCTTTTTTTTTCCAATTTAGAGTAGCTGTTAGTGAAGGTAATATAGATGAAAACATATTGCCAGTTTTTTATGTGACTTGGTGGTTCCGGTACACAGTTTTTGTACATTGGTTTTTATATATAGATCTTCATATAAATGCTTCAATTGATGCATCTGTAGATTCTTGTGGGTTAAATACACCAGTCAGTTAAGATAGTTTACTAACTGTGTACCTCTTGAATGCTAACACTACTGCCTTCTGCCTTAAGTGTTATGCAGAATCACTACTAATTATAATTTGCGTTTTAAAGAAATACAAGCTAGGTGCTTCTAAATTATTTATATTTTGGTATGCAGCTTCTCATGGTATATGCTAGCTAAGTAAAGAATGCCAGTCTGTCGTGACCAAAGACTTTCTACACTCCTGAAAGTTTTAGCCTTGAGCATTGTTTATATATGAGAAATCATTTCTGCAACTTGGATTTGCCTTAAGCGCTTTTGTAGTTTAGAGTGGCTTGTTAAAGGTAAGCAATATTGGTTTGGTTTGATTTTTGTTTTTTGTTTTTTTTTTTTACCTAGCTGGATGTGTCAAAGTCTGAAATACAATGGGAGAAGCAAGAGATGCTTGTAGAGAAGCTGCAAAACACATTCCCTGGCATGGATAAGGAGGTGAGTTTGTCTCCTGATGGCAAATCAGATTTTGACATCTGAAGAACGCTGTATCTGTTCTTCAAGTCCGAATGAAACAATCCTTACACCAGCCACACTCTCAGAAGGAGCCTGGGGTATGAAGATCTTCACTGTTCCTGATTTTGGAATGTATTTTGCCCTGAAGTGAGAGCAGCTGGAAGTAATTTCAAGGCTATATGGTACTTTTTGTCTTAGTATTTTGGTCCTATTGGCAAGCCTGGCATAAGGAAGTTTAACCTATGATAAAATGTACGTTAGATCTTCTCTCTCTCTTACTCTGTGTGCTGTGCATTAATTTAGTACACAAAGGTAATCGTAGCCTTGTAATGCTGTACTTGAAATTTTTGGAAGCAAAGCTTGTTTTTATGTTCGTAGCCTTTCAAAAAGTGGAGTGCAGGTCTGTATAAACTGAGGGTATAAAAATAAACCAAAAGGCTTTCTACTTTTGATTTCTTCTCTTTTGAATCCTCACACTTACAGGGGGGTGGGGGTGGTTATTTGCCTTCTGCAATTAAAAGTAAGTGTTAGTGCCTCAATGTCACTATATATAGAAATCCACTGTCTGCTTACCTTATCATAAAGCAAAATTTCTTATTTTCTAGGAACTGAGAGATGTACTTCGGGAACATAACTGGGTGCTTCACGAAGCGCAAGAGGCCCTGAGAGTTTTTGCAGAAGACAATGATGGTAAAGACAGATTTATAATCCATTTTATCCCAAGATAAAGCAAACAGGCTTGCAATATAAATCTTTTCTAATGTTCAGCAATAGTGACCCTGGCTGCACTACATCTTGAAACTTGAATTAGTATTTCAAAATAGTACTGTGGGGAGGAGAGTAGAGGTAAAAGAAGGAAACTGAATATTTCTCTACTTTTCAGTATCTTTTTTTTAACCTTTTTCTCTATAAATGTAGAGATTAGTATCTTTGCCTTGCTAATATAGATTTACTTAAGAATTTGCAATTACCTATATCATAAAATATATTCTGAAATGTATTAAAGCTGTCACTTGTTCCCATCCTGCTTGATTGCTTTTTCTTTTAACTTGAGTAATTTGTTAATCAGTAATTGCCAATACTTGCATCCTTTTAAAATATGCTGTAGTGTAAAAAAATATATATATAAATATTAAAAGCACTCCTTAAATTATGCAATGGATGTGTACATACCCATTCATTAATTGTGGTGGGGAGCAAAATCCATAACCCCAGGAAGATCTGTGTGTAAGACCTTAAATACTATTTATTGAGTTGATAACTTTTCAGTGTTACACAGCTGTCAGAAATGCGTATGTTTTGCTATATCGGCTCCTTCAGTATTCTTGGGGTTAGGATTCTATTCTTAAAGCTTTCAAGAGGAGAGAGAGCTATCAGCATGCAAAAAGTTGGTTCCTTACCTTCTCAATAATCAGAAGGAAAAGCTTGGGGATTGGAGTGACTCTGTAGCAAGCTGGCATTGGGCAGAAGAGAAAGCAGTGCATGTGACATGCAAAGAGGGGGGAAGCCCACAGCATACAAATCCTTCTGAAAATGACTAGTTTGCTTACAGCTAAATAATTGGTATCTTACTTCAAGATAGTAGAATTGTTATAGTTGACAATATGTTGTTTTTCCAGTTTCTTTAACAGTTTTGTGTGTTTTTCTTATCCCATCTTTAGTGCTGTACTGAGGTGCAATAAAATGGAAAAGAATTTATATTCTGTGTATGAAAGTAGGCCTGTTTACTGAAATCAGCAGAACTCATTTATTGGCAGTTGGGCAGAGTGGGACCAGTGTCTCATTCCAGCAGTGTTACCAGAACTCTTAAACTTATCGAAGGCTGCTCTTACCTCAAAGCTTCTGCAGCTCACACGTGTGACATCTTGTTGCTCATTTGTATTCTAAGATAGTTTTTATACTGCTGAAATATTATAATGTTTTAAAAAAACTAAGTGTTCACCTAATCATAGTTCATATTGTTCATGTTTCAAACAGGATGGAATGATATTTACTGCTCTTTTTCTTCTCTTGGTAAGACCTGTTGTTGAGGCGTTGTGTGTTGATATGAAACACAGTTTCAATATTTTAATACAAAATTTTATTTTGGAAGAACATGGAGGTTTTTTTTGCCCTTAACCAATATGTGTTGACTTGTTGCCTTCTCTATATCATATCTGTAGGCGTGGAATTTCCTTCTCAAAGTGAAGTTTCTGACTGGACCAAAGTCTCTGCAGATAGCAGAAGTGATAAGAAGAAAGTGCAGCAGAAACGGAAGTTTTCTGGGAAAGAGCAGAACTGCCTTAGGAAAAAGCATAAAGCCAAAGCAAATGTTTGGAGCACTAAAACAGAAGTACAAGACTCAGAGGACGAGTCAGCTGCCGAAGATGGCGGTAGCTCTCTTGACGAGGACTATGGCAGTGGCGATGAAGTGGTGGAGAGTGTTTACAAAAGTAAAATCCTTAGCTTCCTGCAAGATGCTTCCCCAAGTGAACTCACTATGATTCCCCAGTGTTCTGAGAAAAAGGTTCAGAAGATAATAGCGCTCCGGCCCTTTAATAGTTGGGAAGCTCTGGTAAGTCTGCATTCTTGTTTTAACATCCCCAGCATGCCTAGAGTCAAGGTGTCTTCGGTCTAGAGAGGCATAGATGGGTGGCCTTAGCCTGATTAGGCTAAAATGCTATGTTCATTGTAAGCCAATAGCATTTCAAACAGTGTCATATGACCTAATTTTGAATGAATTAAGGGGTGATTTTGCTGAAAAACTCAAGCTGATTGGCTGACATTACTGCCACTCACTTTTTAGCATAGAAATTTGGTTGATTTCACTGCAGAAGAAGAAATTAGAGCTTTCATTTAGGAAGGAGGTGTTTACTAGCCTGTTCTGTGCTGCTTTAGCTGAAAACCCATGAAGAAGACAAGAGTGTGGCAGAACTTTTACTGCAGCCTCCTCAAGGGTAGCTCCATTACTTAGGATACCAGTATGATTATTTTCAGTCTCATACAAGAAGCAGTTGTCGTCTCTCTTTTGCTCTTTTTTTTTTTATTCTATTGCAGCTTAGTTTCTAGCATGGTTTTGCTGGCTAAGCAGTGCAGCCATTTTTTTTGGGGGGAGGAAACTGCTGTGTTTTTATTAATAAGGTAAAGCATCAGAAGGATAAGCCACAATCCACAACAGAAGGGAAAGCAGTAGCGCTTGGTAAGTAGATTATCTATTGTCACTGGGATGTTACTTTGAAATGTTTCCCATGGGTTGCTTGTTGCCTTCAACTTTCATGCATTTCAGTTAACTGCAAAACATCAGACCAGATAGAAGCAATGTTTTAATAAGAAATCTGGAGCGCTTTACAGCAGACTGTCTCGGTTAAGTTATTAGTGCTTTGGATTTTAAGGCAGTAACTCTGTAGGCCCTCTTAAAGAGTAACTGGTATGTTTTTTTTCATCAGTAAGTGTTCTGAAGCCACCCCTATTGATGTATATAAGATGTGTATTTTTTTAAAGAGCAGAATATAATTTCATCAATATTCCTAAAACAATAATGTATTATTTGGTGCGTGAAGTGTCTTACCACAAAACGGTAAGGGTTGATAAAGAACCTTTTAAGAAAACAAAATCATGTTTGTACATTGTGTTGCAAAAGGGGGAGATAAGAGAAGGATCTTTGGGAAAAAAAAAAAAAGAGAGAGGTACAGATATTCTGCAGAAGAAATCCGTTTTGCCTCAAGCTTTTGGCTTCTTACAGAACATCTGTCATATGGCAATTCCTTTCTAAACTTGTTGGGTTTTGCCTGTACTTAATTCTCTGCAGAAATATTTGCTACAGGGCTGTTCTCTTTTTCTCTGTGTAAAATATTTAACAGAAAAACTGTATGGGCCTGTTCATGTTCAAAATCTTTCTTTCCTAAAGGTTGCTGCTGTCAGCAGCTACATGTTTATGTAGTATTGTGAATACTTGCCTGGAGTAGAAGTGATTTGCAGCAAATTTTAGCAGATGTTTAATATCAGTGTTACTTAATTTTTTATAATGATCCAGTAGCACAGTGGCCCAGCACTTTTTTTTTGCTCCTGCATATTAATGGAGTGATAGAATAATGTAGATAGTTGGTTTTTCTAGTGTTTAAAGAAATTGGCTTATTTTTAAGGTTTGGGGTTTTTTTTGTTTTTTTTGGCTTTTTTACCTTTAATATGAAGGTACCAGAAGCTTTTACTTTTGTAATAACTTTGTAAAGCGCTAGATGATGGTACTGTTCTTCAGGAAAACTGAGGAAGATCTTAGAGCTCTCAGCTTGAGGTGAAGATTAATGGCACTAACAGGAAAGCCTACCTCTCTATTAATTAAATGGCTTATTCCAGGAAAACTTAAATTAAAATACCATTTTCTTTCTAGGCAGAACTTTTAAGTTGCACTAAGACTGTTTTTTATTCAGATGGTTTTAAACTTTTTAGATGGATTTCAAAGTTATAAAATCACTGAAAATTCTTGGAATTGTTTAACTGTGTTTTTGAGTGGATTTTGAAAGCAGATGTTTAACTTTATTTGGTGACACTGATTGGGTATTTCCTTGGGGATTTAGCTATCTGCTTCTTCATTTGTAGAATCAGTTGCTCTCTGGGCAAGTATTTGTGACCTCCCTTTGAATACAGTGTGTACTTGAGAAAGAGTAGGTAGTAGCATCATACATTTGGATGCTGCTCATAAAAAGCATGTATTTGAGTCTTCTGGTACTTGTCTTCACAAAAGATCACAAGAAGTAGAACCAGGACAAAACATGAGTTTACAGTTAAGGAGGGACTATGAAGCTGAAATTAGTGATGTTGAGGAGCTGGTAGTTGTGCGTGTCGTGTGATGGGAACTGGAGGTATAACACAAGATGAGCAGATGGATGACGGGATAGACAAGCTGAATGGTTGTCAGCAGAAAGAGGACTTGTGGGAACTGGGAGCAAAGAGAGGGAGGAGTACTGAGGAATGCTGGCAGCCACTCGAGTGCTGCTCAATGGTGGCTTCTGTCACGCTAATATACTACCGAGTCGTTTGCTTTTTTTTTTTTAATAGTGGCACCTCTGGGCACGCAGTGCCTTTCCTCCTTTTCCTTTACTCTAAAAAACTTGCTGATGATGAATTATTTTTCCTCTTCTCCAAACCGGTCTGTATTGGAAACAGCAGCTCTGCTGTTTCCTCAGAAAACAAGTTCTGAACTGCAATCATGTAGCCAAAACACCTGAAAGCTATGGAGTGTTGGAGTGAGAGAGGGACAAAGGATATACCCAAGACTGGCTAAAAATTCTGGAAGAAGCTGAGCTGAGCTTTTTGGGTTCCTGGACACTTGATGTTTCTTGCCCTGTTGTGTATTTGAGTGCTTGAGACGCTGGAACAGGTTGCCCACTGAGTTTGTGGATGCCCCCTCCCTGGAGGTGTTCAAGGCCAGGCTGGTTGGGGCTTTGAGCAACCTGGTTTATGGGACGTGTCCCAGCCTATAGCAGGTGGGTTGGAACTAGATGATCTTAAAGGTCCTTTCCAACACAAACCATTCTGTGATTCATTTTTTGTTCTCTCTCATTACTCTCAATCACAGCAGTGTTGTTTAATCACAAAGCAGACCATCTCTTCTGAAATTAAAGACCATGAGAATTAAATGATGCTTGTATCTTTCAAAAGATCTCTTTTTTTCAAACAAAAAAAACCAACACCTGAAAATTCTGAAGGAGTTAACGGAGGTTAAACTGATGTCACAAAATATTATGTGGAAGTTTAGACATAGTGTATATTTATTTTGTTTCTCTGTTTCAGTTCTTACTTTCCCCAAAAAGACAGACTTGCCTATTGCATTCTGTACACTGTAATACTGTATGAGCTGAGACCCACTAAGGGATGGGAGCTCCAGCTGTTTAGTCATTTCTCATTCTGCTTGTCTCGACATTTGTAAACTCTTAGAAAACTCGAACTAGCAAAAAAATATATATATAAATCCAGAAGTCTTCCACAAGAAGAAACTTTGTGGAAGCAGCAAATGCATCAAGTTAGAAACAGACACTGCTAAAAACGGAGTTGGGGTTTGTTTGTCAAGGATGAGGCTGTCTTTTACTGCTAAACAGTAAAGTGAAATCCTGAATCACCTTTAAGTGTACTAGAGTAAACTTGAGCAGGCTGTGTCAGTGTGGTGTTACTTGGGCTTTGGCTCAACTCTCCTACAGGATGTTTCCTCAAGGCTGCTGTGGAAGATTGTATCTGTGATAGCCTCAGAGTTTTGTACCTCCTTTGAAAAATTCATGGAGTTACAGGAGTGACAGCCTCTGGTAATGCAGAGGCCATCCACAGATCTACTTGTGTTCTGAGTGACAGCACAACTCCATGTTTTTCCATGTGTAAACCAGTGGCTAAAGTGTTTCTTGTTCTAACTTGGAGATGAATGTTAATATGCTGACATGAAGTAATTCAACTTTTTTTTAGTAACAGATGGCTTCGTTCTCCACACATTCATTTATAGATTACAGGATTTATGTTTATGCCAACTGAAGCTTTAGGCACCAAAACAAATGTTGAAATTTCTTAATCGCCTATTGAAAATCATGTTCTTTGCAACTCTTCATTAAAGGGTGTCTACTCTTTTTGCCAGTGTTGACATGTGTGCCTTAGCCTGGTTTAACCTATGACTATCGATAAACTTCATGGATTTTGTTTAAAATAAGCAAAACCTGAAACAAACAAACAAAAAACCTGGAAACTGTGACTGAGAGCTGTCAGTAGAGGGCATCAGTGTCACTGGAGTTTTTTGGAGTCAAGCCATGTACAGTCCAATTTAACATAATTTGCTTTTTTACTCTGAGGTATTGATCTGTTACTTAATTTGTAATAATTGTATTCTGTGATATTTTTTATTTAAGAAAAATTCTAGGAGAATATGTTTAAATCTTGTGCTAATTTTAACAGCTTTTTCTAAATTTTTATCTGGTATCTATGTGAAGATTAAGTCAGATTTAGGAAAAGAGGGGCACATCCAAAGATAACTAGAGCTGTTCTGTATTAGTCTTTGGTATGCTGTGAGTGGACAGGGATTTGCAGCAGCTACACAAAGCAAAGTGCTTTTGCTCTTGCAATTTTAAGTAAAATTAGGGAGAAACTTGCTGAAAGCATCTGGCAGTGCAACCTTACAAAGCTTTGTGAACAGAAGGATGATGGGTACAATGCTGAGAGTCGCAAACCAGTATTTGATCTGCTGCCTCCCTTTAACAGACAATATTCATAGTATTTTTTAAAATATTTTTTGTAGTTTTCAAAAATAACTAAGACTGCTGGCTTGTCAGAAGACATCGTGTGGAACTGCAAGACCCTGCTGAAGGAGAGAGATGTAGTTCTCAAGCTCATGAATAAATGTGAAGAAATTTCAAATAAACTGACAAAACAAGTAACTAAGATTACTGAAGATGGAGGATGCAGATGGAACATAGAGCAACCCTCCATTCTGAATCAGAGGTACATATATAATTTTTTTTTATGTTTGAAAGAACCTTGGATAATAATCTGTGTTTGAACTCCAGGATTTTCAGAATTGTTCCCTGTGAAAGTGCAACCTGTAAGTCTTTGGCACTCAGCAGCTCTTGGGGATGTACACAGTGATACATGTGCAGTGCTTGAGGGAATGCAATAAGTATTTTCAAGTCCATCAGGAAAGCTGGTGAGGAGGATTGTGGATGTAACACAATGATGCAATGATAAAACATCTCAGTTTTTTTTATGAATGTAGAATTTTGAGTGATGGGATCACAAGTTGTTTTGTTTTTCTTTTTGAAAAAAAAGTGACAAAACCAAAACCACTTCTCTAAAGGGGAACCTTATATATCAAGAATGCCAAATGGCAATTAATCTGTAGCTGATAACCTGCACAAGTTTGCTTATTGAGGACCTTAGTCAGGAGGCAGATGTGCTAAATGATTTCGAACTCTGTATCCAGTGGGAGAGTGTCATGCAAAACTCCAGTGCTTCTGCATAAGGTTTAGTGATCCTGTAGAAAGTACACAGAGGCAAGTTAGTGTTCATCAGTTTAGTAGAGGAGTGTCCACATTACTGGGGGCAGCCAGCCGGGAAAGTCTCTCCCAAGTCCTCATTACTGGTGGCAGCTGGCTGGCAGAGTGTCTGCCCTAGGGTTTCCCCCAGCAGTGGCAGCCAGCCAGCAAGATTTCCACACAACCTCTTAGTACTGCAGCCATATATGTAACAGTGGGAGACAATAAAATATCATGGATTGCGTTAAGCTAGGTCATTCACAGAAAGCAAGGATACCTGGTTGCAGCTGCAGAGCAGTTTCTTATGAGCAAATTTCTTCTAGCTACATGCAGAAGCTAGAGGCAGTTTACTTGTGTTCCCAATCTAAAATCAGCCCTCTCTTGCAGGCTAGTTGTCTGTTCAGGCCGTGGTCTGTATTTTTCCATGCATGGATGCAGGGGCATTCGTTGAAGGGGAGGATTTATTTTAGGCACGTGAATTGGTAATAAGCTCCAAGAGGGTATTGGAAATGAGGAGGAAGTGGAGGAGGGATGGCAGTGGGGAGCAGGGAGGAGAATGGGACAAGGCATGTTATCGTAATGGTTAGGAGGTACAGAGGTGAAATGGAAATGGCCAGCGTAGTACCTGAATGAAACTTATAAGGATGAATGGTAAATAGCAAAATAATTTTCTTTTGTGTCAAGACAGAAGAAGAAGAGGAATTAGTCAAGAATGCTTTGTGGATTGTGTGTTTTTTTGTTGTTTGGTGTCAATATTGTCAATAATATTTAAATTCATTGTATATTTCAAAAAATACTGATCGTGTAACTGTTTTTAACTGGTTATCAATCACTGATTTAAAAGTAAGAAATTTATTATACTATTCATTTTGATTGTTCAACATGTATAACAATTCCAGCACACTACTTAGTTCAGAAATGCTTTCTGATATTCAGCTGACTGATGAGTTGGAGGTGTATTTTCACTACGCCAGGGGATTTGGAGTGGATTAAAATACAAGCAATGTTAAACATGCCGTACTGTGATAAACATAAGTTTAAAATTGTGTTTCATAGATAAATAAACAAAAGACAGCAACATGGTAAACCTGATATTCTTCTATTTTCTTTTTTTTTTTCAAGTTTGGAACTCAAGCCATACCAGAAGATTGGTTTAAACTGGTTAGCACTTCTTCATAAACATGGATTGAATGGTATTTTGGCCGATGAAATGGTAAGTATGAAACTGGTTATTTGACAGTTGTTAAAAGTATTGGAGATATAGATTAGTTATAACCTGATTTGGACTTCTAAAAAAAAAAAAAAAAAGGATAACGTTTGTTTTAGCTAGTACAACGCAAATCACAAACAAATTCTTCCAATGTTTTTCCATATCTTTTTCAATATCGGTAGCTGCTAAGTTCTTTTTCTCGATTTGAAAGTGGAAGTAACTTGAGATTCATAGATACTGATAATTACAAGCCATATGGTCCTCTGATGTAATTAAACCAATTTGTAATGCAACAGATAATTCCTGAACCATTCATTTTCATAGCTCTGTGCAGTTAAACAGAAAATTAACTCTTCTTGTCCCGCAATGAGCTGTAGTGAGCCCATTTCTTCTACCTTTCTCCATCAGTTTCCAAATTGATAGGTAACAATACAAAAAAAGCAGTGCAAGCTCTTCCTGCTTCTCCAGAATTCTAACCATCTGTTGTCAGTGTACCTCATACCTCATAAGTAGCTCTTAAGTTTTCTAGCTGGCTTAAAACCAGGAAAGTTTACAGATGTGAGGTTTTGAGTGCTAGCTGCTTTTCATCTTGTGACTTACTGTGAGCGAACAGATCGGTTTGCTTCACTAAGACTTACGCAGAGTTTCTTCCATATTTTTCATGCCTGTAAGCATGACCTCAAGAAAATTTTCTGGTAGCTAAGCTTAAAATTTTAAATCCATGGTATAAAAGACAGGTGAGTGAGCATTGGCAGAAATATAAGCTTATTGCAAACAAATCTGATTTCCATATTAAATCCCACTTCAGAAGTAGCTAGAGTCAGTTGCATGATCGGTTCTTATTGAAAGAAATGATTAGTTTCCAAATGAGCTGTTGTCTGAACCTCAGTTTCTTGAAGCTTTGAGGGATGAGCTGAACTAAAATGAAAAACTTCGTAAATGAAGTAAGTGAATTGCTGATGCTCAAACATTGAGCTGAAAAGACAATTAACTATGACTGTTTGAGAAGGAATTGTCTTCTGAAACAATGCTGTTTGACAGAATGATTTTCTATGCAGATCTGTAGTCTTTAGTTATCGCTGATAACGGTGTAATCATCTTAGGAGTATGAAACTGTTACATTCTGGAGACTAAATTTTGTTTAAATGGATTTGTGTTCTTGTAGGGCTTAGGAAAAACAATTCAAGCTATTGCGTTTCTTGCCCATATCTACCAAGAAGGTGATAGAGGTCCGCATTTGATAGTTGTGCCAGCTTCAACATTAGGTAAGTTGCAAGTCTCGAAGTTACTTGACTTTAAAAAAAGGAGAGAAAATTGTGGATGGGCTATTAAAATTAGGATAACAATTTAAAGAAAGCAAGCTGTGTTTCCTCATGATGCTATTCAGCTCCTTAAGGAATTTGAAATGGAATGCAAACCATAGTGGAAGTATGCTTGTTATAAATTAATTAGGCCTTATGTGGACTTATTTAATATATTGTGTGTGATTCACAAAAAATAAAGCTGCTTGTTACAGTCTGAACTTGTTTAGCTAAGTCATTTATTTGCTGAATATTGGCTGAAATTCCGTATCTTCAGGCTGTGCTTAGAGTTAATTTTTATTGCATTCAAAACATTCAGTGCCTTTTTCCTCTTTGGTTCGTGCAGTCTTTTAAAACAGATCAAAATCCTAAAATGATGAGGCTAATAGTGTGTTTTTATTTTGATTGTTTAATGAGATAGATCAGTTAAAAGTGCAAAGAATATAGTGGAATGAAGTACATCAGCAAAGCTGATGAATTTTAGGATAAACTAGTTCTCTGGAGTTAAGTTGGGTTTATTGAAAGAGTATGAAAAAGAGAAAGTAGCAATTTTAATTAGGAAGAAAATACTGCTCTTAATTTCTGAAGCCAATACATATCTTACATTCCTTCTAACTCATCAAAAAAGGTTTCAGTTGCTCAAGACCTGTTTGAAAATGCCATTATCAATATGCTTTTAAAACTCACTAGAATCCGTAAGTTTTTTTTTTTTTTTAAGTAACTCATAAAAATGCATATAATTTAAAACCTGAGGTGTGAATGAGGGTGCTTTTATGAAATGATATGTAGAGACTCAGAAATTGTAGCAGCAGCTTTGGCCAGCCTTTTATTATTCAATGCTCTAAGCCTGAAAAGCACAGTCTGCCAACAACTTCTCAGACTTTTCTGTTGGAGGATCCCATCATCCCCAGGCTGGGTCCAACCCAGGTATAGGACGAGTGGCAATTACCAGAAACCCCCTTTTGCAGTTGTATGTGATGGTTTGAGAATAACACTCATGCGCCATGTACAAAGGTGCTTGTCTTCAGCCTGGTGACATTTCTGGTGGCTGCTTTGATGGCTGCACACCTGGAAATGGATCGAGTTATGAAACTGCCAATTCCTAGAGGCGTTGTGTCTCCTGATGAAACGTTTCTAAATGACAATAGTTGATAAATGAAGTGATTGCTTTTTGAGGAATGAATTCTGAGGAAGAAATCAGGCTGAGCAGTTAAACAATTCGGTAGACACACTGTTGTAGACCTGGTAAAAACTCTGATTTCAATAGGAGTTTAAAGTGTGAGCTACTTAAGTGATAGCGAGAGTCATATATTAAGCTGCTGTTTTTTAATTGCTGAAGAAAGCTTCTGAAGCCTTTTGAAGGAGGGGGCTTTGGAGTCTGATGGTTGCTTAACTTCCCTAAACATTAACAATTTTTCAGTATTTGGAAAGATAATTCTTAACATTTGAGAGAATTTTAAGGTATTTGCTATAAAGTCAGGCTTTTGTTTTAATGCTGAGGTGGTTTTGGAATTATGCAAGGCGTAAGAAGAAATAACTTGGATTTTTTTTTTTTTTTGATATTTTACAGATAACTGGATAAGAGAAGTTAATCTGTGGTGTCCTGAACTGAATGTCCTTTTTTACTATGGTGAGCAATGTCATTTAGAAATTAATCCACTCATTGCTCATAGAAGCATTGTTTTTAGATAATTGTTCATATTCAGGAAAATAGCATTAAATATGTGTATATAATCTTGATTCTTAGTATGTATTTAAATTTTATATGCATATGTAGTTGTACTCGTGTTTTTCCTTCCCTAGGATCCCAGGAAAATAGGAAACATCTCCGGGCTGACATTAGTAACAGAGTTGTAGATTTCAATGTCATTGTAACTACGTAAGTAGAGTAATAAAAAAGCAAAGGAAATCTAGTTACTGTCTACTGACCTCTAGTGATATAACAAAATTTGATCTCTGCCAATTGCATTTCACTAAAGGGCAATTGGCATTGGGCGTGAAGCTTTCTTCATTCTTTCTCTGTCTTGTTTGGCAAGAGTTAAAGCCTATGGAGATTGTTCTTTGCAATATCCCTTAATGAGGGAGGTGTAAAGTGTGCTTTGCTGATGAGAACGTTTGCATAGAACGAATAACTAACAAGCAATATTTAGAATGTGATGAGTTGGAAAAGGAATTTCATCTTCTCCAAGTAATGATAAAAAGGCTTTTATTAGTGCTGTAGCAGATACTATGCATACTTTGTAATAGATTTGTGTGGATTTTTGGAAAGTGGTATGAAGAACGCTGGCTTATCAAGTAAACTGTAATTATTTGACAGTAGTAAACTGTGTTATGATTGATTATTTCTAGACAGTTTTACTTAAGGCCCCTACTGTTCTTTTCCGTAGCTCTTAGAATTATACAGAATGTAATTTAGTTGTGGTAGCAGTATGTTCATGTTAAGTTTGCATTTAATGTTTCTTTTGTGATTTATTCCTCTGACAGCTATAACTGTGCAATTAGCAGCTCAGATGATCGAAGTCTGTTTCGCAAGGTGAAGCTTAACTATGCAATTTTTGATGAAGGTCATATGCTAAAGAACATGAGCTCTGTACGTTACCAGCAGCTTATGAGAATTAATGTAAGAGACTTGGTTGTTGAGGGAGAGGGTGGAGAGATGACTTCCTGGGGTTTTTTTCTATGTTATCATTATGGAAGGAAGGAGTTTATGTGCACATAATGTTTCAGAAACTACAGTATGCAGGTGGACATAAGTTATGGTGTGTTTTTAGGAGCTTATCCTGCATTGTGGTCTCTTTCAAGGGGATGAGTTTCCTATGACATGTAGTTGGTTTCTTATAGCATCAATACAATTATGACAGTGGTTCAGTTTCAGTATTAAGCAGTTTTTCAGTCTTTACTCACAGTAAAGATGTTAAAGTTGCTGTTCTGAAACATAAAATAACTTGTGCTGGAATATTGTAGTATTTAAGGATGTATTGTGATAGGACTGTACTAAAGAAGCTAACTTTGAATTAGCTTTTTCTTGAAGTTTGCAGCCTGATTCAATGGCATTTTTAAAGATAAATTTGGAATAAGAAGTAATAATACTGAATGAATAAGAAGTAATAATATACTTATGATCACTTAAATTATTACAACTTATTTTTCAATATTTTCACTAAAAGCATTTTTAGGAAATTGGTCTTTAAGTCATTAAATTGTGGTTTGTACTCGCAATTGAAAACACGTGTGTAACGTATTCTTTCACCTTAGAAAAAACAAAATATGTAGGCAACAATTATCACATTAATTTTAATTAGGGAAAAAAAAAAAAAAACAACCCAAAGCACAATACAGACAGGGAGGATTGCCTTACATCTGAGCTAGGCTCCTTGAGTGGTCTTACACTGATCTAAGGTCAGCTTTGCACAGACCCCAAAACATTTTTTTTACTTCCCCCAAGCAATTATTTCATGAGACTTAAGTATATTTAAAATTTAAATAGTTTAAATCAAGTTCACCTCAGTTCTCAGTGAGCAATGTTGCTCCTTCCAGTATTAGTTTTTAACACATTCACAGAATCACAGAATCACAGAATCGTAGGGGTTGGAAGGGACCTCCAGAGATCATCGAGTCCAACCACCTGCCAAAGCAGGTTCCCTACACCAGGTCGCACAGGTGGGCGTCCAGGCGGGTCTTGAATATCTCCAGAGAAGGAGACTCCACAACCTCCCTGGGCAGCCTGTTCCAGTGCTCCGTCACCCTCACTGTAAAGAAGTTCTTGCGCACATTGGTGCGGAACTTCCTATGCTCCAGTTTCTGGCCGTTTCCCCTTGTCCTGTCTCCACACACTGCTGAAAAGAGTCTGGCCTTGCCACTTTGCCCCCCACACCTTAGATATTTATAGAGCTGAATCAGGTCCCCTCTCAGTCTTCTTTTCTCAAGGTTAAACAGACCCAGTTCACTTAGCCTTTCTTCATAGGGAAGATGCTCCAGGCCATTCACCATCTTTGTGGCCCTCCGCTGTACTCTTTCCAAGAGATCTCTGTCTTTTTTGTACTGGGGAGCCCAGAACTGGACACAGCACTCCAGATGAGGCCTTACCAGGGCAGAGTAGAGGGGGAGGATCACCTCCCTCGACCTGCTGGCCGTGCTCTTTTTAATGCAGCCCAGAATGCCATTGGCCTTTTTGGCCACAGGGGCACACTGCTGGCTCATGGCCAACCTGTCGTCCAGCAGGACACCCAGGTCCCTCGCTGCAGAGCTCCTCTGCAGCAGGTCATCCCCCAACCTGTACCAGTGACAACTATTGTTTCTCACTACTGTTTTTTTTTGTTTGTTTGTTTTGTTTTTTTTACTTTGGACAAATAGGCAAAACATCGCTTACTGCTAACAGGAACTCCAGTTCAGAATAACCTGTTGGAATTGATGTCTCTCTTGAATTTTGTTATGCCACATATGTTCAGTAGCAGCACAAGTGAAATCCGAAGGATGTTCTCTTCAAAAGCAGTAAGTGTTGTATATTCTTTTCATGAAACTAACTTTATTACTATATCACTGCTGTTACCACTTGCTTATTGGTACCTTGTAGAAACAGGTAGTGAAAATCTAGAAAATGAAACAGTAAGATAAACTAGTTCAAGTAAACATATATCATAATAGGATGTCTCAGAACGGTAACTGTCCTGTTGATCTTTCTCTTCTGGTTGAGTTCTCCATCAGCTTAGAAATTTTATGATAGTGTTGTTATTGCTGAAAACTTGACCCTGCAATTGAATTCTTGCAATATTTTCCGTAGAAGACTGCTGAAGAACAAAGCACATATGAAAAGGAAAGGATTGCACATGCAAAGCAGATAATTAAACCGTTCATCTTGAGAAGAGTAAAAGATGAGGTAATGATTTATTTTTAAAGTAATGGTTCCTTGGTATCAGAAAACCTCATAATCTTTGAGACTCATGGAATTTAATTCCAAGTTTCATCAGTGCTAGTTTTACATGTTTCTGTAGGAGGAACAAGAAACTTCAACTACTCTTCATGTTGAAGTTTGCAAGAACTTGATGTGCTGTGGTAGTTTTGGATTTCAGTGCTCAGCATTTTTTAGTGCAGCTAGGAATTTTAGTTAGGAAAGGTCACTGAAAGATTATCTGGTGCACTAAGCAGACATCAAGTGACTTCATAGTCACTTCTGAAAATTCACTTGTTTGCCTCCACAAGCACATGTCTAAGGCTGCTCTACAGGGACTGTACTTGCCCCTTGAGGTGGAGAGAGAACTGTGGGACCTATTATCCTGAGGACAAGGTACAGCTGGTAATGTCAGATCATAGAATCATCAAGGTTGAAAAAGACTTCCAAGATCATCCAGTCCAACCGTCCACCTATCACCAATATTTCCCACTAAACCATGTCCCTAAGTACAGCGTCAAAACATTTCTTGAACACCTCCAGGGTCAGTGGCCTCCTCCAGACTAAATAATGCTGTTTCCCTCAACCGCTCCTCATAAGGCTTGTGCTCCAAGCCCCTCACCAACTTCACTGCCTTTCTCTGAACACACTGCAGGACCTCAATGTCTTTCTCATAGTGAGGGGCCCAAAACTGAATGCAGTACTCAAGGTGCACCCTCACCAGTGCTGAGTACAGAGGATTGATCTCTTTGCTGCTCCTGCTGTTAAAACATTATTTCTGGTGCAAGTCAGGATGCCACTGACCTTCTTGGCCAACTGGGCACACTGCTGCCTTGTTCAGCTGAGCATTGACCTGTACCCCCGGATCCGTTTCCTCTACACAGTCTTCCAGCCACTCTGCGCCAAGCCTTTAGTGTTGCCTGGGGTTGTTGTGGCCAAAGTGCAGGATGTGGCACTTGGTCTTGTTGAACTTCATCCTGTTGGCTTCAATCCAGCCTGGCCAGAGCTCTCTATAGGGCTTTCCTACCTCCAGGCGGATCTGCACTTCCTCCCAAGTTGGTGTCATTTGCGTACTTACTGAGGGTGTGTTCAGTCCCTTCATTCTGGTCATCAGTAAAGATATTGAACAAGACAGGCCCCAGTATGGACCCCTGGAGAACACTACTAATGACCGGTCACCAGCTGGATTTAACTCCATTCACCACCACTCTCTGGGCCCGGCCATCCAACCAGTTCTTTACCCAGCAAAGAGTGTACCTGTCCAAGCCATGGCCTGACAGCTTCTCTGGGACAATACTGTGGGAGACAGTGTCAAAGACTTTGCTGAAATCTAAGTAGACCACACCAACAGCTTTTCCCTCATCCACCTGACAAACCAATCATAGAAGGAGATGAGGTTGGTCAAGCAGGACATGCCCTTCTTGAGCCCATGCTGGCTAGGCCTGATTCCCCGGTTGTCTCGCACATGGCATGTGATCTCCCTCAAGGTGATCTGCTCCATAACCTTGCCTGGCACTGAGGTCAGGCTGACAGGCCTGTAGTTCCTCAAATCCCGCTTGTGACCCTTCTTGTAGATGGGTGTCACGCTGGCAAGCCTCCAATCCTCTGGGACTTCTCTGGTTAACCAGGAACACTGATAGATGATGGAAAGCGGCTTATCAGTCAACTCCTCCAGCTCCCTCAGCACCATGGGATTCATCCCATCTGGCCCCATGGACATATGGCAGTCCAGGTGGAGTACTAGGTCTGTTTCCACCGGAATCGTGGGGGGTTTATTTGTCTCCCCATCCCAAATTTCCAGGTTGGGGTAGAGTACCCCATGGATAATTAGTCCGATTTTTAAAGAGAGATGTAAGGAAGACATTGAGAACCTCAGTCTCTTCCTTGTCCTCAGTAGCCAAGTTCTACTCTGCATCCAGTAAAGCATGGAGATTCTCCTTAGCCCTCCTCTTACTGTTAATATATTTGTAAAAAGTTTTTTTGTCCTCTTTTACAGCCAAGTTGAGTTCAAGCTGGGCTTCAGTCTTTCTATTTTTCTCCCTGCTCATCCTGACAACTTCTTTGTACTCTCCTTGAGTTGCCCATTTCTTCTTCCACAGGAGGTAAACTTTCTTTTTCTCTTGGAGCCTCAGGAAAAGTTCCCTGTTCATCCACACCAGTCTTCTTCCCCACTGGCTTATCTTGTGGCACAGGGGGATAGCCTGTTCCTGTGCCTTTAAGACCACCTTTTCCAGGAGTGACCAGCCTTCCTGGACCCCTTTGCCCTTCAGGTCTGAATCCCGAGGGGCCCTCCCTACCAGTGTCCTGAACAGTTCAAAGTCTGCCCTCCAGAAGTCCAAAGTAGCTGCATCCCCCTTCCTGACTTCACCAGGAATCAAGAACCGTACCATTTTGTGGTCACTCTGTCCAAGACAGCTCCTGACCTCTGTGTTTCCCACCAGTCCTTCTCTGTGAACAGCAAGGTCTAGTGGGGCACTTCCCCTGGTAGTCTCTTTTACCAGCTGTGTTAGGATGATGCAGGATGACATTTTACTTCTGTTCGAAAGGTTAAGGCAGTAAATATTCATGTATTCATTTTTGCGTGTGTTTGACTAAAAACAGAATATCTTGCTATAATCTCAGTGTTTGTTTTTCATTTTAAATTCAAAACCTAGCTGAATCCTTCTATTTAGAACTGCATGCATTAAAGACTGGAAAAATATAGTAATTTGAAAAGGGTTTCTGTGTCTTACTGTGCTTCACGTGCACTTAGTAGTCAGTAGGTTCAAAAGTAGGTTGCTTTGATTAGGAGGGAAGTGGGTTCCTAGTAGTGTGTGTTTGTTATTTTGCGCAGGTGCTGTTTTTTGGTTGGTTGTTTTTTTCTTTTGAAGTGTTCAGATCATGTTACTTTAGGAGACGTGTATGCGTAATGCAAGACAAGTTCTGAATTTGTAAGTCAAACTAGTGACTCAGTTTCAATTAGCAAAGTTGCAGCCAATGAAAGAAGTTGGCATGAAGAGAATGAGTAGAATAGCTTAAGAGTAGACTTGTAAAATAATACAGAACTACTGTTTGTTACAGTGCAGTTTTCATCTGGTACATTTTTATTTTCTCAGGTCCTTAAACAACTACCTCCCAAAAAAGATCACATTGAATTATGTGCCATGTCTGAGAAGCAGGAGCAACTATACTGTGATCTCTTAAACAAGCTGAAGAAAACTATGAAGGGTAACGGTATATGACAGTTTTGTTTCCTTTTGCTGCATTTTTTTTTTCCTAAGCTTAGATTTCTGTTGAGTGGGACTACAAAGTTTTTGCTTTATAAAGATGTCTAATACTCATAAAGTATTCTGTGATTTATTTTTAAATAGATGACATATTGAATATAAAGAATATTCCTTAAAACTAATGTTCTCCTGAGAGATAAAGATGCATCCAGATTGTGCTGCTTCTGAATATACCTTATTTTTTTGTTGACAGAGAAAAACTCTGATATGGGAAATGCAATGATGCAACTTAGAAAAATGGCTAATCACCCTCTCTTACATCGTCAGTATTACACAGCTGACAAACTCAAGACAATGTCCAAACTTATGCTCAAGGTAAGGTGATGAGATTCAGCAGCAGTCCGTAATTCCTCAGAATTTTTAGTGTAACTTGCATTTATTTTTATTGTCAGTCCTTGGATCAAAAGTGTGTCTTTGTAAATCTTAATTCATTGTTGCTGCTTTTTGCTTTTCTGCATCTATCCAGTGTTCCAACCAAGTTCTGTGTGTGTTTTAACACTCTGACTTCTAGAACAAATGTTAAAAGAGAGAATAGTTCTGGGATTGCAGCCGTCATCTTTTCTATGACCCTCACCCTTTAACACCTCTTCCCTCCGCACCAAAAATTAAAACTATAATACTTAAGAAAATGTCTCAGGAGGAGGGCATCTGAGTTTATTAGTATTTGCTGAGCAGCAAGGAATCTAGGCGATATAGACGTAAAAATAGGGCACTGATGTATTGAAGTATTGAGGATTTTTTTTGTCACATGGCTGGGGTTTGTGCCTGTGGAGTTGGGGAAAAATTGTTGCATCTTTCTAAAGTGCAAACAAAAGAGATCTTGGGACATGCAGGAGGGTGTACGCTGAGAAAGCTGCAGCTGGCTTTGAATATCTGTAGCTTTGCTAAAAATAAAGCCAGTCAGGGTTGGGGGGAAGGGAAGAAGTCATCCATTTTTATGAAGAATTTTTGTCCCTTTTTTATTCCTTCTCATGCCATTGTACTCTCCAGATGTGGCTTTTCTTTTCCTCTTTCTTCCAGGCATGACATCCCTCTACCCGCCCTACATCTTGGGCTGGGCTTCCCATGTCTTCTACCATCTAACCAAGGATTGGATCTCCCTTTTAGGGAATGTGTCTTCAGGGGAAGAGGTCTGATACAGGGGCAAAAGATCATAGGGCTTGATGGGAACTAGGTAATGGCTGTGGAGGTTGAGCATATACTTAGTTTTTGGTAGCACACTCTTGTAAGAGCTAAAATGTAAAGTGACAATCTTCTATTATAAACCTGGGGTTGCAGATTTCATCTTCTGTTGCTTGCATGAGCCATGCTTTGGCGTTTGTCAATGTCTAGTTGTGCTACTTTTTGTTCTTACAGAAGTTGTGGATATAACTGTGTTTTTTTTTCTTGTCTGTGTATCAAGATTGTATATTGTATTATCTTCCTTCATTTTTGCTAATAGGAACCCACACATTGTGACGCTAATCCTGACCTTATCTTTGAAGATATGACAGTAATGACAGATTTTGAACTGCATTTGCTTTGTAAGCAATATTCTCATGTCAGTGACTTCAAGCTAGACATGGATCAGATTTTGGATTCGGGAAAGTTTAGAGTGTTGGAACGCCTTCTATCTGACCTTAAAGAAAAGGTTTGTACTACAAATGGTTGAAATGTCCTTTGCTGTCTGTCTAATGGCTGGCACCAAAAAAACCTCACCGTCTGGTCACAAGCAGCTGTATGTGCTACTCGTTTGCTTTGGTGTGGAGTATTACAGTGTGATTTAATGTGTGTGCAGTGCGCTGCTTTTAATGTGTAGTCCTGCTCTTGCACAACAAGATTACACAATGAAAGCGAGCTTCCTCATTTTTCCAAGTGTTGAATATTCTATCCCAAGTTAACATGACAATTAGTAGGAAGGCGCAGTATCACTTTCGCAGCTCACAAGCATTGAATCATCTGACTTTCTTTAGACCACTGAATAAGACTATTAATTTGGCTTAATACATGGTTGTTTTAACATAAACATAAAATGTCACTGTTGAGTTACGAACTCAAACTGGCTTATTCTGCAAATAAGCATGTAGCCAAATATTTCAACAGGGAGCTATGATATGGAAAACAGCTCAAATTTAAGTTTTTAATGAAAATATTTTTATAGATCTGTCATTCTTGCATTTGATTTGTGATTTCTAGGTTGCTTAATTGACCCAAGTACAAAATAACTAAAAAACTTTTGGCTCTAACTAAAGGTGGATTAACACAACAGAAATACTGGACATATTTTACTAGAAGTCAGTCTGCATCTTAGTAATTTCAGCTTAGTCTTTTAGTTTGGAAATAACTTTTTAAATGCAAATAATACATTGGTCTAGTTCATCATCTTTAACTGACATGTTTTAAAACTTTTGTTTTGCTTTCTCATTTCCAGGGTGACAGAGTTGTGTTGTTTAGCCAGTTTACAATGGTTCTGGATATCTTGGAAGTTTTCCTAAAACATTGGCAACACAGATATATTAGGTTGGATGGAAAAACACAGATTTCTGACAGGTATGTGACTTTTCTGTTTGTTTTCTGAAGTCAGTTGAAGAAATGGATGGTGCCACTTGCAGGGAGGGTCTGACTTAATAACCTTTGTTTTCTAATATATAGAATTCTGTAGTTGCTGGGAATTGACTCTAGTAGGAGTTAAATGTTGAATTTCAGATTGCCTTAATAAGGATGAGGCTGAAAGGTGAGTTTAGATGATCAGATTATCATCTTAGCACATTCAACTGGAAAACTTTCACCTTTGCTATAAATGATGTTTTGATTTGCTTTTATGTCAGCATGACTTAACAAGAACTCACCTGTAGACATTTCCCGTTTCATGAATTCTTTTTTCAGATACTCTTTTCTTCTTTAAACAATCAAGTTATTGATATGATGTTACTTCCCACTTGCAGCTGAAATCTCTAGTCTTCTTAACTTTTATGTGCAGTTAGTACAAGACAGTCATGAACCTAAATTCTTCTCTCTCCTGTCACCTGTTCTGCCATACCTCAGTCCTCCCCATCTTCCTCCACCAGCTTGTTCTTTGTATTCTGTGGTGATAATTCAAGATCTTTTTCCAAACATCACTTCATTCTTTCCTCTGTCTTGTCATTCTCAAAGTATGTTCTGGTCACCCCTTAGAATTGTTGCGCCTTTTCCTTTATGCCTAACATCTGTACTTTTGAGTTGCTTTGCAATACCACTGGCCTCTTCCTCAGATTGTAGTCTTAACTTCTATATTCAACTCTGAAACAAGAGGTTTGTTGTTTTCTAAGACCTGATGCATGTGTTCCTGTGTTCTATAGGATACATCTAATAGATGAGTTCAATACAGATATGGGTATATTTGTGTTCCTCCTGTCAACCAAAGCTGGTGGCTTGGGAATCAATCTGACCTCAGCAAATGTTGTTATTCTTCATGACATTGATTGTAATCCATACAATGATAAGCAAGCAGAAGATCGATGCCATAGAGTAGGTCAGACGAGGTAAGACTTCTTAATTATGATGCTTGTTTCTTTTGGAGGCAAACAGTTTGATTTAAAGATTCCATTTTAATCGGATTTCTGTAAGCCATCTCTGGATTGCTTGGCAGCTAGATAGTTGCAGTTGTCTTACAATACATGTTGTAGGCGGAACTGACCTTAACTACATTCTACTCTTATTTTTCATTTTTCCACAATTCACATCAGTTCTTAGCACCAGAAATTTATTTGAAGACTGGTCTGAAGTCATTGGAACTGGTTGAAAAAGCTGTTTGTTTCCTTCCAAAGGCTTCTAAGCTTTAAAATGCCACACCATCTCGAAGAGTGAATCAGTCTTCTGCTTTATAGTCTTCACTAAGGAATAAGTTGTGAGAAATAGAATGTATTTAGTAAATGCTATTTTGCCTGTAGTATGGGATTGAGGAATGTTCAGTTGTCTCTATTAACATAAGTTTTTTGAGACCGTACAGACCCTTGTGCTGGCTGAGTATAAGAAAAAACAAGTTTTCTGTCAGTATGGAGCATAACTGGTCCAAAGAGGGAAACTATCTGCTTTAGTATTGCCTCTGTTATTTTTCTTCCTTGTTGTAAACTACTGCCTCTCAAGCAAAGGCATAGATCCTTTCCTCTTGCACGAATCTAAAGAAACTGTAAAGATGTATTCATCCTATTTTGTGCTTTTCAGAGAAGTAAAAGTCATAAAGCTGATCAGTAAAGGGACTATTGAAGAATCCATGCTCAAAATGAACCAGCAGAAATTGAAGTTAGAACAAGATATGACTGCAGCGGATTTGGGTAAGTCTCTTGCTAGTAATGATTTCCCCTTACATGAGTTGAGGAGATCACTGCAATATACTATTCCAAAAAACTGCACTCATAATGAAGATAAGATGATTTTGTTCCACTTTAAACTAGAAGAATGTGTTGTGCCAGTTTACTTTTCAGTTTGACAGAAAGTGTCCCTTGAATCTAACACGCAGGCCAAATGCTTGCAGGTGGAGGATTGTGTACAGTTTTGGGATTCTAGACTTTTGTCAGTTTAGGTAAAATACTTATTTGTCTATTAACGTATGTTTTTATTCTTCAGGAGAAGAAGGGGCCATTCCAGCAGATATAGCCACGTTGTTGAAAGCCTCATTAGGTCTCTAAAATGTAAATAGGTGGAATTTAAGGAAGAAATGTAATGCCATACTCCCAAGGACTCTTACATTATTGATGACCATGAGTTTTATGAAGTTTTATAACTTTTTATAGTTTCTTCATTTTATTCCTCATGGTATTGACAATTTTTAACACTGGTAGCATTCTTTCGATGCTCGAAAACATAAACAGTACAAGTCTACCAACATCAGATGCTGAAGAAACATTATTTTACAGTACATTTTTCAAAATGGGGACCTATGTAGTAATTGTTTTAATAAATCTGCTACTGCTTAAGATTTGTCAGTATTTTTGTAATTATTTCTACCTCCAGACGTATAAATAAACTGTCTGTTTCACTGGATTATGCTTGTAGATTTCTTTTATATGTGCCTTATTTGACAATGCTTAAGTCTGTTTCTGCTTGTTTTGGTTCATTTGATGTACTGTCCTGGTTTTGTATCAATTTGTTCAAATAAAATTCCATACATTATCACGATGTTCTGATGTTGTAGTTATTGGGAGAGGAGGGTGGAATTGGTAACTTGCATGCTACAAATCAGAGGCAGCTTTCAACCTATCCAAAATGCTCCATTTGACCTGACTTCTCTTTATCTGTTAGTAAATATTTACTGTTATTTCATTATATTCAAATAAAATTTCATTATATTCAAATAAAACTTGTGTTAGAATACAGATTATGAAAATAGGAGTTCCTGCCTGTAGCGGAAATGCTAAGTCATGGCCTGAAGTGATTGAACACCTGGTGGAAGGCAAGGCCAACCCAGGGGAGCTCAGATGCATGCAATGAACCTGAGTGACCGGAAGGGGTGGAGCCAGGATCCACCCCTGCCCAGACCTCATTGAAGGGCTGGTAGTGGAGGCAAGGATATTTTGCTGGAGATCCCTGTGTTCCTGAGGCCTTCTTGAAGGTAAGCAGCTTCTTTCCTTTATTTCTGTGCCCACAACTGTTGCATTTGAGTAAGTCCTCTCTTCCTGCAGGCTAGTACCTTGCTACTCTGCTGTCATTGCTGCACTTTCGTTAGTATTACCCTGCCAAATTGAGTTCTCTGCCCAGGTTGTAATTTTTTTGGTCAGTCCTGGAGATAGCAGGTCTGCAGTCTGACAGTGAAGTGCCCTAGTCGCAAAACCTATGTCATGGAATCGCAGAACTGTAGGGATTGGAAGGGACCTCTAGAAATCATTGAGTCTAACCCCTGTGCTAAAACAGGTTCCTACAGCAGGTTGCATATCTAGGTGTGCGGACAGATCTTGAATATCTCTGTAGAAGGAGACTCTGCAACCTCTTTGCACAACTTCTTCCAGTGCTCCATCACTGACAGTAAAGAAGTTCTTTGTTGTGTTAGTATGGAGCTTCCTGTGTTCCAGTTTCTTCCTTTTGCCCCTTTTTCTTTCATTGCTCCCCACCAAAGAGTCCGTCCCTATCGACTTGACTCCTGCACTTCAGATATTTATGAACAGTGATAAGATCCCCTCTCTTCGGACTGAAGAGTCTCAGATCTCTCAGCCTTTCCTCGTATTGGAGATGCTTCATGCCCTTATCATGTTTGTTATCCTGTGCTGGATTCTTTCTAGGAGATCACTGTCCTTTTTTTTTTTTTTTTTTTTTTTAAACTGTGGGACACAGTACCACATATATGGCATCACCAGGGCAGAACAGGGAGGAAGGATAACTTGTTGACCTGCTGCTGGCTGCGCTCTTTTTGATGCAGGATACCACTGGCCTTCTTGGCCACCATGGCACGCTGCTGACTCATGACCAATCTGTAATCCACCAGGACACCTAAGTCCTTCT
The DNA here is from genome assembly GCA_016647715.1 of Pavo muticus. NCBI lineage: Eukaryota > Metazoa > Chordata > Aves > Galliformes > Phasianidae > Pavo > Pavo muticus. Next base: position 727,247 of record JACDJE010000264.1, on the reverse strand, counting down.
CTGTAGAGCTCCTCTCCAGTAAGTCAGCCCTTGACCTGTATTGATGCATGTCTTGGTCTCTTACAGGTTTCAGTAAATCTGGATTTATTTCAGTGAAGTGAAGAGCTTTAGTGGTGGTGGTGATGGGTGACTCTGAAATTCGTAACCTGATAAGGACACGATTTGAGGAGGTAGGAGAGGAGGATATCTATTTTCAGGACAGAGGAAAAGCCTGGAACTTGATCTTTTGCTCTCTGAGTAGCTATGGTTCAGGTTGTTGCTCTTTGGAACACGAGGGAAGTCAAAGTATGGGAAAGTTCTTGTCACCCTTGTTCTTTATTAAAGCTTCAGCTGCTGTATGCTTTGGTAGGAGCACAGAAGCTGACTGGTGGCAGAACACTGGCACAAGTTGCCCAGGGAGGTTGTGGAATCTCCCCCTTGAAGATCTTCAAAAGCCTGTAGGCTTGATCCTGGTGTCCCTGCTGGAACAGGGGTGGGGATCAGATGGACCCAGAGGTCACTACGAACCTCAGTTATTCTGTGATCTGTGTCTCTGGTTGGGGAAGATGTACAGAAAAAATACAGTCTTACTGCTGAAGATGACAGTATATTGGAAGCTGAGGAAAGAAAAATATACGAGGAGCTACAACAAAGTATGAAGGAATTGCAAGAGCAAGTGGAGACTGAGTATTCAAATCTACATAAGAATGAACCTTGCTTCTTTTTCTGCTGATAACTCTTTTAGTTTCTGAACTGCTTTGTCGTTGGTTTATGTCACTTTTAGAGCTCAGTGAAATAATGCTCATCGAAGTGGGGGCAGGTGTAAAGAGTAGCTGTAAAGGAAAGCAATTTCCCAGCATCGTCCATTTTCAGCCCAGTCTGTTTTAAATGGATAAACCATTACAAGCAGTGGAGTCCTCTTATGAATGCTTGTCTCCCCTTGAATTTGGGTAAACCTATCTCATCTATAACTGTCCCTGTTTTCAGCAGCTTCACAGACCTATTTTCCCTGTTGCTGGAAGAACAAACCATTGGCATGTTCCGTTTATTTTATTCTAAATTTAGTTTTCATTCCTGCCACCATTGTTTGTTGCTTTTACTGGAGAGATGCTGAGCTATTGAATGTTTTTGCAGCTGGTGTGCTTATAGCTGGTGCTGATGTGGGCAGCATCTCATCTGGGCAGCTGCATTTTTTGTAATGGCACAGCAGGAACTGCTGGAGGCTAAGAAAATGTTGGAGGAACTTGACATCTCTTGAGAGAGTGAGTTTTCATCTGTGCTGCCTAGTGTCCTTAATCCTCCCAAACACTTCTCTCCTTTAACCTGGCTTCCTCCAGAATGTCAACAATAAACACAAAGTATCATTGAGATTATATCTGTCCAGTAATATTTATTATTTTTTTCTTCCTCTGAGAACCCACAGAACATTAACTGTGTTTTCCAAACACTTTATTAGTGATTAAGGCAATGTAATTGGAACGGCACCTCTACCCAGGCTCTACTAGATTCTGATTTGATTCTTCATACCCACCTGAAATTGATTTAAATGATTCTAAAATTAATAACTTAGTACATTTGTAATGTTTGAAAAACAAAAAAACATGCATTTGTTTTTCCACTAAACAGCTGATCTAAATTGTTGTCTTTGGTCTTTTCTGGATCCAGGCTGCAATAGCGGGCAGTGCTTGCACTCTGTCCCTGAGAGCCAACAGCCTGGGGTACTTGTCTGCCAGGTCAGCTTTATAGGTCAGGAGCGTTGTGCTGCACACATCCCAGTAGAAATCAGCCCATGTTACCTGGTGGAAAGAGGGAAAAAGTTGTAAATCTTAATCGGTAATTTCAAAAAATTGAGACTACGAATATTCTCTCCAAACTGCAGAGAAATATCTGCAAAAATGAAGCATGAATTGATCTGGTTTATGCTAGGTTTTGTTGTTGTTTTAAGTTACAGAGATAGTAACTGTGCTGCAATGCAAGGATTATCTTGATTCAAAATTAGTTAAAACAGGTCCTTGCTACTAATTTTTTTTTTTTTCAGTATTGTCTTATAAATTGAGCAGTGACTCCAAGCAAAGTTTGTAATTCATGCCTCCACTAAGTAGTACAAAAGCATTTATAGTGTCTTGAATCAACATCTAGAATGGTTTAGGAAATGCAGATCTATCCTGGTTCGCTTTTTTTTTCTGATGGCGTGTTCACTATATAATGGAGCAACAAGTTGTGTATTGATAAGAACAAAGAATTTTAAAAAAATAAAAACTGACTTGTTTTTACAAGATTTCATGGGATAGCATGAAATCCATAATGTTAACAGTAGTCAACAGTTGCATTTTACTGGCAGTGTCATTGGAATGAGAGAAACCAAAATTATACTTACAGATTTCCCTACAAACCATTTGTTGTCCCCTAAGAAAGCATCCAAATCTTTCAGCAGCTCAGGGGCTTTGTTGGTGAGGATGTCATTAAAAGCTTTCTCCTGGGAGAAGAACAGAACACACACAGCGGTCAGCAAAACTGGATTCTTGAGGGTTTCTTAGGAGAAAAGATGAATAGGGAAAACTGGAAAAGGTGATAAATGGTCTGACCCAAGTAGAGTTGTCACGTTCCTCTTTGGTGGAAGGAATGTGTTGACATCCAAGTACAGATCAAGAAAGGAGACAGCGGTTATTTAAAATTGAGAACTGTGGAGGCAGCTGTAATGTCATTTGAGTACTTGCAAAGGGATACTGTGCAATGCAGGAAAGCTGAACTACCTGCGAAGCTTGTCAACTGCCTGAAACACCCAGCACTAGACTTTGTGAGCTGTGCAGCAAGGCAATTGGCTCCCTTAATGCTACCTGAAGGATGCTGAGAGCTCTCACAGAGCAACTTGTGTTGTGATGCCACTCAATTACCTGTGATAACACAGCAGGAGTCCTGCCATAGATTTGGGAAGAAGTCAGCCATTCCTCTTGTACCAACCTCTCCAATTTCCAGAATCCCATAAGCCTGCTCTTTCTTGCTGTTGGTCAAGAGTTGGTCAGTTGTTTTTCCTTGCCAGCCCTCCTCATATGGGCTATGAACTAGAGTTTTGAGATTTTGCTGGATTTAGCTTTGGGCTTTTATGTTAGCAGGTTGTTCTCTGTTTTTCTTTATGCAACAGTGAGATTTGAGGTGCTTCATAGCCTTGAAGGCTAAGTCTGTATAGGAGGATACCCTTGCATGTTGATGCATGAAGGGTAAGACTGAATAGTAGTGGTTCTCCACTAGTTCTTCCCCTAGCAGAAGGTTTTAAGGCTGCTAGTAAAGGGTTAGCTGTTTCCTTGGGAAATAGCTGCTTTTCTCTTGTCACCTGCATGGAAATTATTGAGATTGCAAATGGCTGTGGTCATCTGTCTGATCTTTTTGGTACAGTTTGTGCAGTTAATATGTGACCTGGTCACATATTTAACCAAGCCAAAGTTTAGAAGAAGCAGCAGCCTGACCCCAAAAATACTGGCTGGAATACAACCTGTATTTCTGCAGATCAGCCTGAAGTCTTGGCATCTCCTGCTGCTGTCTGTGAAGAGCTCAGTAACTCAGCAGAGGAGGCTGAGAAGAGGCCTCATGGCAACCTACAGCTCCTTGTGAGGGGAGTGGAGGGACAGTGCTGAGCTCTTCCCTATGCTGACAGCAACGGGACTCAGGGGAAAGGCATGGAGCTGCATCACAGGAGGGTCAGGTTGGGTGATAGTAAAAGGCTCTTCACCTGTTCAGAGGGTGGGGGGCATGGAACATACTCCCCAGGGCAGACATCACGGCCCCAAGCTGCTGGAACTCAAGGAGCATTTGGACAGCAGTCTCAGACATTTGGTCTCATGTTTGGGTGGTGCTGTGTGGAGCCGGGAGTTGAACTCCATGATCCCTGTGGGTCCATTCCAGCTTGGGATGTACTATGATTCTTTGAACTAAGTGCTATGACTGCAAGTTACAGCCACAAGTTTGCAATCCAGAAATGTCAGATTTGCAGCCTGAGCTGTAACATTCTTTTTTTTTTTTTTTTTTTTTTTTTTTTTTTTTTTTTTTAATATTGTTACCCTCTGCAAAAAAATACAAAATAAATCTCATTACTCTGTAAGTCTCCGTCCTTTTGCACGTCGACCACAAGGTGGTGGCAGTGGACCCAGGGAGACCTATTAGTGCCAGAAGTACTACAGACTCCCAGAAAGCAATTTTCTAGATCTTTTGGGTCCCCAAACAATGCCATGCAGCATACGTGCACACAGGCACGTGCGGGTTGCCTGTGAGCACTGCTCCCTTTCACGTTGAGCACTGGAGACACGATCCAGGTCCTTGTTTTGGAGAAGTGCCTTGGGACAGCTGGGGCACACCCAGTGATGGATGAACAGGGACGGCAGCTCTGTGGCTGTTGTGCTCTACTGCTCTATAGCACCCCTGCAATGCTGTGCCTGTTTCTAAATGTTCAAAAACTGTGAGTCAACTTTCCCTTGCCAAACTAGGGGGAAATTAGGAAACTCCAAGAGGTGACTAGGAAGCAAAGTAATCAGCATTTTTGAGTACTAAAACTTCTAAACTTCAGATTTTCCCCAAGAAGATTTTGTGAAATTTCACTGTTTCTTATTAGTTTGTCAACGTTTGGTCCTCCATGGTTTCTTTGATACAGTATCCCAGTCAGCCCAAGATGTTTGGATAAGGAAAAGGTGGCTGCTCTGGTAGTTAATGATCAGCCATGCTGCTACATCTCAACTTTCCTAAAAGGGCTGTGTCATCTGCTGAGGTCAGAGCTACGTGAAATATCTGCAATGCTGGCATTAGCTCACTGTCCCCCGAGTAACAGTTCTGTAGGCTTGCATTTAAGGATGTAATGAGCGAGTACTGGGAGACAGAGTGATGCCAAAACCCCACATGATCTAGGACTTGTCTGTGACTGTATCATGGCCATGTATTACTATGGGCACTGGTGCGTGCAGAAGACCCACATTGAATGGTGGTGGGGCCAAGGGGTTCTGAATTTACTCAAGTTTTATTAAATGTTAAGAAGAAACCGAGGTGTAGGAGCACAAAAAGAAAATGGGATGGAGATGTTAATCCCAATGAATTAGTAGAAGCAGAAAGATTTGAGCTCTCTGTGACAGGGTACAGATTACAGCATTACAGTGCTGACTGGAAAGAGAGTGCCCTTTGAGGAGCAGTTTGATGTATATGCATATTGTATCCTCAATTTAAAATGAACTGGTGAGATGGCTGATGCTGACCTCATTGTTCCCACAATTAGGAGAAATCTTGTGGAGGTGGGAGGGAGCAGACGACCTTAACTCAGTCAGCTTGGAGGAAGAGCCACACAGGTCTTCCACCTTGGGATGAGGTGAGATGATTGACCCAGGGGTTGGCTATGGGGCTTTTTCCGGAGAGGATATGCCCAAGTACACATACATATGTGTTATCTTTGTTTAGTTTAGTGGCTGTCTTACTCTCACATCCTGATTTTTCTCTGCCCAGGGGAACAGTATCATGAAATCATCGATGGTGTCCACTATGGCATCAGCCAATGCCTGTTCCACTGGAGTCTGACCTGCCAGACCTGTCAGAAGCAAGCATAAGGGAGGTTAGTGACACCTCAGGAATGTTCCATACCCCAGGGATAAGCTTGGTTCTTCATGAACATTTCCATAAAAATATGTGCTATCCAGAGTATTTTGATTCTAACAATATGCATTTGACTCCCTTACATCCTGGCATAATTTCACCTACCTTTGCTTTTTCCCCCTCCAGCCTCATATAGCTCCCTAAAGTGTGAGCTTTTCTTTCCAATGCCTGAGCGCACAGCCCATTTAAACCTTCTTATGACACACTGCTTACTTTTGATTACTTTGTCTTGTTTGCAGATCTGTTTTCCTCCCCTGCTGCTCTCTGGTTTGCCTGTGGTCATCTCAGTATTACTTCTTTCTCTTTTCACAGACCTGTGTTCAGGCTTTCATCTCTGTGCAGAGCCAGACCATCCTCTTCTTCCTCTGTTCTTTTAGACTCCCATAAGTCATATGTCCTTCCTCTGTCAAGTCGCTTCCCTGACTTATACCTTACGCATTTGAAGGCAATGAATATGCCACTCCTTTTGGGCACCATATTCTGTGAGCCTTCAGTAAAGAACTGCTAGTGATGGACACCCCAAAATGCCAATTCTTTATTTTAAAGGGTTACTGAATATTGTCACTGGGAATTTTAAAGGGTTTTATTTTCCCTTTCCACTCACACTTTTTTCCTGCTGCGCAAACACGTAAGCAGCACGGCCTGAATTTGCCAGGATTGGCCAGAAGAAAATTCCCATTGCAGTCTGATGGAAAAAGCCATGCGGGAGTGTTCAAGTGATAATTTCTGACTATGAAAGCAGCACCACTCCCAGTCAGCCTCCCAGCAGGAGACAGGCAGAGGAAGGTGGCGTGGGAGGAAGGAGGAATTTCTCATCATATTTCCCAGTCTTATATCTCCACATAGATGTTTATCATCCTCTTCCCTGGCAATAGATCATATCAGGGATGGAAGAAATTGGCAGTGTTGCTCGACATGTGAAAATACATTATGATAGTGCCTTGAAGAATAACACTGTGGGCTTCTCACTGTTTCCTCAGCTGGAAAACATGGGATATCAAGAAGTGCTCTGAAAGGCAGGTTATGTCTCTCTGCTCAGAATACAAAAATAATCTGACAGCACTTTGCTTCCCAGCCTGTCTTTGCTTTGCTGACGTGCAGCACACCACCAAAACGTCTGCTTTCAAGCAGACTCGTTTTGCACATGAGTCTGCATGACAGCTACTGACCTAAAGCAAGCCCTGACTACTCTCTTTGATTACTTGCATTACTAAAGAGTCTTATATCATTTGGTTTAGCTGGCTGAGTGCTTTCATGGTGTGTAGTATTTAATGATGAGTGAAGTCACCTTTTGATGTAATCTCTCTGCCAGAGCAGAGCTGTTGCCTACATCTGCTTAAGAGTGCTCTGTCTGCTGGCCGCAATCATCTCGAGTGCTTTCAAAAGCTCCTTACCCTGGTGCTTTCTGGTTCTCATGACAGCTCAGACTTTAGCTGCATGGAAAACTACCCTGAGAGCCCCTGGGGGTAACAGGTATATGCTTTCTGTCATGCAGAGACAGAAGGGTAAGGTTTAGTGGCTGAGGAAGTCAGACCAAAACCCAGGTGTTAGATGCAGAGGGGAATGCACTTGGATGTAAAGGGATTCATAGACTCTTATAATCATTTGAGCTGGAAGAGACCTTTAAAGGTCAGCTAGTCCAACTCCCCTGCAATGAACAAGGACATATCTATAGCTAGAACAGTTTGCTCAGGATTATTTGTGAGGTTTCCTTTCAGTGTACTTAACGTGCAAATGGGAAGCTCTGCCAAGTGATTTCAGCTGTGAACACCATAGCACTTCATGCTGCAGACTGTTACTTTGAGCCTTACTCTTTACTGTGGTCTGATTTTTATTCTCTACATTCCATTTGAGTAGTTCTATATTTTGCCCTAGGGTTCCAGTGACGCACAGAAGTCCTACTCTGGTTGGGCTTATTAAGCTGTTAGTTTCCTTCTGCTTTTGGCTGTGATTTGGTGTATTTTTTTCCATAGCATTAAAGGTGAGTGCAGAACAGAGCAAGAAAGGTGTCAGATGAGTTACCTGATTCTCTGGCGAGGTATCTCGCGATTGCCAGGCTCTGGTGAATGATCACTCCATCTACTTCCAGAATGGGGACTTTGCCGAATGGGATAGCTTGGAGGGAAGAAAAGAAAGAAATGGAATAAAATCATTGTCCTTAACAGTGAGTTGCACTTTTACCACTCTTGAAGGGAAATCTTTGTTATAGCACTTAGCGGTTTCACTGTATTTCTGTAGGGAAATGCTATAGACACAGACTAAAAAGACAAATTAGGTTAAGGAGAAACCATCTCACACTGCAAAAAGGTAGTTGTAGTGTAGAAACCAACTACTGCATTTCCTATTTCCTAGACTCATGCTTTGAAGCCCAAATACATCCCTAGGTATCCTGGATTCTTTATAGAGGGAGATTTTTCTTCAGAAGCTTATGGTTCCTTTTCTTCTCAGCCTTCTCCTCCCCAGGAAAGTGAATGCCAAGGCTAGGCAAAGTACTACTGAAGTCTTCGTAATGCAGGGTCCAGCTGGGGTATGAAATAGAAAATGGGGCAAAGACTGCAAAGATGCTTACTTGCTTGCTGTTGTTTTAAATTCAGCAGAAGTATCTGTATTTCAGAATTTTATCTTACGGCAAGACTTTCCACATGACCATTCTCCAACAGAGATGGTATGAAAGCTTATCTCACTGGGAGACATGTACAGATCTCACAGTGAATCACAAATGCTGGGATATTCAAATCTATTTGACTAGGCTTGCATTCAGAACCAAGAACTCAGTCCTGGGGAATAGGCCTCCAGACACTGAGCATAGGTGAAGGCAGACTAAGCAGCCATGATAGATACCTGTAAGAATTTGAGCAGGCACGATAGATACATGTAAAAATCTATTCATTTAGTGATATCTTATATGTGAAAATTTGGGTTTCTGTTACGCTGCATTTTGGTTGGCATGACTTCAAGTGGGACTGGAACACTGGAACTAAGCTGAATCTGAGAAAAACATGGGAAGCTGGAGAATCTGAGAAGCTAATGACTACAGGAGTCTACAGTACAATTCAAGGCAGAGAATTCAAGGTGCAGCAGGCCATGGCTAGCAGAGAGGTAACGTGCTGTTCCCTCATCTATTCTGGTTGCTACAAAAATCTTTGCTGGCCTGTAATTCAGAAAGGCCAGCAGGGTTGTCTAACGGGGTGTGGGATTTCTCTGATTGTTCTGTAGGAGCAGGGCTTATCTGGATGCCACCATGTACAAGGCAATGTGAAACTGTCACTTTTAGTTTGATGTATACATTCTTCCTTTGGTCTGATGATCATTTTAGATAGATATGTCTGAGATTGCATTCCTTGTTAACATAAGCTATGAAGGATAGAGGAATCTTTGTGTCAGTTCAACTAACTCTGTGTGTTTAGTGATTTAATTAAGTTTCTGTTATTTCTGCAAGTTCCAATGAGATGAGAAGTACATGAGCTTAGCTACCTATGAGGTGTACACCTTCTTTCCACAAATGTTACTGACTTATCTGCTTCTCCAAATCCAGTGCTGCCACTTGCTACGAAGTGCACCCCAGATTTCAAATTTTATGGTATCTCCTGGTGAGTAATTTGGAGCACTCTTTCTCCTAAAGTAGATGAGCAATAATAGAAGGAGAAAATAATGAAATCTGATGCACTTTTCACCTGTTTATCAATATAATAATAGTGTTGCCACATGGCTCTGTGGTTTAGCATGCAATATGTGAATTACTTTAGGTACGAGACCGTTAATATCAAATCTGTATCTGCAGAATGAATTTGGCAGCTGCACAGAACATGCAGGATTCATGTGTGCAATTTTCCTGCATCTGAGTAGCGTACCTTTCCTTCCCCAAGTTCAATGCACTGCGAGGCCAGGATGCATGTCAACACTGATGACTAGCAGAAGCAAGGGGGCTCAAAGAGAATTAACTGTATTACCCGGGGGAGAAAGCATGCAATGCTTGTTTGTAACTGAAACAGTGGTAACCTTTTCTCATAGAAGACTTCACATGTTTATCATCCAGTGAGCAGCAAAGTTCTGGAAATTCCACATATTGCTTTACCTGTTTATCAAATCCAGAGAGAAAAAGAACATCTCTGAATGTTAAACTAAAGAGCTTTCTGGTTGTGAAAATGAGAACAGCCTTGGTTCTGTCATGGGCTAACAGTGCTGGGTGCTCTGGGCCCCAGTGTGTGCAAAGCTGCAGAGCCATGGAATGTATTTGCTCATACTGGATAGCAGTGCATCCTTCCAACACCCCAGCCCAAAAAGAGATCACGCTGCAGAACTTGGCAAGAGGGTAATAGATAAAGTGTAGTTCAGAAACAAAGAATGTTGGCCGGAAGGAGTTAATGGGATGCCTGCAGAGGGCTGGTAGGAGCGCAGCAGTCCGATACAGCTTTGACTCAATCACCATGACTCAGCCAGATTCTTTGGTAATAACTGCCAGAACACAGCGATGACAGTTCAGGTTGGGAAACTGTAATTGCTTAATCCAAAACAGAAGAGACTATTTTCTAATGAGTTTACACATAAAGGGGGGAAGTCTGACAGCTGCATTTTGACTGATGTTTCACTCTGATGCTCATTAAGTGGAAAATGAAAACCAACTTGTTTGTTTGCTTATTGAGAAGCCCTCGATGATGGCATAAAGGGGGAGACATCTTTCTGACAGCTGAGGAAGATGGGTGAAGATATGACAGGCAGCAGTGTGCTAGTCATCTTCTGTGTCCCATTTCTCGGGGGTGTGCCCAAGTCTGGATTACTTTGTTGGTTTTTTTTTTGGTGTCCCACTGAATTCTAGGAAATGGCTTGAAGGCACCTCTAATGCCTAGAAACAGTTTTTTTCTCAGCTCTGACCTGTTTTCATTAGAATCAAGTGGGTTTTTTTGCCAAGAAGCAGCATGTATGTTGTTATCATTACTATGCAATGAAGTCTTTAAAGCATAACAGTTAGTAAATAGGACAACTTTTTTCCTTTCTTTCCTCTTCAAAATGTGATTTGATTATTTTTCTTTCTTACAAAGAACAGGAAGTCTTTATCATTTGAACACAGATATTTTTCACGATGGTGCAATGCCTGATATGACCATACGCTGACCTTACTATGCTGATTTCTTGTTGAGTATTGAATTACTGAGCTGCAAATGAATGCAACTTCTGAGAGGTTTGAAGAAAGCCCACTTGTGTTGACTGTTGTAAAAATTTATCAGTTCTTCAAAAATCTTTAGCCACGTGGTGGGCTATCCTTGCATACACAAAAGCGTGGCAGGCATCCAAAGAACAGTCAGAACAGAAAATATTTACAGTGCATTTCCTCCACATTAGAAGAGAAGGTATAATGGATTATGAAGTTGGATTTTCAGGCTGAAAAAGAATTTTTAAGAAGCTCCTTTTTTTTTGAAGCATTAGCATCCAAAATTCATCAAGTAATGTCCAAGTTCTTAGTACCATGCAGTGAACTGTCACCTTGCTCTTATCACTTAAAAACTTCCATATTAATAAATTCACAGCATCATCAGGAGATTGCCTGTACATTCAAGTTTGAATGCTGTGGGCTGGAATATGTTCTCTGTGAGTACTGGAGATTTCCTTCTATGATTGGAGAAGAGGGGTTTCTGTGCATGTTTCATTGTTAGGAAGGATACAAGTTAGTCTTCTCAATAAATGGATGCTGTTTGCTTGCAGGGTATGCAAAATGACCTCGACATGTCCTCTGTAGGTACCATAGATATAGCCTATTTCCAATGTACAGATAACAAAGCCAGGCTATGTACTCACAGACTTCAAGTTACAACAGAAAACACTCAGTGGTATCCTTACACCATGAATGTGGGCTTCCATGGCTTCCTTTGAGCCTTCTCTAGTCAGTGCTTTTGGCCCTTGCTCTCCTCACTGACATCATATGTTCAAGGAACCTCTGGAGTTCTATGAATGCAGTGTGTGCATAAACACTGTATTAAAACGCTGATAAAAATTTAAATTTTCGTCATCCATTTTAGATCATAGAATCATAGAAGTGTTTGAGTTGGAAGGGACCCTTTAAGATCATCTTGTTCAACTCCTCTGTAACGAACAGGGCCATATCTACAGCTAGATCGGGTTGCTCTAAGTACCATCCAGCCTAACCTTGAATGTCTCCAAGGACGGAGCATCCGCCACCTCTCTAAGCAACATTTTCTAGTTCTTCCCTATTTTAATTGTAAAAAAAATTTTCCTTATATCTAGTCTAAATCTCTCCTCTTTTAGTTTGAAACCTTTTCTCCTTTTCCTATCGCAACAGACCCTGCTAAAGAGTCTGTTCTTTCTTATAGCACCTCTTTAGATACAGAACATCCCTTTAGCTACTGATGTAAGGTATAGTTCATGTAGCTCCAGGTGAACAAAGCGCATAGGTCAGTTCCTGCTCTGCTCCTACCTTAAATAAGAAACTGAAAGAAGTGGCACATGCATTCAGAATGTGAGAGAGAGATCTTGTCTGCACAGAATGAGAATCAGAGAGAAAACATGAAGGAAGAGTTTTAAAAAAAAAAAAAAAAAAAGCCACTTCTATGATTTTTCTTTAGCCTTGGTCAGTTAGGGGATTTCTTATGTTAGTTTATACCCTTGGGCATGCATATGGATATTCTTTCCACGTTTTTCAAAACAGCATTGCAAATTGTTTTGCAAAAGTTTCAACTCTTACTTAATCTAATTCATTTTAAGAAGGAAAACTAGAAAAGTCTGCTGCTGTCATCTTGGAAAATTTCTCAGGCATACACATTCTCCTTTAGCGTCCCCTTGTTTTGTTGCTTATCTGATGCAGAGGGCACTGTGAGTGATAGTGTTGACTGATAGATTTCAAATGAAAATTCCGTGAAAAAAAAGAACAGGTTTGTGGTTTTTTTTTTGTTTGTTTGTTTTTTTTTAAGCATGTTGCTTGGAAAATTAAGCCCATGGTTGTCTTTAAATTGAACTTGCATATACAAATTTTTACTTTTCTTTTTATCCTAGTTATTCATTAGTTTTAGCGTGCATTCAAGAAAACTTTGACAGAGGCTGAGTGCAAGTGCAGGTTGATCTACATACTCTCTTCTCATTTTAGGAAGGATTCACTGAAGTATCTGCCCAGTGTTTAACACTGGATAACTTCTTTCTATATATACCTCAGTTCTGAATGTCTGTTGTGATTGGAACTATGATATTCATAGTCTCTGATGGACGCTTAGCAGGGAAGGTGTAGTCTGATGCATGTTAAAAGCAAGGATGTCTGTATAAATTTCCTCCATCTAATGAAGTCTTCCAAGGGCTGTGGCACTTACTATCTTCTTGGAGTGCCTATGGGTTCTCATTAAAGTGTTCAGAACTTCTTATTGAGCAAGAAGAGCTCTTTGCCCAGCCTCCTGGGCGCAGCCCAGTGGATAGTAACCATGTGGACCTGTTTCTCTATCAAGGACAGGGAGAGGTAATGTAACTCAGAGCTGAACAGATTCACCCAAGCCTGCCAGCTATGCTCTCATTTGTGCTTCCTCAGCTATTGAGAAAGCCCCTACAAAGTTACAGTCTTCTAATTTTCTCCTTCCCCTTAGTTCTTTGCTCCTTTTCCACTCATCTTTGCTTCTTCATTACTCTTATCAACATCTCTGTTCTTTCCTTCCCACAGTCATCCTGGCTTGCCTCGGTTTTGCTCCCAGATGTTCAGTTTAGGTCCTCATATTTCCTGTGACTGATACATCCTAACTGACCTGCTCCTCCCCATGCTTACTCCTGCCTATAGTTAAATTTTCCATAGCCTTAATGCTAAGCAGACTATACTTAAGTAGTTGAATGTTCTTCCAAACCAGAATAATGGCGCAATCAGGCAGCTGAGATTGGTGTCATACCAAGGTACTTGAATTGGTTAAAGATGAGGGAAATTAAACATCACAGCTATGCCTCTTACTGCCTTTCCATGTCAAAATGAATTCTTCTTTGTCTTGAAAACGGTCTGTTATTATTTTTTTTCCATTAATATTTAAATTTGATCACAAAAAATGCATATGTCAGAAACGTTGCTTCTTCCAATACAAGTGTACAGAATACTTACTTTTCATAAGGCTAGCAGAGGAGCAAGGCCCCAGGAAAGTGACTGGGCTAGAGCTGGAGGCATCCAGCACCCGTATCTCCTAGAAATGTATGACAAGGATGGTTCTCTGCTCCAACTTCAGTCCAGCTTCCATGCTGACGCTATTAAAACTCAGATTCATGGGAAAGCCACTGCTAAGCTCTATCTTCTACTCAAAGATCACTACTGTATATAATTCTAGCTAGATCTATGTAGCAGCATGTCACTCCAGAAACAGGACAGGTACTGCCTCAAAAAATCTTTATTTGCTGTCAAGTGTCTATAAAGATTTATCTATTGGAAATATTTTTAGTACAATAATTAGTCTGTTGAGTTTCCTGAGGACCTTTCAGGAACCATTCCACCTCCTAAGCAGTTTATGGGGTGTTTACAGCTATCAGCGCAATTAAAGCATCCTTTGCTATGACTAAAAAGTCTGTGCAATTGCCATTGCATCAAATTCCTTGAATGAGGCACATTACAGTGGCTGTTACTGCACGCTAATCCAGTGTCTCGAGAGGATGTTAACTTAGAACATCATTGCAGTAGATTCTCAGCTATGTAGTGCCTTTTTTTTCAGTGCAATACTTTATTTTTCTTTTGAGAGGAGCCTATTATGTGATAAAATAGATCTTGCATGATTGCATATAGTTCTCAAATTGTCTAAAGTTTAAATATGGCATATTCAAGTTAAAGCAAATGTAAAATTGAGTTTGTTTACTTATTTTCACAATTGACTTTATAGAAAGTGAATGTTATTTAAAGCTGCTTCTTGATATTCAGCTGTTTTATTAAAGTCTATGCTAAAGCTGATCAACTCAATACTTTCTTTGACTTGTTCATTTTAAAAATACAATTTTTGCCTGAAATTGGCACATAAGAAGTGCTGAGTTACAGAAAATGTAAATTTATAATATATAAGCCAAATGACATGTTTTTAACTTCATAAAGTATTCCTTCTCCCCTACAAAATAAACTCCCACCTCTTGGGAGTAAACAGAATCAAGTGAGACATCCTTTCTTGGCGCAAGAAGTTACTTATTTGCCTGAACGTGCTGAAAGGACCAGCTTGCTGGGGTATCCACTTGAAAATGCCAAAATAAACAACAAAAAGCATAACGCTCTTCTGTCTAGTCCAAAATTGGACTTGCAGGAGCTGCAAGCCTGCTTTCTGAATGACCTTTCTGCACATTAATCTCAGCTGAGACGTTTTCTATGTTCCTTTCAATTTTACAGGAAAACTAAGAAAGAATTCCTTTCTTCAGAAGAGTGGCAGTATTTTTCTATTTTGTATGGGATGATGATTTGGGCTGTAGGGTGGCATTTGTTGTGAAACCATACCTTAATTTTTTGGTAACTGGTGAAACAAACTTTTCCTTTATGCGGACAATTTGTGCTTTTAGAAAAACATAAGTACTTTGATTTGTTCCCTTGAATCATGGACTGTCCTTGTCCAAACTCGTTAAGAGATCAATTTCCTCTTTCTTAACTGTTTTTTCCTAATTTATTGTACTTCAGGTTTTGTAGTAAGCACACATACACTGTACTTGCAGACTCTGCAGTCAAAAGTGATTTTAGATCTAAGTCAAGTGGGTGACTCGTAGAATGGCTTGGGTTGGAAGGGACCTCGAGGATCATCAAGCTCCAACTCCCCTGCCACAGGCAGGGCCACCAACCTCCATATCTAATACTAGACGAGGCTGCCCAGGGCCCCATCCAACCTGGCTTTGAACACCTCCAGGGATGAGGCATCCACAGCTTCTCTGGGCAGCCTGTTCTAGCGCCTCACCACTCTCTTGGTAAAGTACTTTCTCCTGATATCTAACCTAAATCTTCCCTCCTTCAACTTAAAACCACTTCCCCTTGTCCTGCCATTATCTACCCTTATAAAGAGTTGACTATCCTCCTGTTCGTAGGCTCCCTTTAGACACTGCAAGCATTCCTCATTATGTGCAAGCGCACATAGCATTTTGGCTGTGTGTTATTTCTTAACCTCTCTTAAATATATAAAAATATAATTAGTTCAAAAATTGGACCAATTTTAATGATTTTTGAGAGTTACAAAATAATCAGTGTACCAAATTGCTATTTTTTAGCTGTGGTTACATCAAAAGTAGCTGTAATTCCCCTTAATTTTTTATCACTCTTTTGTTTCACCAGGCTGAGATTAACTGGAATCTACTACTTTTACTTCTGTTCTTACAGAAGTAGACACAGTAAAGGCAAAATGGGAAAAATATACCTGATGTTCATCAGAAGTCACCTCTAGAAATGTCTAGAAATGACAGCAGTGAGATCTGTCAGCCTGTGTACGTTCAATGGGTTTTAGGGATTCCCTCATTTCATAGTTAGTGTTGAACAAAGCAGTAACTGAACGTTTTGGCAAAGGCCCTGTAACCCAGTTTCCTGAGGACTGGTACTTTTTCAGATAGCAATTCCTTATTCAATATGCTTCTCCATGGTGGGAGCTGAGGCCAATTCTGAAAATTTAGCCCAATAGAGAATCCAAGTGGCTTATGTTATGTTATTGTAGTGTTAAGACACGCAAATCCTATACAACCTAGCTGAGAGGCATTTCTTGCTAAGTCATGGTATGTGAAGGCAGTGTTTGAGCATGTGAGGGCAGATCTGGACAGTGACCCTTGGTCATGTACAGTGCAAGGCTGTTAACCTTCAAGCCCCATAGCTACCTTTTATCTAAAGCTTAGCTTAATGATTTGCCTGTGGCAGATAATTTGTCTGGAAATATTGTGAGTGAGTAACTATTGCTTCACAGAAGAGGAGGATGTGGTAGTCATCAACTGGTTGATCTCCAGGCAATTTCCTTAGCAATGTTACTTTGTTTTGCACACAGAACAAGATATCTTGGCTCTAGTTTTAGGTGATAAACTGAACTTGAAAACTGACTGCAGTTCAAACGCTACTGGTGGTAAAGGCCACCATTACAAAGGTATTTGAACTAGATAGGATTCAGTGAGCCTTCCAGAAGCAAGAGATATAATAGCACTTTCTGACATGCAGCCAACTATTTCTTCACACGTGAAATCTTTCCTGCTCAACTAGTATGATCTATTCAAGTTCCCATCAGCTGACTGAATGGAAGCAAAGCCTGAAATTTTTAAACCAGTATAAATTTTGCACAGATCATAGAATCATCAAGGTTGGAAAAGACTTCCAAGATCATCCAGTCCAACCATTTGCCTACCACCAGTATTTCCACACTGAACTGTGTCCCTTAGTACCACATATAGATGTTTCCTGAACACTTCCAGAAATGGCTGACTCAACCACCTCCCTGGGCAACCCATTCCAGTGCCTGACCAGTCTTTTTGAGAAGAAATTTTTCCTAACATCCAACCTGAATCTCAATGAGAGATGCAACATCTTGACCTTGACCTGCTGTTTGAATAGCTTTTCCTAAGGTGCAAACTACAGCCTGCAAGTCACTATGTTTGCTTTATCTTTTTAATTTGTCTTACTGAAATTTGTATGCTGGCTTTATATGTTGCTGATATTCTCTGAACTTTGTTTTGGGACATAAGCTGGTGTGTGCATCTGAATATGTGCACACTTAAACATGAAAAAATCTTATACAGTTATTTCCTCAGTTCATCTGAATTCTCAAAGGAGGTTTCTTTAACTTAAAAACACATAAAATGGAGCACTGTAGCCTGCAGCATTCTCTCAGAAGTCTGGGAAGGGCTGTGCTGTTCTTGGGAACAACAGTACTGTGGCATCACTTTTGATCTTTTTTTTTTTTTCCCTCCTCTTTAAATAATCTGATTTCTTTCTTTCTTTCTTTTTTTTTCTCATCACTTTCTCTCTTTGAAGACATTTCTTATTGCAAAGTCGTGTCCCTGGCGGTTCTTTTCCAATCTTGCTTTCTAAAACTGGAGTGAAGGCTGCAGTGTGATCTTTGAGACCAAATCCCCTAAAGAACCCAGGAAGATGAACATATATTAAGTCAGCTTTAGGTAGGTAGTAGTAAAAGCAAATTGGTTAGGAGTAAAAGCCCAATTGAATAACCACAGGTAAGTCATTTTAGGCTGCTTGAAGATTTGTGTTTGGAATTCTGTGAGAGCATCAGGAATGCTATTTTGCCCATCTTGGATCTAGGCAATAAAATTCCCATATCCCAAGATTGAATGTGCTTCTGGTTGCGAAACACAAATTTACCTCCTAAACTGTTTTGATTTTGACATCATTTCTAGTGGAAATTTGGATATAAAAATCTGCACTACTTACTTGGTTTAATTTTGGGCCAGTCCACTCCTTCCAACCTATGGTCTTCATACTTTATGCCTGAATAGGCAAACAGGTAGCGGCTGATTTCTGCTCTTCCTCGCAGATTGAAGTATGTCAGCTTGTAGTTGGGCATGATGGGTCCCTGAAAGGGAAATCACCGAGTTACTTGAAACATGAGCAACAAACCTCTTAGCAAAGCACAGCCTATGCTTGTTAATGAAATGTGCTTGTACAAAGCAAAGGATGTATTACACTAAGCCATGATGTGTTGTATATTGCAATCATCACATTAGTCATTTTGTTCCACATTTATCAGCCGCAATATTCAG
Organism: Pavo muticus; assembly: GCA_016647715.1. Taxonomy (NCBI): domain Eukaryota; kingdom Metazoa; phylum Chordata; class Aves; order Galliformes; family Phasianidae; genus Pavo; species Pavo muticus. The sequence continues at coordinate 708,974 of JACDJE010000264.1, read as the reverse complement.
ACACAGGCTCCTTAGATATCTCCAGAAAGATCACTTGTTTTTTTTCAGATATTAATAACTCTCAGCCTAGGCTTACTTCTGTTGCTACTCCAAGCTCAGGCCATTTCTATGAAGTGTTTGATCAGAGTGCACATTTAAAACCATATACTGTAACAGGAAATACATGCTTTGTCGAGCAGACATTTTGTTCAAGCTTGCCCTGCTCACCTCTACTGCTCATGGAGATCTTCATCCAAGACTTAATCAGTAGAATTGACAAAGTATTAAAATTTGACTCATTAACTGTTATTACCCTAGCTGCATACACAACTGACCTGAGCAAAGTCTTCTGCGGCAGTTATAATACACCGTGATTTTAAGAAAAATAGCATCAAATACTTGAAAGTCCTTGTTTAGAAGCTAAACGAAAACTTAAAAGACTTTGTTGAGTTTTCAAGTGAATTTCTTCCTCCAGTGCTAGTTTGGAGTTGCAGGATGGTTTGACTCGATTCTCAGTGTAACAGGCAACAATGGAAAATGGTTATCAGCTGGGTTGTATAATGTGGATGGTTCAGGAACGGTGAGCAGGCAAGGTCCCTTTAAACTAAAAATAAGCTTTTATACTCTGTGCATGTAGCACTTTAATATGAGATAACTATGGGCTCAGCTGAGGTTTAAATGTACTGGCTAAAGGAAATTAAAACAACCACCCAGGACTTTCTCTTACACAGAATTCTCTCATCAAGAACTTTGCAGCCTTAAAGTAGATCTTACATGTCATTTATCATCCTTTTGATATGCATCAGGCTCAGAGTGTTATTAATAAAACATGCAACATAGATAATTTTCATTGCACCAGTAAATAAAGACAACTTTTTTTGTGACTAAGTGCTAATAAATGGCCTTGCAAGAGAAACGACCTCCTATTTAGTCATCTGGCCTCGGAAAACATGTGCCTGTTTCACTTCAGAGGGAGAAGTTCTTTATTCAGGAAAATGGGAAAGCTTGCATTTCATTCACATTGAAGTGAGCAAACTGCATGTGCAACTTTCTTCTTAGAAGTAAAACCATCTGCTTTCCATAGTGAGAGTAGTAAAGGAAAACAAAAAAAATTCCAAATGATCACAGTGGAAACTGCATAATTTCCCATGAAAGACACCTGCTCCCTACAGCACACAGCTGGGTTAGAAAAGCTTATCATCCAAAGGAGGTGTTTTAAAGGTGTTGGCTGTGACAGAAAGCAATTGCAACCACCATAGGAGGTGGGTGGAGATATTTAAGTGCTTCAGAACAAAGGTACCACTGCTATTGTGTTTAAAGTCAAGGAAGTGTTGGTTTGTTTTTTTTTTTTCATTTGTGTTGTAGAAAAGATGGAAGCTGCAGGCAAAATAAGTTATATGAGTTGTGTGATTAGTATTCTAGATGTATTATTTACTGGAAAGTGTATTTTCTGTTTGTAAGTAGAGCTTACAAGTTACCAGCTTGGCTACTTCTTTCTCTGTAGAAAATGTTTTTGACAATTGTCAAGTTTTCAAGCATGCTTTAGGTAAGTGCTGTGATTTCTTTTTGAGGGAGGGGTGAAAAAAAAGGTGGAAGAAGGAACTAAACAAAAAAACATTGCTTGTTACATTCTTATTGCTTTATAGGGTAGGAGACAAGTGCTAATTCAATCTCTATTTGTAGGGAATGTGACCTCTAATATGTTAAGTCCATGTAACTATCTGTTCTGTTCTCTAAGGGAGACCACAAATTCCTTTCATAAGGAGTCCGGTGCCATGGACTTCAGCTACCTCCCATCTGCAGCCTGAGCATCTTGGCTGCCATGAGCCTTTGTTAGCAGAAAGTTACCAGCAGTTGGGAGGCATTGAAAAGAACAAGGATAGAAGGCTTAACATATGGTACTATATACAGTCCAGGCTAGAGATAAGTGAAGCAGAATGTCTTTTTGTGATCTTTTGTCATCTTGAAGCAGTCTGATTTATACCACAAGAGAACTCTACACATAGAAGGGGAAGCTGAGTATCATCAGGAGCCCTGAGATGATGCAAGGAAATGAGAATTCTGGCAGAATATCAGGAAGTCTTTCTGAGAGCTGTAGTAGGCTGTGGAATGTTTTAGCCTGTCGAGGAAGTAGTGGAAACTATTGTTTCAAGTGTTTAAAGCAAGGCCAAACAAATTTCTAATAAATACGCCATAAGGAGTAATCAAACATTTGCAGTGCTGATGCACTTTAAGACTGCTGGTCTTTTCCATCTTTGAACAACAACAACAACAACAAAGTAACCCTACAAGGAGTTTACAAAAAATGCATGACATCTTAGAAGCCTCTGTAGTTTCATTGTAAGCATGTTTTTGTAAATGTTTGTAGGTTTTATTTCTTATTTGTATTCATTGTGAAATGTCAGGAGTAGCACTTCCTAAACAATTCCACGTCGATTTCTTAAATGAAAGAAAAGATTGTGTTCTGAGTAGCTATTTGCTAAACACTGAAAGAAAGATGGTAATGTTTCCCCTTTAACCTCCTTTACCTCATTCTCCCATCGTGTTTTGTAAATGAATGAAACATGAGGAACAAATTGAAAACTTGTTTTAAGAAAATTATTCCAAGTGATGGAGAAACATCAGTTCTAGGAAAAATAAATATTGAAAAAATAATTTCAGGTAAAATGAAGCCTTGAAGGGGGTGATGGATCCTAATGCCCACTTGAAAACATGCAGCCACCTGCTTAGTGCTGTGAATTCTGTTCAGGTTGTCATAAGACAAATGTGTATAAATGCAGACGGGAAGTATATAATTTCTGCTGGCAAATCTGTCTTCTAAGAAGTGTTTGTTATGATGGTTTTTTTTGGCTGTTTTTGTTTTGTTTTTTTTTTAATTATTATTTTTATTTTTCTCAAGCTATGAATATAGCTGAAAAAGGAGAAAACTGGTCTGTGGTTGGTACCAGTGGTGCATGGAGCTGTGCAGGGCATCTCAGTCTCATCTCACCCCAGCTGTGTGTAGAAGGGGACATCCTCCGTATAACTCATCAGTCAAAGTCCAGGTTGAAGTTACAAGCATCTTAGGCATCTTGCAACACATTTCAAGTAATTCAAGTCAATTATATGTCTTTATGGGGAAACTGCATTACCTGATGAGTTTGGAGTCTTTTCTTTCCCAGTTCTAAGTGGGACTGAGCAGTCAATTTGCAACCTTCAAACAAGATTGAACTTTAAAAGCTTAGAAGGAATCAGCGCTGTTATCTGAGAACCAAGATGTTGGATTTCAGATGCGATACTACAGAAAAGTTACTGACAGACCAGAAACTGTGCAAAGAAACTAGTTTTGTGTCTGCAAGGTGTGCGATGCTTTTGCCTGTCCTGAGTGACAGTGTAGGTCCTTGTATGTCCACCTCCGTTTCTAATTCACCAATGCACATCATGCATTCTGCTGGTATGACACAGCCTCATGCAGAGACCCGGTGTGCTCTGTACAGCTTAACTGAGGAATGCTGGCCTTTGTAGAGGTGTTTCATCACTTTCCTTGAGAATCCAGTATTCAAAGTAATGCAAGGAAATATTCCTCAATCTTCTTCAATTGTACTTTGTACTGTGAAAAACAAGGGTTCTCTTTCCTATAATACATAGGCTTTGATACCATCACTGTTAGAAGACTTTTAAAAGCTAAACTTTTCTCTTTAGTAAGCAAGAGGTAGAAGTGTTGCTCTGAGGTTCAGCATATCTCTACAGACCAAGCTGTCTGCCTGGAAGAGGTGATGCATTTCTTTGTAGATATATTTGTCTACTATGGGGGCTGTTCAGGGTTCAGCAGCCAAGTGCTCACCAGGCATGGGTGGCAGCGTGTGAGTAATTCTGAACTATTACTGATGAAACAAAAATAAGGCTGAGTCTTGGCATCTCCCTGAGGGGAAACCTGCATTTGTTGAAGGGCATAAGAGGATAACATTGCCAATTGTGGCAAGGAAGGTGAAAATCTTCCCCTGAAGACAAGAGAGGTAATGGATGGGTACCCCTGTTTATTTTACAATAGGGTACCAAAGATTCTTAAATCTACCGGTATCTATCTGCCAAGAAGGATCCTGCTTTATGAAGTGGAAAACAGAGATCATGCCCTCCCTAAGCAGTATCGCATTTGAAAACTGAAAACCTGGAAGAGTTGGTGGTGATGGTGGGTTTTTTTTGTTTGTTTGTTTTTAAATCTTACTCCTGCTTTTAAAGCACTTGGTATTTCTTTGCAATTTTTGAGTAAATCTGGCCTGGAAAATAGATGATCTAACAGCCTGATTTGGGTGTCCTACCAGACAGAGGGTATTGCAATTTCAGCTAGTTCATATGCTTACTCACATGTGTATTTCTGTGATGCCCAGGATGTATCATGCCAGCTTATGCAGCTTAACCCTTCTAACCCATAGCAACTGAACTTCATACATTGAAAAATATTTCTTTGTCCCAGCTACTGAGCCAAATGGTGCTAATATTTAACATATGAAGTTAGATATAGTAAATGCGAGAAGCTGTCTGACTTCAGTTTTAATTCAGACAGACACACTAAAGGAGAAATTTTCCTTAGGCTATTTTGTCAGAAGTTGCCTATCCAAGTAGGAAGCATTAATTGTTGGTTTTAATGCTTAGGAGCTGGGAAGAGCTGTGTTACTTGATGAAGCATATAGAAAGATTTTAACCAGAAAGATTTTAACTTACTGTGCCTCGTTTCACCCGTGAAACACTAATGATATTAAGTTCAGTTTTGCCTATCCTGTTTACTATCCTCTGACATGGAGATACCTCATCTGTTTAGAGTGGACTAAAGCAGTTTTCTCCTTCTTCAGTTTTTGGAATTGTTCCCTTTCTGAGTGAGTTTTCCTGCCTTTTCCATGAGAAGTGGCAGACACTTCCATGACACATGCCGTGCCTTGGCAGGAGAGACCTTAAGAGCCTTGCAAGCCTTCTGCTTACTTCTGCAAATTGGGCAAGCCTGTCAAGCCTGTGTATTGTACCAAAAGAAATCTGAGCTGATAATGACCTGGGTTTTGGCTGAAGTTAAGACAGTGTAGAATCTTGGCTTCAAAGTCCTGTTTGAAGAATCTAGATGGCTCTCTTTTAACATGCTGCTAAAAGGAAAAGCGCTCATTTTCCACAGAACATAAAACATGTCCCTTTTTCTCAAGAATAAACTCCTACGTTTAACACAGAGTAAAAAGTGTTAGAGGCTCAAGAGACATTTAGTGTCTTGGAAAATTACAAAAGAGAAAGCTTTTTTTTCTTCTCCCCAATAATGTATTAATTCCTCTCTAGCTAAGAAAGTAAGAGAATTTCCATCCTTCTTTTGTAGGAGGGTGCATGGAGGATATTGGCAGATTCATTAGAAGACCTGTGAAGCCTCCTATTAAAGATTTCAACAGTGCTCTTTGTTTTTATATGGTAAAATGAAAAGCTTTGAGTAATTCTATGTAACTGCTGTCGGCTCCGTTTGACATAAACCAACTTTCTGAAAAGCAGTTGACTCTTCCCACTCCACCCATTTACAGGAAGTGAACATTTTAATTTGATNACCAAAAAAAGCACATCACCACATCAGGGCCAGTCAGCTGCTTTTCATATTTCAATTAATGCTTTGTTATCCCTCTGTAAAAAAGAAATAAGAATTAAGAATGAAATATTTGTGTAGAAGTTGAAGAAGAGGGGGGTTTTGTTCTGCATTTCTTGCATGTGGTTAAATTATTGATGAAAATTTGAGATGCTCTCTGTTTATGTTTGAATAGTTAAATCACGGGTTTCACCCCCTTGAGGACCCTTGCAATTGTCTCTCACAGTATGAATGGCTACCTAGAGAAATCAGATGTGTTTTATGAGAGAATAATCTCCGATTCATGCAAGTAGGCCAATGCAATTAGTTAAATGTTAAGCCTCATAATGTAACATGACGTGCTGTCTCCCTTATTCCACTCAGATAGGCTTTAACAGCAATATCATTGCACGTGTTTTATTTAAGAAGGAAATAATGCAAGTGTTTAAACAGCAGCCATCTAAAAATCATTAAGCTGCTTCATCTCCTGAGAAAGTACTGAAGGGTCTCGCTTAGAAGCACTGGGGGCACAGGGCTGGGGTGGGGAAAGCATCCTCCCATTTTGCAGATTCACATACTGAGGCTATGGGGAGGAGGGAAATCCTTCCACACAGCCTTTCAAATGTGAATGTTCCCAAAAGTTTTTCACTGTGCCATCCTTTGTGATTCAACAAAATCATTCAGTAACATGATCTCTTTCAAAGAAATGAAAGTAGGTTGTGAAGAACAAGGTTTGAAGACTTGTTGTTTGTTGTATTTCCTTTCCAGATCATTGTTGTAGAAGTTTTTTGTTCCTGGAAATATGCGGGGATGATCTGGTAAAGCAAGTTAGACAAATGATTCAATCTCCACGGCCCAATTTACCTACCACTCAGTATAGCCACACATCCCTCATGAAGCATGTAAGTTAAATACTTCATTCCGCAGAAAAGCCAGAACTCCTTTTTTAAAGCAACCCTCATGACTCCAGCAGCAGCTTTCCAGCAACAACTGTTTCACTCATGTCAGAAATCTGTACAGATGACTCCAAGCATTTGTGCATTGAGAAAAATGCTCAAATATGTTTTCAGAAGTCAGAACTTACCCAACTCTGCAACTAGCTTACTAAGGTCTAAAGGTGAAGGAGATCAGATGAAGTGTATGCACAGTAATATATAAGAAAATCTTGCTGAGAATACTAGGTGGGAATGAAATTGTTTAGCTGAAATAGTGGATGCCTTTGATTAATTGTTTGTCTTGAGGAAGAACTAACTCCAAGAGATTGAGTCGTCTCTTGGCACTGGACACAGAGACAGGAGAAAGAGGTGGTGAATCTGTCTCTGTGCATCAGAAATTAATTGAATTCTAAACCATGGAAGCTTTGAACTTGGAAGTCAACAGAAAATTAACAGATGTCAATAAAAAATTGTTATGGACTTATGAGCAAGGAAATTATCCATTTATGTTTTTGTGTAATGGAGAAAAGGACCTCTCATGTTCTGCTTCTCAGAAAACATGGGAAAAGAAATAGTTTTTAATCTCAGATTGCTTCCTGATCTCCTTCCTTTTTGAATTAAGCAATAGAGCAGTAGTCTGGAGTGCTTAAACGGAAGGTACTCAGGTGTTCTTTGTCTTAATTAACATCAGTTATGCAGAAAGAAAAATAGATAGGTAAAAGGGTTCTAGCCTTTTCTACTCTTTGTCCCATTAAGTGATGTGATGGTTGCTGAGAATGAAGACAGTCATCTCATCAAGCATGCATTGGTCACATAGTATACTTGTTCCTGGATAAGCTAGCTGTGCTGTGCATAGGCCACGTGCAGCACGTGGTGCTTGTCTGGCTGTGGCCAATGGGGACTTCAGCTAATATGTGCTGCCCTGAGCCACACTGCAACCAGTTGGTTTCCCTGACTTTTCTCCATGTCTTCTTCTTGGGTTGGTACGTTCAAGGCCAAGGGCATGTCATTTAAGGGTATGTACTTCCAGTTTCTTAAAACTTTAGGTGCAAAAATAGCTGAAAATCACACATCTGGTAGATAGCTGCGTTCATGAGCTGCCTACAGAAAGCAAAGAATTACTAAGCTTGGTGGATAGACCTGTGGCTGTTTCTAATTCTAGCAATATATATTTTCATCTTATGCTTGTCTGCAGTTGTTGAAGCTTAAATACATGAGGATAGTCTCTTTTGTTAGTGGCTTAAAGTGAAGCAGAAGTAGAAAGAAGCTAGTATTTGTTTGATGTCAGGCCAGGTGCAAACAGCAGAACTAATTACAAATTAACAAATACTAGGCATGATTAGAAAGAGAATCAGATGGGGGAAAGCTCTCCAACATGTGATAGGGATAAGCTAAATACTTGAGGCAGAGAAAACTTTTCCTTTATTCTCTGCGATGGTTGTCATGGGTATTAGGAAGAATCGGATAACAGAAAGAATTTCTTCATAGAATGGGTGGCATTGGAACAGTCTGCCCAGGGAAGTGGTGGAGTCCTTGTCCCTGAAGGTATTTGAGAGACATATGACGTGTCTGAGTGATAAGACTTAGTAGATCAGGTTGATGGTTGTACTTAAAGATTTTTTCCGACCCAAGTGACTCTGTGATTCAATCTATTTTCTTTCTGATGATATTTCCATCTGTTGATTGAGGCAGAGCAGAGTGGAGCCTCTGGCTTCAAACTCTCCTTTTGCAGCTCTAGAGAACAGAAGAGAGCCTTCCGTTTTCCTTTTTCTCAGGTGCCAGGGAGCATAGAATGTTTGATACCCAGAAGGTTGATCTGGGCTGAAACAATTTCCAAGAATGATTGCGCTTGATATTCTCTCCCTGATAACCAGACATATAGCAAGTAAGAAAATACAGAGCAAAGCTACAATACTTTCTGCTGTCCTTGTAGAAGTGGAAGGAGGGGGAAAATTGTATATTTTCTTGTAATGTTCTCATTTCATCTTTGGGGAGATATGTGCCTTAGATTTGTATAGAAAGGTGAACAATCAGCTAGATATATTTACAGCAGTACAGTTTCCGAAGTGATAGTGCAAAGTGAGGTAGACGTGTGAAGACATTTTGGTGTACAATAGTTTTAAATGATCCAAATTTTGTTACTGTTTCATGTCAGTACAACTTCAGTGATTCGAGCTTTAATTTATGTGAAGACCAGAGCTTGTACTGTTACAATGCCTAGATTTGTTTTCTTTTCTCCTAGGTGTAACAGGAAATGATGTTAAATACCTCAGGCTTTCACAGAATTGAGTCTTCAAAGTCAGTATCACTATTTTTATTGCTTTGTTCAAGTCAGATTATATCCTGTCTTATGGTTGCTTCCCTTGAATAAGTTTGAAATGATCAAGATGAGTTGCTGATTTTGAGTGTTTAATTCTCTACTACAATGTTGTGAATATGTCTATTTCTACCCTCTCTCCTCCTCCCAGTTTTATTTTCAAGACATTCAGGTAACGTAGCAGTCTCTCTGAAAAGACTTTCCAATAGCCACTCTCCTTTCAGTTCTTTTTTTAACAGCAGGGAAATCAAACAGATTAAAAAACCAAGTTCTACCAGGTTCTAGACATTGCTATTTTTATCATTGTCTGCTTAGGGTAGGAAAAACACTTGAACGTTGATGTAAAACATTTGATTACCTCAGACATATTTTACATATTTTACACTATTCCACCCACCCTCATAAAACTCAAGGAAAACATAAATTGCTTGGAGTATAACTATTTTGATGTCTTACTCAAAATATTTGCTGTAATCTTTAGGCTTTCGCAACGTCTTTATCTTTAAACATGCTTTTCTTAGCTAAAATTGATCTTTTCAAGAGTGTTAAATACGTATGTAAATTGTCTTTTCTCTGCGCTGTGGCTCTGTGCAGTTTTGATGGTTGAGATAATATTTTACTTGATTTTTTTTTTTTCAAAATTCTGACCTATCTAGGAATGTCTTACTGGATGGCACATGGTTTGATGCACAATGCTCTTTTATATGAAGCACTGAAACTGTGGATATGCAACTTCCCATGTGTGTTAGAGGCTCCCCACACCTCTCTGTATGATGTTAAGTAATCACTGAACTTTTGCGGGGGGCTGAAAATGGGACAAGATAATGTATCTTTCTGTTTTCTTTTCAGTTGATCAACTTTTCTGGAAACCGTGATGAATCTGCTCACTGGTTCAGACAATGCACCCTTTTATTTCCCTTGATTCAGACAGCAACAGGAAGAGAGGAAAGCAGGTTGCCACATGGGGCTTGGTAGAACTGACTATCTTGTTAGGGTGCGGTTGGATATCAGACCTCAGGTTGCACTCTAAGATAAAACAGGTATTTGTCCAACCCTACGTGTTGCCTGTCAGTCTGACAGCTTGCCTGCAGGCAGCTTTCTCACCTCTTTACCCACCTTCTGACCTCCCTGAATGAGTGAGTGTCTGGGGAAGTTTTGATGATCCAGGTAACCCTGAGGCTTGGGAGAAGCCATCTCCGAGAGACAAGAGACAATACTATCATTTCCTTCTGTGCTGTGTGTGAAAACCCTGACATCTCCTTAAGTGGTGAATACAATTAATTTGCTTCTCACCACGCAATACGTAATCCAAACAGATGGATTTCCTGTCTTCATGCAATAGGAAAACACTGTAGAAAATGTTCAGCATGCTGTATATGGCTCTTCTTTCGTGCTGAAGTTCTTCCTACTGGTGTGTTTTTTGCCCAGAAATCACCACTTCCAGTAAGATGTCAGTAAAGTTACTAAATTCCTGAGAAATTCTCTTTTAGTCAAACTCTGCCATTGTACGAGCTTTCAGTCACATGCTTTTGGTTTTCCTGAAAACAAACAGCAAAATCATGGGAAAATTCTGATTATTTTCCCATGTAACTGAAAGAAATGAACATAACTTTGTGTTCTTGAGAGTTAATGTAATATTGAAAACTTTTGAAGGCTGCTGAGTGAAAGTAAAAGGTGGTTTGGGTGGTCAGGCACTGGAATGGCCTGCCCAGGGAGGTGGTGGAGTTGCCATCCCTGGCAGTGTTCAAGAGGCGCCTGGATGAGGAGCTACGAGATATGGTCTAGTAGTTTGTGGTACTAATAGGAATGGGAAGGCGGTTGGACTGGATGATCTTGCAGGTCGTTTCCAACCTCGTGATTCTGTGTGATTCTGTAACCAGAATTAAAATGGTACATTCGTTTAAAGAATTTGACTAACAAAGCATNAATTCCTTGGTCCCTCTTTTATTTAAATAAATATTGAAATTGTTTTATACAGCCTACCAAGCTGTAATGAGTTTCAAATGAGTAAATTAGACACCTGAGACCAAGGGATACAGATAAATGAAATTGCAAGTGAAGAAATGTCAGGAAATAGCTAGACAAGGGAGTGGCTAAGATGAGTTTTTCATGAGAGACTATGTAAGTCTTATTTCCTCATCGGATGTTTAAAAATTCCTTGAAGTGTTTTACGGTAGAACAAAAGTCTAAATAATCATAATTCTTGCCAACACCAGTCATTCTTGTAAAATTTGTGCCTTGTAGTCTCTGTAGTCTTCAGAGAAACCAGCATTCTCTTTATCTCCCCATAAAACAAAGAGGATAGCTGCAACTCACTACTGCTTCTTAAGTGCATTAGTCAGCTCTCCAAAGGCGGCTGCTGCTTTTGCCAGGGGAATTCATGTCCTTGCCCTGAATGGTCAAGTTCATTCAACACCATAACTTTCTAACTGCTGTCTTGGCCACCTAATATCTTTCCTTAGATGTGTAGGAACTGGGGAAACCAGGTTTTTATTTTGTTTTTTTGTTCCTCTCCTTGTATCCCAGCTACACCAGTTCCTTGTCTGGACTAGTCTAAACTGCTTTGTTCTTTAGCTGTCACCTGCTGTGAATCTGCAGGACAACTAGCCAAAATTAAGTAATGTTGCAGACATTTTTAAAAAAATAAATATTCAGAAGAATGTGTGTCCCTTCAATTCACCACACATGCAAATATGGCCTGATTTTATTCAGTTGTCAAAGGTCTCCAGTACTGCCCACCAGGTCTTCTGTACCCTCTTGCTCTGCCCTAGAGTGGTGGCACACACTGCTCTGTCAGACCCAGTGCTCTTATCTCCTTGTTGTGGTAGCACTTTTCCAGTTAATTTGACATTTATTTCACAGCAGAATGAATCAGAGGAGACAAAAGTCTAACTAAGGTGCTCTTTGGACTTCACTGGTCTTCTCAAACAAACTGGTAATGAGAAGTGTGGACCTATAGCTTTGAGCAACACTTGGCCCAAAGTCTGGGGATCACCTACATCCAGTGGTGAATGTCCAACTTCTCCTGACTTATGTTCACAAACTGCTTGACATGTAAAGCCCTAATCTCTCTGTCGGTACACTTAAGAGTAATGCACTTACTAAGCAGTAATTTTCAGCCATTTTAGTTTTTTATAATGGAAGCAACAGGCAGAGCTTAGCTCTGGGTCAGTGCTGATGATTGTGGGTTCCTTGGCCTGTGCCCAGAACTTGGTACAAAATATTTATCTGAGGCAAGCAGCTAGAGACTTGTATCCTGCATTTGTTCTTTTTGGCTGGCAAGTTACTGTACAGAGCAAGTTTGTGAAGCCCTTCAGCTCCTACTTTCTGTACATCCTTATGCATTATCATAGAATGGCTTGGGTTGGAAGGGACCTCAAGTATCATCAAGTTCCAACCACCTTCTGGAGTGGTGGAGTTGCTAATTGCTAGATCAGGCACTAGACTGTGCCGCCCTGGGCCCCATCCAACCTGGCTTTGAATGCTTCCTAGGATGCTGTATCCACAGTTTCTCTAGGCAACCTGCACCAGTACCTCAGGAATTTCTCTGTGGAAAAACTTCTCCCTGACATCTGATCTACATATCCCCTCCCTCAGATTAAAACCATTTCCTCTTGTCCTGTTGCTATCTATCCATGTAGAAAGTTGATTTTTCTCCTGTTTATAATCTCCCTTTAAACACTGAAAGGAGACTTGCTTCTACTCAAGCTCAGCTCAGCACAAGGCTGTATATTAAATACCCTGATGTTCATTATCTGTGAGCAGGAGTTAGCATAGGCAGACTCTGAAGGTCTGCTCTCCCACCCCCACAAATACCACCTGGTGCAAAATAGGCAGGTGATATCACAAGATTCCTCTGCCATTTGTTACCCAGATCCAAAGCATAGAAATGCCTGTCTGTTATTAGCTGAATGTCCTTGTTTTCTCTCCTGTTTCATTTCAGGCTCTTACTTTTAAAGAGTCATTCCAGCACTATTTTCCAGTCACTTCTAAGGAGGAGCAACACTGAGTATTTAACTTTCTCAGTTCATTGCTATAGTTTGTTTTATGGGAGTGCTAGTAGGCGGACTCTAGATACATGAAGTTGTTTACACTGAGTATAAGCTGTGTAGATATGGCAGATTCTATTTATTTTTCTCCTGGATTAACTAGTAACAGGGTGAATATATTTGATTATTTGAAGTTTGCAGCCTATATGGTAAGCATTCATATATTCATGTGCATATCTTTCAGCAGCATGGTGTGCCACTTGCTGATTAACTAACCTAACCACCAATGGCTGTTAGTGTAATAAATTGCTAGTGCGATTTTGCTCAAAAGTGATCTGTATTTTCAACAATTTCTGCTTTCTAACAGTTGAATAGAAGGCTGTGCATGACAAACAACTACTAGAAATCTTAAGAGCAAACCCTGAGATTACAGACTGTCTCCATCAGTGGCATAGGAGTTTGCTGCTTTGAGGACAAAACTGGAATTCAAGAAGTCACCTTGTGTAATGGATGGCTTTCAGCAGAGAAAATGTGCCCAGGACAATTCTGTACATAGACAAATGAAGGTACTGAGATTTTAAAGAAAAAAATCCTGGACAGATACTCAGAGAATCCTTCTGAAGTAGAAGATAAAAATTGTGTTTTTGAATGGAGAAAAATGCATTAAGTAGAAGCAGTTACAGGAGGATTTCTTCTATAAAATAATGGTAGGAATTAGAATGAGGGTATGTTAATCCATTGATGAGCCAGAGAACAGGCGGGAATTTGGAAAATGAATAGAACAGTACGTAAAAATGACCTAGAGGAACTGCTTAACATGTATCTAATTCTCTGACATGAGCCTAGATTTGTTTTGGTTACATAAGCAAGTGCATGTGTCAGTCATTACATTTAGCAGAATATTGCTCTAAAATGTTATCTTGCTTACTGAAAGCCCCCTGCAGAGCCCTGCATGCTTAACCCGCATTAGTTTTTTTGCCTGCCTTTCCTTTTGAATCCATTTCTCTGACAATTATTTCAAGTATGAAAGCTGCTCAGTGCTGATTGCGTCAGCCACTGATGAGAGGTGGGGGCTTGCTGCAATCTGCAGAAGATATAGCTGATCTGATCTGATAGAAGATATCTGAGAAGATATAGCTGAAGCTTTTTTGCGGCAGTGCGAGCATCTGTACAGGTGCCAAAAGTACAGGTGGAAGTTTAAAGATGTTTGTAAGCAGCTAAAAAAGGGATATATAGATAGTGCAGCTGCTGTGTAGGGCTCAGGGTTATCCCTCAGTATTCCAGCAGCCACAGCCTTAGACTTACATTCAATAAACTTAACAAAATTATAAAAATGAGGTACTCTCCGAACTTGTTGCACAAATAGTGTGATTTGCAGAGAGTAAATACTGTGCAGCTGTTGTAACAGCAGAAAGAGATCAGGAGAAGAAAGTGAGAAGAAGAGAAACCAGGTTCTTGCAGTGAGAAAAGCTGAAACAGAACTCACTTGGTTGCAGTGGTACGTGGTCCCTTCCTCAGTGCACAGAAGCTGCTCTGAAGGCTGGCCCTTGTGGGAAAGGCTCATATATAGTGTTTGTTAACATGCAAACCACTCCCCCAGTGACAACTATGCCAATCGTGACTCTTTTTCACACAAGCTCGTAAGGCAAATGCATCATTTCCTTGGAAAAGAAGCAAGCTTGGGGACTTCTTTTTTAATTATGAATTATTACTCTGAATTACTGAGCCAGAAGATTGTTTTAGTTCTTGCTTTTTTAAAAAAATTAACCAGGGAGCAAGATACAAAATGTCTTTGATCTCTAACAGGATGCCCTTCAGCTCTGACTGCATTAAAGGACAATGCTTTAAATGGCTGTTATTACATTAAAACACAGGAGAAAAACAAAAAAAGCAAATTCAACTTCCAAAGGCTTTCATGAAGAGATTTAGGAGCTTCTTCCTGTTAACGGTGAAGGGGGGAAAGGGGATTCTAGTCAACTCTGAGCATGAGTAATGCATGCTGGTAGCCCACACTCTGTGTTACTATTCTTGTCACTTGTGGAAATTAGGGGTGTTTGGTTTTTTTTCTTAAATAATACTTAAATATCTGAATGATTTCTTAAATATTAACATGACCTTTTTTTCTTTGTCCCAGTGATGAACAAGGCTGAATACTAATACTTGCAAACTCTTTCATATAATCGTGATTTTTTTTTTTTAACTTCTCTATTCTGTTTTCTGAAACAAACCTTCGAGGATCATTATATCGTACTAAAGACATGCAACTTGTAATTTTTTTATACACAATAACATTAGGACAGTGAAACAAATATACATTGCTAAATTTCCTTGTGAAGAGGTTTGTTATATGTTCAAATTAAATGTAATGATATGATATGGAAATACTAATATTTCATCACATATATATGCGGTCTGTGATCAACTAATAATAGAATCATAGAATGGCTTATGTTGGAGGGGACCTTAAAGATCATCAAGCTCCAATCCTCCTGCTATCTGGGCTTGGCAGGGCTGCCACCCACCAGATCAGGCTGCCAGGGGCCCTATCCAGCCTGGCCTAGAGCACCTCCAGGGGTGGGACATCCACAACCTCTCTCGGCAGCAATGCTGGTGCCTCACCAGACTGGGAGGAAAAAAAATTTCCTCCTGACGTCTAATCTGTATCTTCCCTCTTCTGTTTTAAAGCCATTCCCCATTGTCCTATCACTATCTGATCATGGAGGAAGTTGATCCCCTTCTTGCTGGTAAGCTCCCTTCAAGTACTGGAAAAGCGGCAATGAGGTCTCCACAGAGCCTTCTCTTCTTTAAGCTAAGTATGTTCAACTCCCTCAACCTTTCTTCATGGGAGTGGTTCTCCAGTTCTTACAGCACATTGCACTGGAATGAACTCACTTGAATATGAGATAATATTTTACTGTCCTTTGTGGGTTTTTTTAGTACAGGGGAATGGACGTTTGGCTACTTATCAGTTCAAACTGAATTAAGTGAATCAAAGTCTAAATGAGATTATAAAGTACCACACTGCATTGTTCTACCAACTGCAGAGGATCAGAAAGTTGAACAAACTCAGTGACCAGTACTTTCCCTTCAAAACTGCAGAAAAGAGAAAACTGGGCAAGCTTTTGTCCTGTCGATTAATGATCTACTGTCTTCCTACCTGGTTTTCATTAGAGGATTTAAAAACTTTGAGTCATCTCCAACTTGTGGTGTGGAGTGTCGAAGAATGTGCAAATTCATTTTAGTTGGCTTGCAATACCAGTGCACGCTGGTACAATGAGACGTGAACTAGGGTGTGTCTTTCTCCAAAGGGTCTGCTCTGAAGAAAAGAGACAAGGTAAAGCAGGGCAGCAGAATCCAATAAGACATTAACTTCCAAGAGGTGACATATTTAATCTGGGCAATGTAAATGGATAACTTTCAAGTGCTGGTTAGTAATTTGGAAAAGCATAAACAAGAAGGAGGGAGAATTCTAAGGCTATTACCTTATACATTAATTCACAGCTTAAATGACTGAAAGCATTATGGCTACTTACTAATCTGTCCAAAATTAAACAAGGTAACAGCTGCTCTAAAGTGAAAATGGAATAACATTCCTATTTTTTTCCTGTTCTATTAAGCAATCCTTGGTATACTTTGATTTCTTTTCAGTAAAGAGAAGAAACACAGGAGATAAAGCTCACATAACACTTCTTCAAGGAGAGCATCAAAGTGCAAGTATCAAACTGATGTGTAATTGGGAATGTTTATGGCAGTAAGAATAACAACCAAGACACTAGGTTCAGATGGATTGCATTTAGGGATGAAAACTGAAATAACAGACTTATTTAGAATCAGGGCATGCAGTGCTATGCAAAAACACTTTGTCAGCAGACACTGGAATGTGACAAGACTAGTTTTTTTAAAGTTCATAGAAAATTTCTCTCAAATTATCAAACTACTTCTGTAATCTGCTCTGGAGTTGTGGGATACTGTAAAAGAACAGGATTAACAAAACCACAATAAATAAGATCTACTGAATCAGCCAGGCTTATATAAAGATGAGGCATGTGTCAAAACTTAATTATAAACATTTATGGTTGATAGCAATGAAGTCAATAAGAATATAGATGAGAGAGGGAAAGTTAATGTAGCATACATAGATTTCCAAAAGGCCTTGAACATAATCTTTTTTTTTTTTTTTTTTAAAGCTTTTCAAATAAGCTGAGCAATCATGAGAAGGAAGGTCTTCACATGAATAAAACTGCCACTTGTCTCTCTGAAGAGAGAGATTCATCAGAGTCTTACAGGGTTTGTTAGTGGCCCTGGTGTTCAGCATGCTTGTAAGTTATCTGGAAGAAGCAGTGAAAAGTGCGATGACAAACTTTTGGGATGCAGTTATTCATGGTGGTGAAGATAGGAACCGTCAGAAAAGCCCTGTGATTGTGCAACTGAGTGAAATAACGGCTGACGGATTTCAGAAAGTATAGTCGTAAACTGATACACAAGGGGAAAAGTAGTTTCACCTACACAGAAATAAGCCAACCTCTGATACGCAGGAGCAGGATGTTAAGGTAACTTTATGTAATGCTGTGAAAACATAAACCTGATATCTGGTGAGAAAAGCTAGCGTTAATGATCACTGAGTAAGGAACTAAAGCAAAACGTGGCTCATTGTGCAAATCCATTGTGCTATGGCATCTTTAAAACTGTATATGGCTTCGGCCTTCTCTTGTAGAGAAAATAATTAAGACTATAGAATGTCTTCCAAAAAATGGAACAACTGGGTGTATTTGCATTTCCCAAGATACAAGCAAGGTTGGATGTTTGTTCACAGTTCTACATTCCGTACTGCTATATATAGAGAAGATAGAAGTTTAAGAATAAATTTTAATATTTGGGTGGTTGTTTGCAGTGTAGAGTCTTCTGATTCCAATAAGAAAATGAAACTTTCAAGCATGAGGATATAATATGCAAAAACAGGAAATCACAGGACCAGGAATAGGGAACTACTTGGACTAACTACTGCCAGTAATTAATCAATACAATATAGTGTACTGCAAGGGTATTCAATCTCAAGAAACCAGATTTTTAACTGGAACAGAACAATGCAGCTCCTTGTAATCCCATTTGAAAGGGTGTCACTCAGGAGTAGAATTAACTGACTTGCGCTGGAAATCACGTTTTTGAAGAAGAAACTACACGGAGTGAGCAAATTATGCAGGAAAGTCACACCTAAAGGATTTTAAGAGTCACAGCAGGAAAGGTACAGTATTATACCTTGTGCTTTAGGGATAGGAGCAAGAATCTTAGTTCTAAGAATAAGTCTCATGCCTTAATGCTTGTCGCTTTGGAGTTTAAATGAATGCTGCCTTACATTTTCATTCTTGTCCCAGTATGCTACATAAGTCTGATTAAGCTCTATGCACAAAGTAAAGATGACTCTTCAGCATAGTTGCCAGGCATATAGGCTTGTTTTTTTTTCTGTTCTGATCTTGTGACATGTTACAATTATGCCTTTTGCTTCCTTTTCCCATGGTTGGTGATGTTTTTTGGAAAGCATGCTGTGGCAAGAGCTGAGGGAATGTAATGAGGAGGTGATGTTCTGGGGCACTCACACAATGGCAGTTTATTGCATGATTGCCTCCAGTTGGATCAACACCTTCGGGTCCTTCCATTATTTTACTCTTGTATTTTTCCTGTATTTCAGGTATTATCATGTTGTGTCTCATTAGTATCGAGCACAAAATAGTTATGAAATCCTTGTTGTTACATCTTGTTCTCCCTTTAAGGAAAACAAATTTTCATCTGCTAAGGTCCTACTTAAGGTAAGAATACCTGAGGAAGTTTTTTCCTCATATTTTTTGAGAAAGAACAGATATTTCACATTAAAAATTAGTTCACTGAACTAAGCTAGTCCCCCTTACAGTTGGAAAAAGCAAAGAAAGATTTGAATAAGGAAAACAGTAAGGAAAGAGAAAAGGAAGTAGTATTAGGTCTATTTAAGCTAATTTCCTGAAGTCAGTGGAGATCTTCCTCCCTTTGTTTGACCTCAGGAAAGTTCGTTCAGCATTGTTGTGCTTAATTCCTTTTGTGTGCAATCTGCAAATGCAGTGGTTTTGGAACAGTGCTGGCTGGGTCTGATACACGCCTCACATATATGTTTTGGGATTACCTTTTTGTAGGTCAGTGGTTGTTGGTGTTCTGGACTTGTATAATCTGAGTTTCTAGTCAAACTGCCTAGGCTAACCGTGATGGTAGCACTCCTTACATTTGTGTTTGCCTTGACTTTGCAGTGAAGATTTATGCTTTGGCATTCTTTTCTTCCAGTATGTCAGTGAAGAGGAGTTCATTTCAAAGAGGGAATTTAAAATAGGTTTAACTAAAGCTGGCTTTTAATTGTTCATTAAATATATAATGCAGCCTATGGGAGATGACAATTCCTTCAGTTGCAAAGAAGCAAGAGAAGGACTTTTTATTTCCATTTCATTAGAAGAAAATTTTCCAGGAGAAAAGCTTTGCCTGTGGCAGAACTGCACAGTAAGCCGTATGAAGGTTGCTTTTCAGAAGCTCTCATAGTACAGGTGAGCACAGCTCCATGCAGGATTGAAAGCAGATGTGTTCTCCTGAAGGAAAAGTAATCCTTTTCTGCTGTATGCTACTCACTGCATGAGTGAACAATGAAATAAATTCCCATTATTAGAATTAATTATTTCTAAAATTAGAAATAAATAGAATAAATTTATGTACATATGTTTAAACTAATGTAGTCAGTAATGTGCTGAACTGATTTAACCTTCGCTTCCTCTGCTGGTAGTTTATTGCAGATTAAGCTCTCTAGTTATGCTCCCCTTACAGCCTGCAACAGCTGTTGACAGCATGAAAAGATTGTCAGCCAGCCAGTCGCATGCAGTTAGCCTGAGACTGTGTATCGCAACTTGTTGCAATGAGAGACACTACTTTTCATCGCAATGATCTTTTGTTTCTGTCCATCTTTTGGAAGCTTTAGATCTGAAAATAAATTGGCTGAAATTC
Organism: Pavo muticus; assembly: GCA_016647715.1. Classification (NCBI taxonomy): domain Eukaryota; kingdom Metazoa; phylum Chordata; class Aves; order Galliformes; family Phasianidae; genus Pavo; species Pavo muticus. Next base: position 689,177 of record JACDJE010000264.1, on the reverse strand, counting down.
TTGACTATTGAAGGAAATATCTTTCTATCCAGATTGGATACACATCCATTTGGATCAGTTATCTTCTCACTGGTGTCCATGGCAGAGGTTGTCTCCTGGGACAATCCGCTGCCCCACCACACAGAAGTTTGTTTCAGCCATTTGGCCATTGGTGACAGAGCAACCTCTTTGGTTTTCTTGTGGTCAGCCACAGTCAGTGCTGGTAAGCCCTATGGAAGGCTTTGTGGGCATATGTTTAGGTATTCTATGGAGTCACCAAGTCAGTTTTCTATGAATGTCATACAGGGACATGGAGACATTAACTAAGTGACCTGTATTCTTCCTTGGTCACACCGAGGCCTTCCGCTCTTCTGAAAGCCCTAGATAAATGCAGAGGAAGCCACATGGATTAGAACTAAATCCAAGATTTAGCTCAGCAGATGGGCATATGGTCCCTTTCAGAGTGTTCACTCGCTGTTACTGGATAAGCACACTACAGCCTACATCTTTCTCTGTCATCGCAAGTGGTGTCATTCCCCTGGTTTCTGAATCAGTGCCAGCCCTTTGCTGGTCACTGCACTGCATTGCATCCCAGTGCTCATAGTCAGGCAAAAAGTTAGAAATCAAACGCGTTTTTACCTCATGCTAGTGAGTCTGCTTGCATGCTATGTGTGTCAGAAGAATTGTCTGCAGAAGTGTCCTTGAGTGCTCAAGGCAGAGGTTTCAGTGTAACTCTGTAAGTAGTGGTTGTCTTCACTTCCTTGAAAATTTCCTCACCTGACCTTGTCATTTCATTCTGTAAAGCAGAGCATTTTTCTTTCTAGTTCATTTGCTCAAGTCAGTCAGTATAAGATATTAGAGATTAATAATGCTACCATAATTTTAATCGGGGATATTATTCAGAAACCTGTAAATACACTTGGCCTTTTATGTTTATACATAATGGAACTCAGCAGTTTTTCTTCTCTTATAGCAAATGACATATTTGTTCAAAGAATGCTTCAGACTGACCTAATATTTGATGAATGCAACCTAAACTGACAAACAGTTTTGCTCAAAGAAAAATGTATTATGGCAGAATTGAAAATAATCACATATTTCATTTTGGAATGTTGCCACATTCATAGCGAATTACTGTTTTTGTTGTTATTCTTTAATGTGAAATATAATAAAATACTGGATGTGAGCATACTTTAAACCCATCGCTTATGTGAATATGTCTATTTTTACCTTTGTAGCTTGTTTTGTCCATGCATATGCATTGCTTTGATCATGATATTTTGTTATATAACAACAACAATAAAAAAAACTGTACAGTAAAGGTCATGAATGAATCTGAAAGATTATCCATTCTTAATCAGATAGGTCCCATCAACGTTACTGGAGCTCTAATAGGCAAAGTTTAATGATCAATGAAATCTGACGAATTTGGTTTGAAAGCTGGGCAGCTTAGAGAATCAATCAACTAAACAGATGCCTGCAGTCTGGGGAGTTATTTCTGTGATCCTGGCAGCAGAATTTTTGTATGAACAATAAAAAGCAGAAACTGAAAGATTCATGGAATCACCAGGGTTAGAAAAGACCTCCAAGATTATCCAGTTCAACCATCCACCTATCACCAATATTTCCCAATAAACCATGTCCCTCAGTACAATATCTAAATGTTTTCTGAACACCTCCAGGGATGATGACTCCACCATATCCCTGGGCAGCCTGTTCCAGTGACTGACCTCTCTCTCAGAGGAAGAAGTATTTCCTAACATCCAACCTTGGTGCAACTTTAAGCCATTCCCTCTAGTCCTATCACTAGTTGCATGGGAGAAGAGGCCAACACCCACCTGGCCACAACCTCCCTTCAGGCAGTTGTAGAGAGCAATAAGGCCTCCTCTGTGCCTCCTCTTCTCCAGATCAAATAATCCCAGCTCCCTCAGCCTCTCCTCATAAGACCTGTGCTCCAGACCCGTCGCCAGCTTTGTTATGCTTCTCGGGACATGCTCCAGGGCCTTGATGACTTTCTTGTAGTGAAGGGCTTAAAACTGAGCACAGTACTCAAGATGTGGCCTCACTAGTGCTGAGTACAGAGGGGTGATTACTTCCTTGCTCCTGCTGGCAACATTATTTCAGATGCAAGCCAGGATGCCATATACACATTCAGAGTGCAGCATGGAGAGCCAAAGCAGACCACTGGACACAGCTGCATGTGTTCAGAAATGGCCTCAGCCTTATTCATAAGTGAGAGAATAAGCTGGCGCATTGTTGACTTCCTTAGCTCTCCCATTTCTGAGAAATAGGCCAAAGTAATGAGAACTCAAATACTACCTCACTGTGTGAATGCCTTTATCCTAGCGGCATCTCCAGCCTAGAAGAGAAGCAAAAGCCCTTCTCAGCTTGCAAGATGATACATGAATAAGGGATGTTTCATTTCAAATACTTCACCAGTATCCAGAGGGTCTCTCTACTCAGAGGCACACGCTGGAGCTCCTTCCTACATTAGCTGACATCTGGCCTGCACCCGTTTGCAGGCTCTGTGCTNTGCTGTCTCCCTTATTCCACTCAGATAGGCTTTAACAGCAATATCATTGCACGTGTTTTATTTAAGAAGGAAATAATGCAAGTGTTTAAACAGCAGCCATCTAAAAATCATTAAGCTGCTTCATCTCCTGAGAAAGTACTGAAGGGTCTCGCTTAGAAGCACTGGGGGCACAGGGCTGGGGTGGGGAAAGCATCCTCCCATTTTGCAGATTCACATACTGAGGCTATGGGGAGGAGGGAAATCCTTCCACACAGCCTTTCAAATGTGAATGTTCCCAAAAGTTTTTCACTGTGCCATCCTTTGTGATTCAACAAAATCATTCAGTAACATGATCTCTTTCAAAGAAATGAAAGTAGGTTGTGAAGAACAAGGTTTGAAGACTTGTTGTTTGTTGTATTTCCTTTCCAGATCATTGTTGTAGAAGTTTTTTGTTCCTGGAAATATGCGGGGATGATCTGGTAAAGCAAGTTAGACAAATGATTCAATCTCCACGGCCCAATTTACCTACCACTCAGTATAGCCACACATCCCTCATGAAGCATGTAAGTTAAATACTTCATTCCGCAGAAAAGCCAGAACTCCTTTTTTAAAGCAACCCTCATGACTCCAGCAGCAGCTTTCCAGCAACAACTGTTTCACTCATGTCAGAAATCTGTACAGATGACTCCAAGCATTTGTGCATTGAGAAAAATGCTCAAATATGTTTTCAGAAGTCAGAACTTACCCAACTCTGCAACTAGCTTACTAAGGTCTAAAGGTGAAGGAGATCAGATGAAGTGTATGCACAGTAATATATAAGAAAATCTTGCTGAGAATACTAGGTGGGAATGAAATTGTTTAGCTGAAATAGTGGATGCCTTTGATTAATTGTTTGTCTTGAGGAAGAACTAACTCCAAGAGATTGAGTCGTCTCTTGGCACTGGACACAGAGACAGGAGAAAGAGGTGGTGAATCTGTCTCTGTGCAACAGAAATTAATTGAATTCTAAACCATGGAAGCTTTGAACTTGGAAGTCAACAGAAAATTAACAGATGTCAATAAAAAATTGTTATGGACTTATGAGCAAGGAAATTATCCATTTATGTTTTTGTGTAATGGAGAAAAGGACCTCTCATGTTCTGCTTCTCAGAAAACATGGGAAAAGAAATAGTTTTTAATCTCAGATTGCTTCCTGATCTCCTTCCTTTTTGAATTAAGCAATAGAGCAGTAGTCTGGAGTGCTTAAACGGAAGGTACTCAGGTGTTCTTTGTCTTAATTAACATCAGTTATGCAGAAAGAAAAATAGATAGGTAAAAGGGTTCTAGCCTTTTCTACTCTTTGTCCCATTAAGTGATGTGATGGTTGCTGAGAATGAAGACAGTCATCTCATCAAGCATGCATTGGTCACATAGTATACTTGTTCCTGGATAAGCTAGCTGTGCTGTGCATAGGCCACGTGCAGCACGTGGTGCTTGTCTGGCTGTGGCCAATGGGGACTTCAGCTAATATGTGCTGCCCTGAGCCACACTGCAACCAGTTGGTTTCCCTGACTTTCCTCCATGTCTTCTTCTTGGGTTGGTACGTTCAAGGCCAAGGGCATGTCATTTAAGGGTATGTACTTCCAGTTTCTTAAAACTTTAGGTGCAAAAATAGCTGAAAATCACACATCTGGTAGATAGCTGCGTTCATGAGCTGCCTACAGAAAGCAAAGAATTACTAAGCTTGGTGGATAGACCTGTGGCTGTTTCTAATTCTAGCAATATATATTTTCATCTTATGCTTGTCTGCAGTTGTTGAAGCTTAAATACATGAGGATAGTCTCTTTTGTTAGTGGCTTAAAGTGAAGCAGAAGTAGAAAGAAGCTAGTATTTGTTTGATGTCAGGCCAGGTGCAAACAGCAGAACTAATTACAAATTAACAAATACTAGGCATGATTAGAAAGAGAATCAGATGGGGGAAAGCTCTCCAACATGTGATAGGGATAAGCTAAATACTTGAGGCAGAGAAAACTTTTCCTTTATTCTCTGCGATGGTTGTCATGGGTATTAGGAAGAATCGGATAACAGAAAGAATTTCTTCATAGAATGGGTGGCATTGGAACAGTCTGCCCAGGGAAGTGGTGGAGTCCTTGTCCCTGAAGGTATTTGAGAGACATATGACGTGTCTGAGTGATAAGACTTAGTAGATCAGGTTGATGGTTGTACTTAAAGATTTTTTCCGACCCAAGTGACTCTGTGATTCAATCTATTTTCTTTCTGATGATATTTCCATCTGTTGATTGAGGCAGAGCAGAGTGGAGCCTCTGGCTTCAAACTCTCCTTTTGCAGCTCTAGAGAACAGAAGAGAGCCTTCCGTTTTCCTTTTTCTCAGGTGCCAGGGAGCATAGAATGTTTGATACCCAGAAGGTTGATCTGGGCTGAAACAATTTCCAAGAATGATTGCGCTTGATATTCTCTCCCTGATAACCAGACATATAGCAAGTAAGAAAATACAGAGCAAAGCTACAATACTTTCTGCTGTCCTTGTAGAAGTGGAAGGAGGGGGAAAATTGTATATTTTCTTGTAATGTTCTCATTTCATCTTTGGGGAGATATGTGCCTTAGATTTGTATAGAAAGGTGAACAATCAGCTAGATATATTTACAGCAGTACAGTTTCCGAAGTGATAGTGCAAAGTGAGGTAGACGTGTGAAGACATTTTGGAGTACAATAGTTTTAAATGATCCAAATTTTGTTACTGTTTCATGTCAGTACAACTTCAGTGATTCGAGCTTTAATTTATGTGAAGACCAGAGCTTGTACTGTTACAATGCCTAGATTTGTTTTCTTTTCTCCTAGGTGTAACAGGAAATGATGTTAAATACCTCAGGCTTTCACAGAATTGAGTCTTCAAAGTCAGTATCACTATTTTTATTGCTTTGTTCAAGTCAGATTATATCCTGTCTTATGGTTGCTTCCCTTGAATAAGTTTGAAATGATCAAGATGAGTTGCTGATTTTGAGTGTTTAATTCTCTACTACAATGTTGTGAATATGTCTATTTCTACCCTCTCTCCTCCTCCCAGTTTTATTTTCAAGACATTCAGGTAACGTAGCAGTCTCTCTGAAAAGACTTTCCAATAGCCACTCTCCTTTCAGTTCTTTTTTTAACAGCAGGGAAATCAAACAGATTAAAAAACCAAGTTCTACCAGGTTCTAGACATTGCTATTTTTATCATTGTCTGCTTAGGGTAGGAAAAACACTTGAACGTTGATGTAAAACATTTGATTACCTCAGACATATTTTACATATTTTACACTATTCCACCCACCCTCATAAAACTCAAGGAAAACATAAATTGCTTGGAGTATAACTATTTTGATGTCTTACTCAAAATATTTGCTGTAATCTTTAGGCTTTCGCAACGTCTTTATCTTTAAACATGCTTTTCTTAGCTAAAATTGATCTTTTCAAGAGTGTTAAATACGTATGTAAATTGTCTTTTCTCTGCGCTGTGGCTCTGTGCAGTTTTGATGGTTGAGATAATATTTTACTTGATTTTTTTTTTTTCAAAATTCTGACCTATCTAGGAATGTCTTACTGGATGGCACATGGTTTGATGCACAATGCTCTTTTATATGAAGCACTGAAACTGTGGATATGCAACTTCCCATGTGTGTTAGAGGCTCCCCACACCTCTCTGTATGATGTTAAGTAATCACTGAACTTTTGCGGGGGGCTGAAAATGGGACAAGATAATGTATCTTTCTGTTTTCTTTTCAGTTGATCAACTTTTCTGGAAACCGTGATGAATCTGCTCACTGGTTCAGACAATGCACCCTTTTATTTCCCTTGATTCAGACAGCAACAGGAAGAGAGGAAAGCAGGTTGCCACATGGGGCTTGGTAGAACTGACTATCTTGTTAGGGTGCGGTTGGATATCAGACCTCAGGTTGCACTCTAAGATAAAACAGGTATTTGTCCAACCCTACGTGTTGCCTGTCAGTCTGACAGCTTGCCTGCAGGCAGCTTTCTCACCTCTTTACCCACCTTCTGACCTCCCTGAATGAGTGAGTGTCTGGGGAAGTTTTGATGATCCAGGTAACCCTGAGGCTTGGGAGAAGCCATCTCCGAGAGACAAGAGACAATACTATCATTTCCTTCTGTGCTGTGTGTGAAAACCCTGACATCTCCTTAAGTGGTGAATACAATTAATTTGCTTCTCACCACGCAATACGTAATCCAAACAGATGGATTTCCTGTCTTCATGCAATAGGAAAACACTGTAGAAAATGTTCAGCATGCTGTATATGGCTCTTCTTTCGTGCTGAAGTTCTTCCTACTGGTGTGTTTTTTGCCCAGAAATCACCACTTCCAGTAAGATGTCAGTAAAGTTACTAAATTCCTGAGAAATTCTCTTTTAGTCAAACTCTGCCATTGTACGAGCTTTCAGTCACATGCTTTTGGTTTTCCTGAAAACAAACAGCAAAATCATGGGAAAATTCTGATTATTTTCCCATGTAACTGAAAGAAATGAACATAACTTTGTGTTCTTGAGAGTTAATGTAATATTGAAAACTTTTGAAGGCTGCTGAGTGAAAGTAAAAGGTGGTTTGGGTGGTCAGGCACTGGAATGGCCTGCCCAGGGAGGTGGTGGAGTTGCCATCCCTGGCAGTGTTCAAGAGGCGCCTGGATGAGGAGCTACGAGATATGGTCTAGTAGTTTGTGGTACTAATAGGAATGGGAAGGCGGTTGGACTGGATGATCTTGCAGGTCGTTTCCAACCTCGTGATTCTGTGTGATTCTGTAACCAGAATTAAAATGGTACATTCGTTTAAAGAATTTGACTAACAAAGCATTACCTGCTTTTTTTTTTTTTTTTCTTTTTAGTGTTACCTGCTCACACATTGCATGGTTGACCTCCTACCATGAGTGAGAACAGCTCTGGCCAGAAAGGGAACCAGAAGAGTCCCGGTACAAGAAAAAAATCCATCTAGAGGTAAGTATCCCTCTTTCCTCAGTTGTCTAAGGAAATTTCTATCTCCAGTAGAAGCCAAACTTCTATCCCCAGTAGAACAGTGGCATTTCTCTTTCCAATCTGAAATGAATCAGTCACCTTCTGATTGAATTCACAGCATAAAGGCTTTTTCCTAGACTGCAAAAGGTTAAAAGCTTCTAGGGTTCTGCCTGAGACCCAGTGAAGTGTCCTGGTGTAAAAGAGATGATCTTGGAGTGGATGTATGGTGCACATGAATGTTTGAAAGCAAGAGTTTTGACACCTACAAAATTACGCTTAGTTGCTCAGTGGTCAGGTATAATGTGTATGTACATGCTTCAGAGGGGAAAATAATTGCTAGCAAACAACTTCAGATTTAGCACAGTTTATACTTTCTCACCAGGTTTATTTTACATAAGTCTTACTAAATTTACATAGAAAATTGAACCAAGCCCCATCACAGGCAATGCAAGAACTATCTCTTAGCATAATGAGATGCTGGAAAGATTCGCCCTTTGTATGACTTTGGTTGCAGACACTTCAGTCAACCCCTAATGCTGCAGATGACATGTTTGTTCCATTGCTGAAGCTATCTTTGACCTCATATTTTCACATTATCCATGAATGAGGGGCTAATCAATAGGCACTATTTGCAGTTATTTGTAGCCCAGTGAGAACTGCAGATGATGCAAAAATTGATGTTGTGTGCAAGAATGTAGCAGCAAAAGAACAATTGTAGCATCAGTACTAAACAGATTATGATGTTAAAAGTTACTCCTACCATTTAAAGGCACCTCTTGAGAACATCTTGTTCAATTTCCCCTAGAAGTGAGATTCTAAGACTATTAGTGAACTTGTGCTAACCCCTGGGAAAACTTTTACTACCTAAGCATGTTATGCACATTTAGGACTTATTCCAGGAAGGAGTTGTGAAATTTTTGTAGTACCTGATAGAAACTCTTAGCACTAAGCCGAGCTTTTGAATCCTATGCAGCAGTGACTTGAGAAAAACCGAGCCTCTTATTGATTAAGTTAGACTTAGAACCACTTATTCCTAAGAGGCATCCCTGTAGTGGCCAACTGGTGATGTTCGTTTTTAATAAACTGAGTTGAAAGGACAAATCATGAATGTCAATTCTACTGGTATCATGATTCACAGCTATTTTTCCACTTTCCCTGTAGGGAGCAGTCCCTTTGGAAGTGGTCTTGTCTTAGCTTTTGAAATTGTTGAATGTATGCCTAAGCACATGATGGGGATGTTATATAGCAAGCCTCAAATTATCCATAGATTCTTAAATAATGAAAGCAGAAGACTGGAAACAAAGTTTTGTGCTCTTGTGGATGAGGTACGTGAGTAAATGTAGTTCTCAGATAATGAGTACTGTATACAATCAACCGAACTCATGAAAGTTTATAGAAGTACTGTTGTAAGTAGATTTCCCAGAATAAATATTTACCAAATTCTTACAAATTCAAGGAGAACGCAGTCCAGTTGTATCACATCTCTGTTCCTCAGAGAAATATTGGAAATCAATATTTAAATAGAAATGTCTCCTAGCAGGTCAAATTTTAAATAAAAAAGTGACGAAATTCTTCACCAAGTCCATGGAAACCATCAGTAATTTGGAAACAGCAAGTGTTTGCTTGTAACACGCATGCTCTCATCCCAGAAGAGTAATAGCTTCCATCTTTCAGAAGCTGAAGACTTGACAGATGCAATTATTTAGTGTCAGGTGTTCAGAATTAGATTTGTTCATTTAGACTCCATTTTCTAAAACATTCCATCTGACATTTGCTATATTTGTGGAAGGGAAAACTTGCTGTCCTCCCACTCTTGGAGCCCATGGGGTGGGTAGGGCTCCATCCAACATGCCAAATGTGCGATGTCCTGTACAGGGCAGAAACTGAAGCTATGATTGAGCTTCCTCATAGAAGTGAGCACGTCTTTTGAAAGCAGGTTCTCAAGCAGTAATCAAGCATTGCAGTGTGCTCATCCCACCCACAGGGGCCTATTGGCCACAGGACACTGTCTTTCTCATGTGATCCCAACTCAAGAGCTTATAGGGAATAGGGAATAAGCTTCTATGGCTCTTCTTTATATATTCTAGTGTGTGTCCTTTGAGAGTTAGTAGTGGTTGTCAAGAGCAAGATACAGTGGATGAAGAATAGCTTTGGTTGCAGTGTCAGTATGAATGAGGAACGATTTCAGAAGAGCCATGAGACAAGGCTATGTAAATTATTGATAATTTAAAAGTAGAGAGTGTTAAAGTACCATCTTCGTGCCAGTTCTGAGGAGTATTTGTAAATCACAAAGGAAGAGAGCACAACAGATCATCAGTGAATAAGCTTAAAGAACACTGGATAGATCTACACTGTAAAACTGAACTCAAGGTAAAAATCAAGCGTTTGTTACAGAAGTACTTATTCAGATAAGCTAAGGCTGAGTGCTCTTTGGAACACATGCATGGCAACTGGAACAAAACTTAGGATGAAATAGAAATAAATGTTTTTAGCCAACGACTGTCTGTAATAGAAAAGATATATGCATATTTTTTGCAGGGCTTAATCTTTACAAATTCTTCCCATTCTTGATAATGTTAGTCCTGTTTGTCTGAAATTGATGTTTCTAGTTATGTATTCATGAAAGTACATCTTGAGCTCAAATGCGTCATGCCTAAGTGCTTTGGTGAGTCTAGATGTAAATGAAAACTTGATGGAGTAAACTATATGTAACTTCCTTAAAATAAACTTCATTTGGAAACTCATGCTTGAGTGAATGATCCAGTTTTCCGTAAACATTCGCTCAAATTTCTAAGTTGCCTGGAAAATGAAATAATTACTGTAAAGCGATGAAATTTTGTAGCTTAAATATTCCACGTCTGGCATGTTGTTGTCACTAGTTATTTTATCTGTACTAATTAACTGTGTGTTTTGTGTTTAATTTCAGCTTAGCAAATGACTCACTGCACTGAAGAAGCTTTGGCTCTCAGCTCTGAGGAGGCCGAGCTCTTCTGCTGAGAAGTGTGAGTGCGTTTCTTGGAGAAGGTGGCACTGGAGATGTGTTTGTGAATGACACCTCTCCCCTGGAAAAGAGGCCAAGATGCCCCTATGAAAGTAGAGCTTTTAGACATGCAGGAAATGCCCTGTGGCTGGTACAATTGATCGTGTCACTTTGAATGATCAGGGGAACTCATTCGTGGCATAGTTTTGTGTATGTTCTTTTAAAAATAATGCTGTTTTCCATACATGTCCTTTGGGGTTCCCAGACAAAATATCTTGACTGCCTGTGATCTTTTAGAATATCAGCACATAGTGTAATAAACAATATGACTAGGCAATGAAACAATTAATTGATTTTATAATGAAGCATGAAATCAAATAGACTTTGAGATAGAGTTGAGAGAAGCTGGTGTCTGATCTGATTAAGATCTATGTCATTTTCTGCTTTTTAGAAACCAGCAGATGCTTCCAAATAGTCGATAGTTCTAGTTTAGCTGTTGTAGATACCATTGACAGGTTTTATGTGGTAATACTCCAGCAACAGCTCAGTCATAGGGTTGTCTGTGCAGTACTGACACAGCTGATTTATATCATGGAGATAAAAATGGGGCTGCAAAAATCCTTCAATAGGTGCTCTGAATTTTGCTCACAGAAATATGTTCTTTGAGTTGAAATGCAGAATTCATTGCATCCTTATGGTAAACACATCAAAGCACTTTGTACAAACAGGGAAATATAATGGAAAAAACAAATTGGGCACTAATGCATAAGAGGGCAGTAGGCTTCAGTAAGCTCCCGAATTTCTTTAGGTTTTAAATCATTTTGAAGCACAATAGAGACAAAGGAATTCAAGATGTCCATCTTTTCATCTGTTTTTGTTCTAGGGTATTTGTTTTGTTTTTGTTTTATTTTGCTGGGTTTTTTGAGAAGACAAGGTTTCTTCTACATTGTGGGAATTATTTAATTATTTTGCATCTACCTGGTGCCCCTTATGTTTACACATTCAGGATGTAACTGAGAAATTAAAGTATTTCTTGTGTGTATAGAGCAATATACAAAAATCTCATCTCCAGGAAATTGCAGTTGTATCACTGAGTAGTAGCCTGGTTGGGGAAATGTTCTTCACCTTGAAGCATAAGCAGAAACTGTTAATATGAGATTTTCTAGAAGAACAGTAATTATACCCACCTGATGCACACAACCAAAATCTCTCAGACTGAAGGGGCCATTGTGAGAGTTAATAGGATTTGGAATTAACTTGCGTGATACAGTCTGGTATTTGAATGCAGAGCTTTGCTGATATGACTTTCTCATATTTCAAATATGTTTCAAATATTTCAAATTTCTTTCTGTTCAGGAATAAGAGTCCTCAAAAATCAATAACCTACATAGAAATATATTCCATCTCAGCAGGATATGTTAGTGTGTCGAAGTTGATAAACTGCATTCATAAATTTATTTGAATTACTGAAACCAGAGATAGATCATAGAATGTCTTGGGTTGGAAGGAACCTCAGAAATAATCTAGCTCCAAATATCTCAAAGCACTTTGTAACTTCAGCATTCATATCCAGATTTTCTGTAAATGCATCACAGGGAAAAAAAATTCCTATGCATGCAGAAAAGGATTCTTTTTCAAAAATTATGTTTTATATCTTCCTTTACTGAAGTAACTTTCTCGTGAATCAACTGCTTATGCAACTCCCACGCACCAAGCTGTTTAGGCAGTGAGAAACTGGTAATGTTTTACTTGGATATCAGTATATTTCCTCTGAGGCAAAGGGAGCGGTTGTCTCTTTTTTTTTCTTTTTTGAAAAACTGAAAAGCTACCGTGTTTTCAGAGTAGGCACTGTAGTACCTTACTCTTCTAACAAGCCAAATGTTAAACCAGGTAATTATGGCTGTAATTGTTCCACCTAAGGAAGATATGGATTGCCTTTATCAGCTCCTCTTCTTTGCCTTTAATAGCCCCCTTCAGTTCTGCCTGAGATTCGTTCTGCCTGAGATTCATTCTGCCTACAGTCTTTTTGTGAGATGCATGACATCACTAGGAAATGTTATATCCAGAGGCAATTCATACTTTTTCAACTCATGTATTTCTTTCCTCTCCGGCTGTGACCCTTGCAATTAGGTGGAGGTAGAGCTGCTAGGGGATCAGATAGAAGGATTGAGAAACCCTGTGGAGAAAGCAAGAAATTATCCATGTGTGCCACAAAGACAGAGGTGATCAGAGGTGAAGAAACGTTTGTGTAGAGAAGGGACCGTAGAAATCACTATAAGGGGCAAATCTGTCAAGACTAATAATTAGTATTAGCAATAAAATATGCAGTTATCATTGGTGAATGACGAAATAGTGACAGTAAATTTAACAAAATGTTTATGTAGCTAATCCTTAGATTGATGTATAGTTTGTAAAGAGCTATAATGTTCCTCACGATGTCAAGCCTTCAGCAAGACCACTGAAATTAAATAAAAACTATTTGGTACAAGGGTAAAGTTGCAGTTGTTTTGCATGATGCTGTACTATGTTCTTTTTAAACCAAAAGAGGATCAGGGTGGTCTGGAGTGCATTTGAGGGCACTCAAAAGTGCGCTGAAACAAAAATCAGGGAGAAGATGCGGCTGCAGCTCAGGTAACTTATCTCAGAGGCATTTGGATCTACATGCCTGTTGTACTGGGACTTCAGCTCTGAAAGACAGTGCCTGGGAGCAAAATGTGTCTGGGGGCTTCTGTCTCTGCTCTGAGGGTGGACAAAGCCACAGATCATCTCTGGCAGGCAAGACAAATGCTGGAGATAGGATGTGAGTCACCAGCCTGGTTTCCTTGTCCAAGATATGTCTCAGAGAAGCCTCAGAGAGGCCTTGTTCAAGCTAGATGGACAGACTGGAATTAGGTTCTCTATAAATGGTGTGTTGTCTGTTTTTCTTTTCTAGCTTTTTTTCATACTCTGTAATCCCAAGTTTAAACTTTGACTTTAATGAATAAACTTGATGCTTTTTCTTTTATTTTTTCTCCAAAGCCAAGCCAGGTGACTCATGGGTTAAGCTCCTTGGGCTCCAGGGCATGTATTTCCCACGCTGTGGAAAAGAAGCTTTAGGGACTCACCAGTATTCTTCTGTAGTGTGAAACATCTCCCAGCAGGCACTCAGCACTGGAGTATGATTTCTGGTCACTGGGAAACTGATCTTTCCTGGGTGAGGACTGTTGGAACTCATTCACTTGTCTCCAGAGCGGCCTTTTCTGACCATATGTTGCCGGTAGGAATTGCTTCTGTGAGTAGAGGGAAGGAAACACAAACTGCAGCCAAGAGCAGACAGTGGAAGCAGAATTAAAAGGGCCTGCAGTATGTTCCTGTCCTGCAGGCTGTGGTGCGTGAATATCCGTTAAAAAGGAGACCTGGATATGTGGTAAAAAAAAAAAAAAGAAGATGATCAAATGTGTCAGCAGCTCACATTAATCACACAGTAGAACCTGGTGATGCTGTGAGGCACTACTGACCTTCTGTTTCCCGAGAGGCATTCCCATCACAGGTGCAGAAACCAGCCAGGATTAGCAGGATGCCAATGCAAGATCACATTTTGTCACCATATGCTGTTGCTGGGAACAAGAGAGCCTGAACCATTCTGGTCAACTCTCCCTTTAGCAAATCTTGTCACTGTTGAAACTCCAAATTTTTTGGTTGCTTACAGAGTTTTGATCACACCAGACTGTATCCTCAGCTATCATCAATGTGCTTAGGTACCATTTGGCCAAGGGAAAAAATTGAGCTTACAGACATATAGGAATATTTCAAGGGCCAATGTTCACAGCTGTGGGGGAGATATAGGGCCTTATAAAAAAAAAAATACATATAAAACTCTAACTAAAAACCTTTTGTCAGAGGCAGTTACTCTTTGAAGAGGTGCTAAAAATGATATGCAGAGAGGTTACATTCCAATTTAGAGTAGTATTCACCTACTTTTTTTGGTCACTTTCTCTCCTGTCCTTCAGGTTCTTCTCCACACCACTGCTCATCTCAGTTTCTTTACTGTAGTCATACAAATTGCTTTGCATTCTACATTTTTTTCCTTATGAGTGTTCTTCTGTAATTGCATTCTTTTCTCTCTTTGGCTCTCCAGTGCAACTGATCGTTTATCTACTTTTTTCACTCCTTCCTCCCGTTTTTCTATCTGAGAGCCTGTCTCTGTCTAGCTCTTTAAAGGCTTGGCCTTCTGGCAGAGCTGATGCTTCAGTTCTTTCTAGTTATGTTTTGAGGAGCTGCGACTCTCCTTCAAAGGATTCAGCTGTCCATGGTCCAAAATCTAGTTTTGATATGGCACAGCTGCAGAATTTGGGCAGACTTCTAAGAAAGATGTTTAATTGTGAAAAAGTACAGAGATGTGAGCCATGCAAGATAAGAAAGGGAAAACTGGAGGAAGAAGCAAGATTACCACAGCCTAACCTATTCCTTTTCTTCTGTAGAGAAGGTCACCCGAACCCTCCTCCCTCTGCACTTTCTGTATGAAACAGAATTTGAGCAGATCTCATTAGTAATGGACTGGAGTAATGTTTCCTAGTTAAGGTGTGGAAAAAAGTGAGCTGAGAGAGAATGTTAGAAAAAAAGGACAAATGCTCTTGAAGTAAGAGCTAACAGTGATTTCTATCCAAAAATATTTCTCATCAGCAATGTGCTAAAAGACTAAAGTTGTGTTCTGAACACAGGTGTGAAGATCAGTGCTGTAGACCAACCTTGGTTCTCACTGCCCTAAAACTTACACAAGAGCCCAAATGAAGCTTGTGATAAAACAGTGGATCTTGATTCCGTGAGGTAAAGGGAGCAGCGATTTGTTACTCCAGTCTTGATGGCTACAGGAAAAACTGACAGGAGAAAAACAATACTGAATTTGCATGAACTAGCTTTGTTGAGGCTTAGTGTTTCTTCCTGTATCTTACACCAAATCCCAATTTACCATTATTTGATTTAACCAGATTGAGATGGATGTAGGGACGCTTTAATTAATTTAGTTTTTATTTTTGTCTTATTAATAACAAAAAAGTCACGGCACATCTAACCTGTTGAGGTCTGGACTTTTTTCCCTCTTGGCATATAATGCTACACCATTGCTGTGATGTTGTTTGAAGGTTCTTCATCTGTTTCTTTGACTGCTGGTTTTTGACAGAGCTGCAATTATGAAGTTAATGGAGTATTCAAATGCTACAACATTAAACATACCCTAGAACCTGCAAACCTATGCTGCTTGCCTAAGCAATCTGCATTATGTGCTGGCAGCTGTGGTTCCTGTGGAATTTATGCTAAATTCTTCTGTTGTTTTGGTTATAAAAATGAATAATTGGAGTCCATCCTGGAATGCTGATGATACTCCCTTCCGACTGATGGAGCAGGCAAGGGAGAACTGGGTCTACTCCATCCATGAATTCTTGTTTTCTCACTGCTCTACTCATTTTTTTATTTTTCTTTTCTTGCATCTGAATACAATTTTGGATAGAATCAGAACTGTTGCTAAAGCGTATCATCCTCAAAGATCTTGCTGCCAAAGTGTACCTCTGCCAAGGAAATATTTATTTATTTGTTTGGCAGGGGGGAGGTGGCAAGCGGAGGGTTGTTGCTTGTTTTTGTTTATCATTTGGGAGTAAGAAAAGAAGAATACGTGGAAACTCTGGGAAAAGCTCAAAACAAATAAGACAACTACTACACCAATGTTAACCTGCATAGCCACATTTCTTGAATTTAATTGTAGCAACTTGTATTTCGCAGGCTAACATGATGTCTTCTGTACAGCTGCCTTCTGCTGAGCTGAGCTGTCAAATGAAGAGTTCGAAATTAGAGTTGCCAGAAGAAGCACTCAGTAAAGGGACACTTAATTTCATCAATGAAAATTATTCACTATATTAGGGAATGCTTCTTTTTTTTTTTAATTAAAAAGTTTTTAATCAAAATGTGTAAATGCACATGAAAGTAGGCAGTCCCATCAATTTTAAATATACAACCTGTCTGGTTTAGAACTTAATCCAAAATTTTCAGTAACATTTATTTACAAACGTGATTTAGAAATATATATATAATATTTAGAAGATATATGAACCCTGAAATAGTTCTTAAAGTAGCCCTGTATAAGAGGCTTTGTCTCATGACAAAAATGTCCTTTTATTCTTCTGTTTTAACATTTTATTTCACGCGCTTCTCTCTCCTTTGCAGTTCTGAGCATTGAAGAAGAGCACCTCTCCCTGAAGTCATCTAGCACTGATTTCACATTCTGGCTATCCTGTATTTGCTGTAATTGGAAAAAAGTTTATTTTTTCAAAGTTTTATTGGTAAGTTATTTGTAGTGGAAGTGAAGCATTTTCTCCTTTTCAGTGAACATGTCCTTTTGTGCTTCGATTTCCATGAGAACCGCAGGAAATGAGTTCTTGTAACAGCTGCTCTTGCTTATGCTTGTAGGAGTGGGAAGGAGAACACCAGCTGGTAGCATAAGCTCAGACACCTGAGTACCATACCATCCTCCTCTGAGGTGCTCGGCAAGTCTTTCCATTTCTATGTGCTGTTCTTCCCCCTCTAAATTGAAGCTAATAACTTTGTTCCATCTTTTATGATTCCTGTACCAGTTTGCTCTGTCAGGCCTGAAATGCAGCCATATGCAACTCAGCCAAATCAGTGGCAGTTTTGGTGCTTGTACACTTTTTTGCTTTTGCTGCTCCCTACTAATATTAAGAGAATGTACTCTGAAAATCTGATAACATATCAGGAAGCCAAATCAGAAAGCATACTGCTTTTGGTTTTATTTCTTTTTCATGGTTTGAATAGCACCGTGAGCACCATTAGGTTCACAGATTTCTGAAAGAATGGGCACTGTGCAAAATATTGAACTTTTGTCAGCACAGCTAGGCTCCTTGTTTAACTTCTGAAGGCAGGTTTCATCTTAAATATTTTCTAATAGGAAAGTGGTTTTATCTCACATTTTTTATGTTATTGAAGTGCTGGATTTTCAGTAATACCTATTTTGCTGATGAAGGCAAGTGCACCCCAGTGCCTTCTGTACCAGATGGAACAGGGATTACAGAAACTCGTGTGGCATTACTGCAAGAGAAACTCGGAAATGAAAACCAGACCATGACACAGAAGAGATTACAGAACTGAAATTACATAGTGAATGGAAGAACACGACTTTGAGTAGATCTTTATTTTTTTTCTCTTCTGAAGAAAAAAAAAAAAAAAGTGAATTTAGGTATCAACCATGTTAATATGGTTGAAGTGTGCATTTATATGGTGGTAGATTTATCTAAAAGAAGAAAAAGGCATGAAGATTTCCTGCCTAATCAATATATACTTTCTATCAACCATCCTGTAGATACAGTTTGAGATTTATGCTGTTTATGCATGAGTCTGTGTATATAAATATAATTTTTTTACATATGGGAACCTTCATCTGTAGAGTACATCAATAGGACAATGTGCAATGGTCTTAAACTGTAAGAGATTAGATTTAGATTACATATTTGGAAGAAATTCTTGACTGTGAGAGCAGTAAGGCACTGGAACAGGCTGCCCAGAGGTGCCATGGCTGCCCCATCCCTGGAAGCATTCGAGGTCAGACTGGATACAGCTTTGAGCAGCCTGATATAGTGCAAGGTGTCCGTGCCCATGGCAGGCTGTTGGAGCTAGATGGTCTAATCCATTCTGTAATTCTAAACTATTTCTCTCTTTTTTTTCTTTTTCCAATGGAGTAGTATTGAATCTCATGAAGATAAAATACTAGAAGATCCTGTTGAAAGAAAGATGAGATATCTTGAGTTTGCTTTCATTTAATTTTAGCACTTGTGTGTGAAAACCGGCCAAATTCATGTGTCAAATTGTCACCCAGAAGATATTAGTGATGGCTTATTTTGAGAGCAGAGATGAAATCCAAATTTCTTCTCACTTCAGGGTAAAATCATTCTGATGCATCTAATTCAGTTACAGTACACTGTTACTTTCATTTTCTGAGGTAAGAATCAACAATGTTGTCTGTATTTGCCACTAAGTCTTGAAGATACTCAAGACTGAAGACTAAGCAATACCTTATTTGAGTTTATCATTTAACTGCCATTTTACTCTCATTCCGCCTTTATTTGAGGATATTTTTATGTGAAGACCAACTTACAACACAGAAATATTGTATCTAAGATGAATGAACAAGTTAACAAGTTGCTATATATTTATTGGTTTTGCTTCACAACGCATCTTGAGAAGTTCTGAAATTCATTGCTTATCTCATACTGTTAATTTTAATGGAGACCTGGATTTTAGTTCCCATTGGTAAGTTTGAGAATTGGCTGTGACAAAAGAAGGACTTGCAGAGCTGGAGTTGATGTATGGTCAGTGAAATACTATTTGTCAAGGTCTAGCTCAGGAAGGTCACTTTCGATGCTCTTTCATTACCATACCCTGCAACGTGCTGTATTTAGTACATAGCAGGCCATTACTCACAAGCATGCTGCACAGAGCAAGGCCAATGTTTCACTGTGTCTCTAGGGTGGTTGTAGTTGTGTTAGCTGGCATACTGGATTCCCTGGAGCTGATGCTTAACAGGGCAGAGCATTTTCTGCTAAGTGTTCTGGGCTAGGATGTCCAAGCAGTAGCATAGCAGTTGTCAAAAGTGTATTCCTCCTGGGTATTAGTAACTGTACCTTTGTCTCTTCAAGGACACAGCTCTTATTGCTATATTACATTCATGTACATTCTTCTTTCCCTTAGAACATAGAAACTGAAGACCTATAAGGACTTCCTTATTACATGTGCCTCCTTTTGAAACCAAGTTTGAATTAGGAAAGCATTACAAGGACTGGATTTTTTTTTTAACCTCATTATCTAGAGCCCTTATCAGCACTGATACGGGACTCTGATGCATTAACCTTCTAGGATGAAATTTTTCAAGCCTGCTTTTTACACAAAACAATTTTGTTTTAAAGCATTTAAAGTGTGAAAACATTTCTGTTGTTTCTGTTTATAGAAACAAGTCACCTTTGACCAGAAATGGAAAAATTCAGTGTGGAAGATAATGGTTCAACAAAAAAAAAATCTGTGTGCTGTTGTGCTGTCACTGCCATGACTTTGACAGCAAAATTTGTGACTTTTAGGGTTTGTTTTTTTTTATCCTTTTTTCACTAAGTTATTGGAGAAAACTTTTTGACTGAATTGGGCCAGATTGAATTTAGTCAGAAAGCAAAATGTCTTTTTTCTGTGGAGAGTTCTGATATCATAAAATTTTTCTCAATCAAAATGAGCTAAAAATGTCAAAAAGCTGGAAATTTTTTACTTCACAAATTGGTACTGTGGATTGGTGCTGACATTGCTCTCCTGGGAGCTAGGGACTTAAGTGGCCATGAAGACCATAAAATGTGGCTGAAGATTCTTTGTCCTCACCTGAAGAACAAAAGATTGGGAGTGGATTTTGGCCCTGTTGTTCTTTCCTTGGAAAGGGCTCTAGGAAGTGATAAAGCTGGCAGGAAAATTTGTGTCTGAGTCCTGGTAACCCATTTCTGCTGGCAGAATAAGGGGATGGAAACAATATCAGATCTTGTGGGATAAGGGGAAGAAGGTTGGAAGAAAGGAATAAAAATTGTGCTGGAGTCCCTGTTCCAGCAGGGACCACTACCTTATTTACCTCCAGTTTCTCTCTCTGATTGGCAGCAAGCAGTGGCTTGGCACAGGCAGAATAGGAAGAAAAGGCAAATGCATAATTATATTTCACAGTTGGCTAATGCCTTGTGCCCTCTGTTAGTGGAATACAAAAGAGTCAAGTTTGTACTTCTTTACACTTTTTCTGTTTGGGTTGTCTGTATATCAGATGTGTCCTAGATAAGCACTAACATGTTGTTGTCTTCCTCATACCTTCTGTGCAAACAGTGAGATACATATTCTAATCCTGTGGTTGAGTCTAAACCATGAGATTTCTTGAGAACTTTTCCAAGCCCTGAGCTTCTAACATTCTTTCATTAATATGAGAAGATGGCCTGGCCATGCAAATTCTTTTGTTTTTCTTTGCAATTAAGATGCTTCTGGTGTCATGTGATGTATGTCAGACTTCTCAGAGATGTCAGAATCACAGTAGGATGACTTTGGTTGTTTACACTCTAGTTTATAACAGTCCAAAGATGAATTCCCAAATCAGTCAGTAGCTATTTAAAATCTGTGGAAGAATAACCCCTAGCAAACATGGACTGCTAAAATTGGTCAGTTTTGCTCAGTGTTATATAATTCTTTTCTCATTTCATATTCATCAAAACATGTTTCTTAGCATGTCCCTGCACCATTCAGAAATGAACATGACTGCAAGTTATCTCTTGGTTTTTGACAGCATACCTTTCTCTTGTTCCAGCAACAAAACTAGAGATGGTTTTAGATTATTTATTTATTCTGTGAAATGCCTTTGAACTTCTTCACATTGCCTATTTTCTGTCCACAGTGAAAGATAGATGATGTTGATGCAGATACATCTCAGACTTGTAGTGTACGGTGCCTTTTGATCAACTTCTGGGCCTGCCTTTGCCCCTGGATATTTACAGTCAATCTCTGTCCAGGGAATATAACAACGAAATCTTGCCATGAGAGGGGCTACAAGCTGTGAAGGTACCTTGCATGGAGGCAGCTGCCCTGAGGAGCGCTCATGAGAATCCTGCCCTAGGCATGGCAGGCCTGCAAGATCTGAGATAAAGGCTTCAACACCAGTGCTAACTGGGGAAATACTCTTCCCAACAGCTGCTCTTTCCAGATTTCAGCATCCATTCCAGCTATTGACAATTTTACCCTCACTATAGCTTTAATTAACTCTGTTGTTCATCATAGTAGATCTAACCTGTTAAACATGCTGCTTTTTGTTTCAGTGGGAATGCTATAAGAGACAGATAAAATAATTTTGTTACATGGGAGGTAATGGCTCACAATTTGTTAAATTTGCCAGCTGCTGTGGGAGCCTGTGGGATGGAAGGTATCATATAAATACAAAAAAAGTGTTATTATTCACCCTGAATGACTCTATCCCCCCTCCTTTTTTAAATATACTTCTTTTTTATATTTCTTTCCTGCATTTTATTCTTTATTTGGACAGTTTCTTCAAGTCCCCAGGTGGAAATACAATCGTAAGTTCTTTACACTTGGGCATCAACAGCCCTCACATTTTTCTGACCTTTGTTAGGCAGTTATTTACCTGACCTGCTTTGCTTGTTATTCAATCTTTCTGTCTTCTGGAACTAATTCCAAGGCAATTTCAACTTCAGATGTTTTTCACTCTAGCTGAGTTTAAACATGCATATTTGGATCACAGTGCTTAGTGAGTCCAGTTTGTCTTCTTGTACTCAATAGATTTACTGTCTTTCTCCATGTCCAAGAATTAATTACAAACAGCTGAAATAGAAATTCTTGAAGAAAGACCGATGTGGATGCATGGAAGAGAGATATGATGCAGCAGTCCAGTAAACCACCAGCTTGAGGCTTAGCTGCACTTAAATGCCATCATTCATGGAGCCAACTCAAACTATCAATGAGAATCCTGTCAGTCTAAACAAATCTGAAGCTTCAAAAAAGTTTGCTTTATTTGGCATTTAATTTTCCCTTGGCATCCAAATCCTAGCTTTAATTAGAATATCTCATACAAAAAGGTTTACTTTCAAGTCGAGCTTTGAAAGGTATTGTGTGTAGTTGTCTGATCTCTGAGAAGTTTCAGCTCCATCTTGTAGACATAAGAATGAACAACAGCATGAGCGGAGTCAGCCATTCCCATAAGGGTCACTAGAGCCATTTCACATGTCTCTCATCAATTTACAAAGTACCACTTCCTTATTTCTGTAAATAAGAACAAAGGAAACCCACCTGTGGATGTTAGAGGGCTTTTCATTTCTTTTTAAAAGATATTGAAAAAATAATAACGGTAAAATATGCCATCTGTTAACTAACTATGGATCTGAGTAGATTCCCAAACTTCAAATACACTGCATAGTACTTCTGAAACTATATAGTTTTTCATCTGAAAGCCAATGCTTAGGGAAAAGGTTGCAAGATTAGCAAAAAAATTCATAATTCATCAAATAACTAGAACATATCATATCAACATAGAACATATCAACATAGAACATATCAACATAATTGTAAAGGCAAAAAAATTTATCTAATGGATCACATCAGCAAAGTAATAGAGATATCTAATGAACAAAGGAGGAGCAAAAACAGATGTGTAGCTGTTAAGGTCTTTAAAATGTGTGCCATTTTGTTGATTTGAGTGCGGAGTATACAAAGCAATGTCAAGGACTATAGTTTGCTTTCTAACTGGTTCATGACCAGTAGATCACAGAGATTAAGTCAATAGGTGAACTTGAAAAGCATCAAGACGCCAAGAGACAAGAACAAGACAGTAGCTAATAATGATCTCTTGTTTTTATTGGGCATCTTAAAAGGAGGGGGTAGGACCCACCAAGTCAAATAGTGAAATGGAAATACGGAACTTCAGCAAGTAATGGAAACAAAGGATGAAATAATAACAATGAACATATAATGCTAATGTCCAGAAATTTACATATGACAATCAAACCATATTTTTGTCTTTTATATTATAATGTATAATTGTATATTATATAGGTTTCTTTTTTTCCTCCACTGAAGTACATTCCTTCTCTTCTGGCACAGTCTTCATTTCATTGTAACATATTCACCATGCCTTCAGGATAATAAATGCCTAAGTAAACTTTATTTTGAAATCTCAGCTTCCAATTTAGGAAGTTCCTCTGCATTCTTTAACATCTCTAGATTGTCTATAAGTGTACATTGCCATACTTGAAAGTTTTATGTCTGTAGTTGAATTTCCATCATCTTCAAAACAATTAGTAAAGAAACTAATGGTAGTGGTTGTTACTAAACTTTTAGCATCCGGCTCTAATGCTTGAGCTTCTTTGCTCATAGGTACCTGGGCTAATTTACAGGCAGACAAACTTATGCCTTGCTATCACCAAGAGGTAACTGTTCAAAAGTTGTAGGTTTGTTGCTTTTTTTTTTCAGGTGCAGAGATGTGTTACACTTCATCAGATTGAATTTGGTTTGAATTGACTGCAGCAAGAAGGAGATAAAATATTCTGTTTATTTGGAAGCGCCGTAAGTTGAAAAAGAAAGAAAAATTAGGAAAAAGCTATGTGATTGTGTAAGTAAAGACTGTATGACAAAGTAAATTTGTCAAGAATGGGAGAATTGAATGAAACAAATCAGCTCTGGACATCAGTATTTTTTAGCAATTGAGAGTGCAAGACTCTTAGTGTTAGACTGATATTTCTTTTGAATGTTGGATGTGTTATATACAGGTGTGTCAGGTTAAATCAAAATGGACAGAATATAAACCAGAAAAAAAACTGAAACAAGCCATGTAACATATCCTAAAGTCTATAAGCATACATTATGTACTTACGCTGACTACTGTTTTCTTCAGGTGCTGGAACATTTTTGTCTAGGTTTCTGACCATTGATTATAATCTCTAAATCCTTTAGAGATAGTATTACTTTCTTATTGCACATGGAAGTTCTTCACTCAACACAGTGTTTACTTTGTACCTCCTGTTTGGAAACTGGACTGCTGAGCACCAGGATTACTACAAGCATTCAAGACGAGAAATGTTAGCGTTGTATAAAGTCATGCTATTTGAAATAATTCTTCTAATATTTGTGGGAATACTTAGTGTTAGTAATAGTAAAACCCTAAAATGAAAATTCAGAAATCTACATAAGTCCAGCTGTGCTTTCATATTTATTGAGAAGGTCTTTCTTCTCCTTGGTTAAGCAGCACAGATCAAATGGCAGTTTTGGATTTGGCTATTTCTTGTGCCCTGGGGTCATAGGTGCCAGTTGCACTTCACCCCTCATACCCAAAATAAGGGCTGTAACAAGTAATAAAAAACTCTGCAAACCCATTGACTGCAACTCCGAATACCTGATTCCCAATGAGAAGGGGAATATTTTTAATTTTTTATAATCACAGCTAGCCAGAAAAGCAATTATTTTTATAATACCCTTCTGGCCAAAGCAGCCTGTAGGAGAAAGAAGAATCCAAAGAGGATACCTTCACATCTCTGTGATTTTCCTCATGTTTCAGTGCTTCTGAAGAGCTCAGCTTTACAAAAGTGACGCCGATGAGGTGCTGAGAGGTAAGAAATGCCTATACCACACTTCGTGTCATTCCCTTTATTTTCTGCAGTCAGTCAAGCAACCCCATGGTGAGCAATGCATTGATGCTTGAATGCTGAGCCACATGTCTGAAGATGGAATTTCATCGATGCAGGGTCAGTTGCTGGGGAGCAGCAATGCTTTATACCCAGTCCATGTTGCTCAACATCTTAGCAGAAAAACAGCTGTGTGTTTAATGTGTGGCTGTCCACCTGTGCCCATCTGCGTGGCTCTGGGCCACATGGATGGAGCTAATGGTCAGCAAGAAGGAAGCACAACTGGGTTTGAACGAGGGGGGCAGCAGGGGGGGCTGGCTGCTGCTTCCAGCTACCTAAGGGGGTAGTCAAGGGGAGACAGAGACAGGCTTCTGGCAGCAAAAGCATAAGAGGCCATGGGTGCCAGTGACTGTGAGGGAAATCTGTCACTGGCTGTCCACACTGCCCACCTGGGGAGCGGTTATAGGGCAAGAGAATGCTCAGCCTTGGGAGTGAGCATCAGGCTGGGAAGCGAGCTCCTCCAGCTGTCCGTACTTTACAATAACCATACTTAAAAACGTCATCTTTTTGCACTTGTAAGGGTGGCAGTGGGGCTGGTCAGGCTGAATAATGGGATGGGCGTTTGCTGGGGGCTAGTGCAGCAGTTCTATATGCTGCTGGAGCTGGCAGGCTGGGAGCAGAGGAGGGCTGGCTCACCCAGTGGATCTTTAAATGCAGGCGCTGCAGATGCTCCATGGGATGAGCTGTGTGTGTGCTGGTCCTGCGTGGAGTGGCCGTGCAGACAGAAGGGAGACACTCTCAGCTGAACCTCAAACGTACGTAGTGGGAGGAAGACTTTGGGAAGTGGGAGCTGCGCAGGGAGACGGGAAGGGAGCCTTTATCTCCTGCTTTGTTTTCTAAAGTGTGCTTTATATACTTGTCTTTTGAAGAAAGAAAAAATCTCAGAGTTTCATTCATTGAATTCTGACCGCTATTTTGTGCAGCTGTCTCAGATCTCCCCAAAGGAAAATATGGGAGTTATGTGCTGTTTTGTCTAGATTTTTAGGATGGATGTGGAGTTAACTTGATGGGAAAACGCTGGCTGTGTAGAAGCAGATATAGCAGGTGATTGCTCATGCTGGTACTTGTCTCACCATCATGATCTAGTTGATTAAACCTTATTGTAACCTGATCGTTAATGCTTGGATAATTGTAATGAAAAGAGAAATATTAAGTGAAATCTAAAAGCAGATTTCAGAGTTGTTATCCTTTTGTGGAGTCAATTAATGTAAAGTGACCTAAACGGCATGCTGTAGGGAGGTTTGTCGATCGTTTGTATGTATGACTAGGAATATTTGAAAACATTCATGGAGAAAAGAGGATTTGCTTGTGCACTGCAAATAGGTTACGATGCAGAAAACTGTGATGGGTAATTTCTAAATAGGAGGAATTAGTGTGCTACTGTTCTTAAGCCTCTTATCTTATGTATCTGTGATCTCATAACTTTAAATGCACAGAATTTAGAATAAAAGATTTCCTACTCAATCTTTGATAACTTGACTGCACTCAGTTAGTGAATCCAGCCCTGACATTTAAAGAAACCTACCATGAAAATTGCCTTCTTTTTCTATCAACTATCACACAAATTATAAGAGTGTCAGAGAAACTTCAGCATGGGAAGGGAATTTGTGGATGCTATCTCATTGCAACAGGTCTTTCTTCTGGAGTAAATCAGAAGGAAAGAAATTGGAGCAAGCTTTTTGTAGGGCCCTTTTGGCTTTAAGCAATATCTAGGTAGCTAAATAATGGGCAAGTATACAGGAGTTTGAGCCTGTAACTCATAACTCAAAATCAAATCATTTAGATGCATTGAGTGTGTTCTGGCACCACTGGAGCTATTCATTTCTAATTGATTTTGCCTTTTCAATCACATTTTTATTAGGATGGCTGCATGGGTTATGTTTGCTGTTAAACTTTAGAGAAAGTTTCCTAGAAAATCCAAGTTTGTTTCCTGTCATTATATACTCAGCATGTTTTGAACTACTTCACATTCCATATTACTTTTTCTTGCCATAATCACAGCCTTGTAAAAACACAAGCATGTGAAAATACACGTCAGTAAGGACATCAAGGGGTTTAAAGTTGAAAATTTTTGATATTGTTTGCCTGGATTTCTTCTAGGAATTTCAGAGGTTGCAAATTATTCCCTGTATGATGTCCTCTGCTTCCAGTGTGCAGGACCCCAGAGAGACAGTGACTGATGGCAGTGGTCTGTCTGACCCAGCAGCTCCTGGCCAAGGAGGATTCCATGCAGGATTAATGAGAGTCAACTGATAGACCAACTCTCACTTTGTACTCTATGAAAGCACTGAAATAGATTTGTGAATTTTAGGTATACCCTGACAGAAAGCCCTATAAACTGGTAGCTGTTATTCTGACATTTACCATACAAATTCATAAGAGTACCCTGAGGAGCTGCTTAGTTCAATGGACAAGGAAGATCAGAAGACTTGAATGCTGGGTGAGGATTTATGCCTGATGCCCATGAGTATACTGCCATTGGCACGGCTGTGTTGCCAAAGAAATTACTGGTCAGGTGAAATAAAGTCCATGCTGATTGGTTGATAATGTGCATAACTTAAACAGCTGCAGCTAGTTTAGAGCTGATAGAGCAATGGGAAGGAGCACCGCTTAGCATACTTCCTTTTCGTACCTGTTAAGTCAATGCACGAAGAGGAACCTAATGTCAGGTGAGAAGGAAACTTATTTATTTTTGAATTATGAAGAGGGTGAAGTATTTCCCTTGAACTTTCTGTAGAGAATAACACTTGTGATCAGCAAATTATTGTTTGTTTGTTTTTTAAATGCATACCTAGTTTCTTATATATCTGGTAGTTTTTCCCACAACTTCTTTTTCTTTTAACTGAAAATTCTGCTGAAGTTCAAATAATGTAGTTGGTTGAACCTTTACAGTGATAGAGGAACTTCCTTTATTGCACAGAAGACTGAGCATTAGCAAATGAGTTAAAGGTAAAGGCAGCAGCAACAGAGAGCCTCTGGATTAGTGGTGTTGACTGGGAAAGCTCTTGTGACACTGCTGCAGGTTAGTACCAGTCAGTCACTCCTAAAGAAGCTGACAAGGAGAGGCAGCTTGCCTTGCGTGCCAGTGGGTTGCCAGATGTGTATCTGCAGTCTCTTCTCAGCAGTGCATAAGGGTGCAGGGTGATGGTGTTCTAGATAATGCATCAAGACCTTTAGATAACCCACTTGCAATGGAACTATTTCACGTTCACTGATAAATGCTGTGAAAATACTTTTAATGCTATTATTAGCTTAGTGCTTGTTGTGAACACAACCTGATCATGAAAAAAAAAAAAAAAAGAAACAACTAACTGCTTTTGTGGAATTGAGTGGACTGAAAAGGTCCAGCATAGGCTCAAACTTGAGGCATGAACAATGCTTTGCTAGACTTTCCTTCATTTGTTTGTTTTGGGAGACTGCTACGTGTTAGTTCACCAGCTTGCTTATAGACTCTTTAAAAATATAGGTTCGGAAGAAGCTGTCTTCTGTCTGAGATAAGAGGTACAACACCACAAAAAACTTGTGGAGACTTCCTGTGGCTTTCTGATTCAATGCAGAAAACAGGCTTACACCTAACCAGCTTGAGGGCTTTTATTTTTTTTTTCTTTTTCCTTTTTTCTTTCCCTCTCAGCTCATAAGAGGAAGCTGGCTTGTACTGAGATTTTTCTCTTCTGGTAGCTTTTTACAGTGTTTCAAACCAAAGGGGGTATATGAGTTACTTCAAATATAATTCATATCTAGAGATAATTGTGCAGACAAGAAGATGATATGTCCCAGTGTGAGTGTGCTAAAAATTTCATTACATCTTGTAGGGTCTTGAAAAGTGGTCTGTGAAAGTTATTCAGAGGAAAACATAATTCTCAACTTAATTGAAACAAGAGACCACGTTGGATCTACTGCATTGTTGTCCTGATGCTTCTTCAGATCAAGATAAAGGCACTTACTTTTATGAGAGATGTTGTTGCAACCTCCAAAACAAGTGATGTTGGGAGATAATTTTTTTGAGAGATAGAGAAGTCACTTTTAATATTCCCACCAAATGTGTCACCAAACGCTCTATTATTTATAAGACTCTGAGTCCATGGGTTGCTGTAATTGCTCTCTAATTATTTCCATATCACCGTTTCTTATCAGTTTGTCATTGCTGCTTAAATCTTCCATTGAAATATGTCTTCAGTACTGTAGTAACTTGTTAATCTCAAATACATTTGCCAGTTACGATTGTTCTTCTGAAGTAAGTTTATTTTTCTAGCATTGCCACTCTACACCACCTGAGGGAAGAGCAACTATATAGGTACATACTTTTTTTGTCTTTCACCAAGTAATTGAAATAACCTTTAATTTTACTTATGTTCTAGTGCCTTATTTTTTTTTAAATTCTATGTTTTGTGATGTTGCATTCCTGACATCCTGGAATATTTTAGGTCGGAAGGGTGGTTGTCAAGTCCCACCTCCCGTTTCAAGCATGGATAACTTCAATATTTTGAAATTTTCCGTGGATGACGACTGTACTGCCTCCCTGTTTCAGTGCTTCACAAATCTCATTGAACATTTTGCCAGCTGCAACTTGTCAAACAAACTGAAGTAAGGAGTTGAGTGCTACAGAGTTCATAAGAATATCACTGATGTGTTTGAATTTAGCAGACCAAGAATTGCAGAGCAATGTTGCATGTGCTGTACTTTCTGTATTCTTTCCCTGAGCATCTGCTGCCAGATGTCATGTGTAAGGCATGGGAGCTGATGGAGCTCTGCTCTGATTCATTTTAGCAGTTTTCACATACCTAAGCTTACATGAGAAAATATTGCATGTGGCATCCAAAAAGTGGATGTTTGCTTTAAGTTGCCCCTGCTACCCATGACCAAAATTTCTAACAAATTTCCCAAGTTGGTGCAAAATGTCTCTGGTATCAGGCATTGTATTTAACAGTATATCCTCCTGCAAAGTCATCAGGGAAATGTAGAGAGTGGATTCTCTGGCAAAACTTCAGATCTTTACACTCAGCTAGCAAAAAGTAAAAGCGATGCATAACTGAATTGTAGCTAGTAGAGATGTGTTCATTACATTTCCTTCATCATTCACCATGAAGAATTCATTGTGAATTACAGAATAAAAATATGAATAGCAGATGATTTGGCAGTAGAGCAAACACACAGTGATGAAAAATATTAGTTGTATTATTCGTGATAATTTTTAAATTAGTGTTAGAAGCTCTATACAGAATTACTGACTTATCAACTTCTTGATTAAGTATTTTATTAACGGGAATTATCATTTTGAAATACCTCTTTGAAAAGCTGTTTTTAGTTCTTGATTTCTTTCTCTCTTTGTTTATTACAGAACGCACGAAAAATAAGCACATGTTTCCATGGGATCTCCTTTAAGTTTCAGGACACACTTTGCAAAGCAGCTCTTGCATGCAGACCCCTGTGCAGCATCTGTGCAGGCCTCCTTGAAAATGAAGCAGTGCAGTGAAAGGACTTCTGATGTTAGAGGCAATGAGTAAGACGAGAGGTGGTTGGTGAAGGATTCCCTCTCTGGGTTATCAAAAGTAAGGAAGAATATATACGTATTAATTTTTCAAATAAAATACAACCAGATAGTTTTCCAGAAGCCAAAGTATGTATTCAAACTCTTTGACACGTCAGGCCGAGTTGTTATATCCACTGACAAAGATCAGAATTTCAAAATGCAGTGCCTTATGGAAATGCAATAACAGTTCTCAGCGTGCTCACGATAAAAGTAGCAACGTGTGGGCATCACCTTGTATTTATATGCCACTGCTATGGTGTATAAATGATTTTTTTCCCTGGAGACTGCAAAAGTTCTCATCACATATTAACAGCATATGCTTTTATTAAACATTTTCTAGCTCTCTGAAAAACATATTCTGGAATGTTTTCCTTGTTCTCCTGTACTAGCAGTAATCTGTTCCCTCGTGGATGAAACGAATATGCACTGAGCTGTGATAGTTCAGATCATCTTGATGCAGCACTAGCATTGATTGCGTTTGTTCAGTCTGCTGCCTCCCTAGGCATGCAAAGCTTGTGCTGTTGTTTGGGTTATATCTGAGCACAGCATCTGATCATTTAGAAGGGGTTTATGACCAAGGGGATAATGTGGTAGGTGTCTCCAGGACAAAGGAGTGGGCTGTGCTGGTGAGCAAGCCCGTGAGAAGGGCAAGATGGACTGAGCCCCAGCTCAGCTGAGTATTAACAGCTTCCTGTAGTGGGCTTCTAGTTGTTTTTCAACTCAAAGTCTCAAAGTACTGGATATCTAGACATATGAGTATGCCTACCTTGATGAGCAGCTAATAGGTTTATTTTCAAGATACTGGCAACTTACGAATAATAGCAACTTAGTTTTTGCTGATTTTATTTCTTTGAGGCTTTTTGTTTGTTTGTTTTTCCTAATGCCTCACATGAATGTTGTTTGATGGATTGCAAGTATGAGAAGTTTAAGTACAGATAGCTAGGACCTGAAAAAAAGCATCTTTCTAAACATGAGACCTTGAGGACATCTAGACAAACTAATGAGAGCTCATGCCAGGGAGACAGTTGGTATTATTTCCATCTCTGTAAATACCCAGTATTAGAGGCACACAAACATGTCTTTAGGTCATTTTCATCTCACCCCAGGCTGGCACTTCTGCACTGAATTATTCTGATGACACAGCACAGAATTTTCCCAAATGAGCTTTGGAGTCAAGTAAGAAATGCTTTTTCTCAGCTGTCTGTCCAGTTCAGTAACAGCCCAGAAGTACATTCTGGAATGGCATTAGTTAGATAAAAATTGTCCTGCAGCAAAAATTCTCAGTCTTTTTTTTTTTTTCCCACAAGTTTTCAAATCTGTTTCTTTTTTTGTTTTCTAAGATCACAAGTGAGCTGATACAGGACTTTTTACAAAAAAATTCTCCTTGGACATTTGAACAAATCTTGATGGATAACTGCATACCCAGTTACAACTTCTATCTTCAAGAAAAATACACTGCAGTTGTTCCTTCTTTCTCTCCTCCCCCAATTTTCTGTCCCCTTTTTGCCTTTCTCCACCTCCTTTGCATCATCTCTGTTTTGCACTGTATGGCTATGACTTCTGTATGGGTCTGTTAGTTGAGCACCATGCAAACTAAGGACCTCCATCGGGATGAAAGCTAGCCTAGATCTGGCCTGCAATGCTCAGCTGCCTCTGACAGTTTCTCTCCTTGTCTGTTGCTTTTGGATGAGCTGCATCATATTCACAGTTCAGTTTACTAAGCTAACTATCATTTCAATCTGCATTGTAAATGTGTGCTGGAGTGCTCCTGGTATGAACTGGTTGGAATGAACCATGGAAGAAAAGTGTCACCTGGATACTGATGGGAAAAGTAACTTTTCCATTTGTGGATGATCGCTGATTTGACTCTCTGCAGGTCAAGTTACTTTCTACTTACTCCGTGGTATTGCATTTATAGTACTGTCAACCAAAACAAGCAAAGTTGTTTTGCTTTTATTTTTTTAATACCTGAAATAATTAACAGTATTTTCCATAATTACTTATTATTCATGAAGTATCTGACCATTACTGGCTCTACTCTTGTTACCACTTAGCAACTGTCTTCTATTTGCTGATTCAAGATTTCATGCATACAAGATATTCATTAAGCCCCATATTTTGTTGTCATTTCAAACCAGATGATACTTCTTAATGAAACAACATCTTACAGTGACCCTCAGTGAAATTACAAGCAACTTGGCAACTGTTAGCTGGTGGCTGCTCCAGTTGAATAAGCTGTCTCTTCAGGAAAAGCAGACTAACATGTTGGGGTTGTTCCTGTCTCATCATGCCTGAATATTATTTATTGTTTTCCTTTACATTTTCAAGCTGTGATTGTACAGATGTAAGGACTCTTTGTTTAGTAAAATTAAAGTCTTCTTTATGAGCCTGTGTAGTGTGTGAGCACAGAGAAGCTGTTTGGCAGTTAATTCACTCTCTTGCTAGTGCACCTTAATCCTCTATGTAAGCAAGCCCTTACTTAAGCTCATTTCGCTGTAAATCATCTCCACAAGATGAGCTTGCTCCCATGATCAAAATCAGAGCATGAATAAGGCTTTAGATACTCTTGTGTCCATGTAATGCAGATCACATCACCATTTCTGGATTTGATCAGTTTTTTCTTACTTGTTGGTTGAGACCTGCCCTCCCCTTTCCATTTTAACCAATTTTTTGCCTTCTGCATTGCAATCTTTGCTAATCTCACCAGCTGGGAAGCAGAAACAGATGGCTCTAATTACTTGGATATTATTTTATGACTAAAAATCAAATTTAACAAGCTCTCATAGAATAACTTTCCCCATCTGTTAAGTGTTCCATTTTTATTTTTGGAGAAATAGACCAAGTTTATTTTTATATCTGATGCATTTTTCTTTTGCCAGCTACTTGAGGGACAGCTGTTAATTGTTTATCTTTCATTTGCTTGCAGAGCTGTTAGTTGCCTTTCCAAGAAAGCCCTCCAAGCAGCCACAGAAGTGACAGCTTTTTGATGTCATAGTCTCATCTCACATAAGGGTACGACTGCATTGTGATTGATGCAAGTTGTCAGGTCCAACATCTCGTACAATCAAAATGCAAGTGATTGTAAAATTAACTTAGAACAAGCCAAAGAAAGTCAGCACAGAGCGGGCAAGCATGCCAGAAGCTGTCCCTGGTGCAATTACTGGCATTTTTTCAGACTGCTTGTTTACATTTCTGCTTCTGAGTGGGACAATCGGATCATTATGGACATTGTCTTTAAAATCTGCACTCAGGAAATGGTTGTGTCTTTATCGCAGCCCTTCTGCTTCTTCTCAACTCATCAAAAGGAGAAAGTAAACCTAGAAGGAGAAAGACAACCTAGGAGATAAATGAATAGGTGAAAGCATCTTACATGAGCTCTTGAAAACTTGTATCACCCGTTAACGAGTCAATAAATTGGCTGAGCAAAATATCAAGTGTTCCTTCATTATCTCTTAAATCATGTCACTACAGAGAATGAGCCAGATTGGCTTATACTGAAAAGGCTATTCACCCTACTTCATGTGGCCATGCCAATACAGAGTTTCCATTAAATACAATTTGTCAGACTAGTTGTGCTGAGTCAAGAGCAGCCTTGCATTTTCACAGCAGTGTGAAAAGCTGAAGCTGAGGAGAACTTCTTGCACCACTTCTTTAAGCTTTGTAATTTTGCAGGCTTCTCAACTGCATACTCAGGAGGTCTAAGTTCACTGTTCATAAAATGAAAATATACAGACTGAATTAAAACTGAGCTTATACCATTTTCCTGCTAAAAGAGGCTAATATAAACTAAACATAAGACCGCAATAATAATTATACTGAATGTGACCTATTCTGCTTAGTTTTTCTTCTGGTTACTGAGTCATCTGGAAAAAATTGTAGTAGTTAAGTTGTTTTTCTTGCGATTGGAGTGGAAGAAATTTGAAAAATTCTTCTGTAGCTCAATTTTATTCTTATTTTTCATGAGTAATTAAAATTATCAGAAAAAACATACAGAGTTGTAATAGCAAAATCAGTTTCTCATGAAGTACATGACGAGGGCTTCAATTGTTTTGTTTTTAAAATGTATTTCTAGTCCTAATCCTCATATAGTAAATATTTACATAGGCAAGTATATAGCTTGTTAATCAGAATTAACATATATGTCAGCTTCTCAGAGATGGTGTTGTGGGAAAAGAGGAAAAACTTCTATGGATATCCTAAATCCTTGATGATACTTTTGTTTTCCTCCTGTTGATTTATGCTGTACTGAGAAAGGGTCTGTATTAGAAAAGGAATGTTTGTTAAACAAAGTAGAGTTTAAATTCTCAGACTTACATGTGTTTAAATTGTTATTCTTAACATTTTATTTTGTGGAATTATGCCAAATCAGTGAAATATGTGATTAGCTTTGGAATCATTTGTATCATTTTTGCCTCTTTTACTTAGGGGATTTTCACAAGTTTGATGAAATTGCTTTTGAAAAAGAATATATGTGCATATATATCAGCACGTTTATCTTGTTAGATTTGTATTCCAGTGTTATAAATGGTTTTCCCTTTTCATCTTGTCATACCACTGGATGCATGCTGTTACATCAGGGCAGCACTGACAGATTGAATTAGTAGCCATCTTCTCATTCAAATCTTAACGTTGCTATCGCTGAGGTTAACAAACTTAAAAAGAAGAAAAAAAAAAAGCAGTTGTGGCATTGTAGAGACTTCTCTGTAGGCAGGATAACTTCTTCAAAGCTTGTGTTCATCTAAACAGTGCCTCTCCTTGAGGTTTACTGAGATCTCAGATTTTGAGTAACCTCCAGTATCTACTGCCTTCCGGATTCCAGTCTGTAAGCTTCAGTAGTTCACATTTTGTCCTGTCATCAAGAGTTTACAAACTATTAGCAGAGTTTACAAATTATGATGCTTTTCAGTTTTTTGACAGAGCTTATCACTAATAATGAAATAAATGAGGCCAAAGCATCCAAGTTGGCTTCTCTTCAGCAGAAAGAAAAGGAGAGCTCCCTTTGGGTGTTTCTCAAGTGAGTTTCTGTAGCAGTGGGTTCCCAGTATGAAGAAGTAAAGCTTAATGTGTATGACAGGCAAGTCCTACTTGCTCTGAAGCATATCATTCTGTATCATATCCCCCTGCATAGGGGTAAATCCTGAGCTAACAAGAAAAAGAAGGAAAAAGAGGAGTCATGCTTTCTCACCCACTTTTAGCCTCTTCGGTGTGCACCGCCATGAATAAAGCAGGGTTCTGATTTGGTGCACACATTGTTAAGGAGATGAGGTTTGAGGGAAGAAGAGTGGAGTTTGTCCTAGATATTCATGTGCCACAGCCCTGAAATGACCCAAGCTACTTGGCTATGAAAGCATGGACCCAACTGCTCTTGGTGTCATCAAAAGCCACGATTACATTTTTCCACTGAGCAACCTTCCCTAACACTGCTAGGTCTCACACCTCATTTTAAGAGTGAATGCAACACGGAGGAACAATTTTTCTTGCTGCTTAACCACTGGGAATGGCTATTACCTATCACTGCAGTCAGCATCAGAAGATGATCCCTTTCTTTACTTTCTTCTCCTACATGGATGCTATCTTTGGTGCAGTGCCACTTTGGAGGAGGCTGTCCTTTTATGAGTAGAATCTGACAGACCACTCAGAGATCTTGAATTCTGCTTTCAGCTTTGAAGCCATAGTTTTTGTATTGTTTAAGACATTGTTTCAGTCCCAGGGGCTTTGTTCCCACTGTTTCTGCTCCAGAGCCACTATTTTATGGATGTTCAAGATGTGCTATGCATTTCACTCCTTACTGCTGAAAGCAGAGTGCCCCCAGGAGCGCATCAGTATCATCACACAATTATCATGGTAATGCCTATGCCTAGAAACTGCTGTTGTGCAAGGTAGGAGCTGTTGTATGTGCACCTCATAGGTAAGTGAGGAAATACCAGAAAGGAGAAAAATCAGTGTGAGAAATTTTGGGAATTAGTAGCCAGCAACCGCAGAGAAAAAGCTGCTATCATCATTTCCAAGTGGCCCCTTCAATATATTTAGCTGGGCAGTATTTATCACCTTGAAGGTTATTTACCTACCTTGGTAAATAAGAGTTGCCAACAGGCTAATGATTCAGCATCTGCTCATCAATAATGCTGATGAGAGCCGAGTGGATTTGCTGTAGGCTGTTCTGTTACTTCATTTAGCCAGTGGTTAGTCTGAATTGGTTTCAAAAAACACATAGGCTGTTAGTGATGTTTGGTTGGTTTTTTTTCCTCCATGTGTTGGTGTTAAAGAACAACAAAAGAGGTGTCAAGACTACCTGATGTTTTTGTACTTGGACAGGTATTGCTATCGCCGCTGTGCTGTTCCTCTGATCTCCTGCCTTTCCCATGACGATTTCCCAGCATTTACAGTATGATAAGTCAGTTGTTCATTTGTGTGTTTCCTCTAGTGGTTAAAAATGTAATGAAGTATACCTGATGGAAACTTGATTTTAACTTGGTAACGGCTCAGAAGTGTCTGTGTGTTCTACATGCTAAGAAAGTGTTTCCAGGAATACATGTACTGAATGTTCTCAGTTCTCCTTTCCTTTGTTTTCTATCCAGGATTTGAACATGGGCACCCAGCCACACTCTGTGACCAAGTCAGAGATCCCAGACCACGTTCTTTACACGGTAGGGACGTGCGTTCTTATTATTGGCTCCATTGGCATCATAGGAAACCTCCTAGTTCTCTATGCGTTTTACAGGTACCCAGATTTATTTCCTTTCCCAGCTTGCCTTGTAGTTTGTATGCATCTCTGTGAAGATATTCTGCATGGATTTCTTCTTGGGTTAGAACTCCAAGCAAAGGCTGTTGATATCAGTTATATGCACCTCATATACTTCCATGCACACCACCAATGTACTCCTGTGTAAATTCCTTGTGTTTTGGGGATTCTAAGAAAATGTGGAAAAAAACACAAAGAACCTTGACTTAGTAATAATTCTAAATAAAAGTTTAAGGAAAAGTTTAATACTTTTGATAATAAAATCATCAGCCCCTCTGTTGCAAACTCCTTTGCTCTCTCTGTAGATTTTGCTGATTACTTAACTAAGGATGAGGTTCCCATCAGCCCAGATTATCTTGGAAGAACTGTGGAAGCAATGTGCTACACAAATGAGCTCGTGCCATCAGTGTGTTCCCTGCTTCAGGCAGATCATAAGATTTCTGTCAGTTTGTGTGCTTTCTGGGTTTCTGACAGTGTAATAGATGGTCGAAGCTACTGCATCTAGAGTACTTAAAAATCTCATGTAAAAAAATGAAAAGCTGCATTCTGCTCCATGCTATGATACTGGAAATTCCAAATCCTTTGTGCTTACTGTTAGTTGTCATCATGCGTTTTGATTCAGTGGGGGCCGACAATGCTAGAAACACTAGTGCCATTATTCATCGAGCATTAGTTTACTATTCTTAAATTGTTAAGGAAACAAAAGATTTTAGCGGTTCTGAATAACTGGGTTTGCTCCACGATTCCTAGCACAGTTTCTCCATTTCTCTTGAAATTTGTTTTACCTGGCACAACGAAAGGATTAAACCCTCAAAGTGGGAAAATCTCAGTAGGCAGATGAGCCCTCTCACCCACATGTTGGTGAGAGCCATGATTTTGTAAGAACTGCATAAGTATTGAGATGATCTTGCAATTTATTTTTCAATATTTAGTAATAGGAAGAAAGGCATTCACATCAGTTGCAAACATTGTTATACTGGAAGCACATCAGAGAGGCCTCAATTGATAGACTGAAGGAAGTTCCCTGAAAATTTATTTCAAGCCACTCAGAATTCTGAATTATTCCATGCAGTTTTCAATTCTGAATTGCTCCATGCAGTTTTCAAGAACAAAGTTATTTATAAAATCCTGTTTGTTGCCTTTATCTAGAAGAATGTGAGTAGTCACCTCTTTTTGTATTCCGTGTACCTGGCACTATGAAAACTCCTGAATTCAAACTCTAGGTATCAAAGTTCTTAATTTAGCTGCACAACCAAAACAGTGTTTCACTTTGAGGGACAAGCGGT
Organism: Pavo muticus; assembly: GCA_016647715.1. Classification (NCBI taxonomy): domain Eukaryota; kingdom Metazoa; phylum Chordata; class Aves; order Galliformes; family Phasianidae; genus Pavo; species Pavo muticus. Next base: position 650,921 of record JACDJE010000264.1, on the reverse strand, counting down.
TCACCATTACACCTTCTGAGCGTATCCATCAGAAGTGCCAGCAGTAAGGTAGAGGAAAGACAAATTCATGAGTTAATTTAATCTTCTTTTTAATCAGAAGAATGAAGGAATATTCAAATAGATAACCCAAAGTAGAAGAGAGGGGTTCTTTATTATGTTAACAGTGTTTGTATTCCCCTTAGCTAGGGACAAGGGCAATCTCAAATACCAGCTGAAGGACTTCTAGGAGATCAAAACTACAGGTTACCTGAAGCACATTCTTCAAAATCAGAGACTAATCTTGCCCTGTGTGGCACGCACTTGTTGGTGCTCATACAGGGAACCAAGGAAAGAGGCAGACTGCTCTTCTCTTGAACAAAATCATGTGTTTACGGATAGATGGAATTCTTCCTCTGTTGGAAGAGAAAGAATTTATTTTATTCCCCCTGCCTTTGTCAATCATCATTTTGAAGTAACTGTATCTTTCACTGTGGTAATTGATCGATGGTTGGCAATTGATTGAATGGGAATAACTGCTCATCACCACCTGGAGACTGTTTATGCTAGTTAATAAAACAATCAAAATGGCTATTTGTTCATTTTGCCTATTTCAAGTGATGCATTTCTCATCTGTTCTTAAGCAACAAGAAGCTGAGGACACCCCAGAACTTCTTTATAATGAATTTGGCTGTGAGTGACTTCCTGATGTCAGCTTCTCAGGCCCCCATATGCTTTATCAACAGCTTGCACAGAGAGTGGATCCTTGGAGATATAGGTACTTTCTGAGACTAATTCATCTTTCACTAGCTCTACTGTCTTTGACATATTTTAGTGTTAACAATATTGGCTTATGCAACGGAGAGAGAATCACAAAACTCAGGAGTTACAACCTAGGTTTTTCATGTGATCTATCCATGGTGATGACACATTTTGTGTAATAGTCTATTTCTCCATCTCAGGTTAGAAAAAAAGGAGTCAGCAGCAATATGTAATGATGGCCATTTAGCTTCTGAGGGCGGATGTCATGGCTAAAGATGGATAGGAATGTTTTCTCTTAATTATGAATATTTTTCCTGTATTAGTTTGAGAAGGAGTTAATATTTAGAAAAGCAGATTGATATCAGTTAATGTGCTCCTAGGATCACACATTTAATATGGAAATATAGGGATTTGGAAGGGCTGTGCAGTGGACAAAGGATTGTCTGGATGGTTGCAGGCTGTGGCTGAGAGCTTCACATCCAGTTAGAGGCCAGTCATGATTGGTGTCCTACAGGGGTTCATCTTGGGACTGTTGCTCTTCGACACCTTTTTTTAATGACATAGACTACAAGATCAAGTGCATCCTCAACAAGTTTGCTTGCAGCACTAAGCTGAGTGGTGCGACTGATACAATAGACAGACTTGAGGACTGCATCTGGGAACCTAATGAGGCTCAACAAGGCCAAGAACAAAGTGTTGCACTTGGGTTGGGTCAGTTCCAGCATGTGTTCAGACTGGGAGAAGAACTTATTGAGAACAGCCCTGTGGAGAAGAACTCTGCTCTAAGAACCAGAACTGCTAAGTTCTGGTAGACTAAAAGCTTGACACAAGTCAGTAGCGTGCACTTGCAGAATGGAAGGCCAACAGTATGCTGGGCTGCATCATTTTTTGAGATATCCATTTGTCATTAGTATACAGATATCTGCTGCAGCCTGTTAAGATCAATATATTGGGCAACAGTCCAGGAAAATGTAACATTAATTAGATTGGATTTTCTTTGAGGCAGTTTTCCATTGACATAATGTTTCCAGCTACAGTCCACAGTGGAGAGTAGGACTTGTTAATACATATGTTTCTTTGTATTTTATTTATACGTGTGTTTTTACTAGTGAACACTTGATTATGCAATTGCAAGGCTAAGAAAATAATTCTAGTGGGAGAAAAGCCCTGGGCTAGGTTTCTGACTTTTTGTTTGTTTGTTTTAAAGACTAGAGTGTGTGTGGGAATTTATAAGATCAGGCTGTGAGAGAAAACAAATACATGCTTAAGAAAAAAAAAAACCTTGACATTGCCATTTTCTGCTTCAGGTTGTGACTTGTACGCTTTCTGTGGGGCGCTCTTTGGAATAACCTCGATGATGACTCTGCTAGCTATTTCTGTTGACCGCTATTTGGTGATCACCAAGCCCCTGCGCTCCATCCAGTGGACCTCCAAGAAGCGCACCATGCAGATTATTGCTGCTGTTTGGCTGTACTCGCTGGGGTGGAGCGTGGCCCCACTCCTTGGGTGGAGTATGTTGTCTGCTCACTCTTTCTGCTAGCATTCTCAGTGCAGTCTACTTTTGCCTTGTTCAGAATATGAAAAAATGATGATTAGGAGAAGTTCCTGAATGGACGCATAGCTACTACCTAATGGTTTATTGTCGTATAATATTATCTACATCTATCACAGTGCAGTACCCTGGATTGGTTTTTTTTTTTTTTTTTTGCCCTGGATTGTGTTCAAGGTGACTAAATGCAGATTGGGTGTTAGGTGCATACAAGAGTTCGGCAATCAGGACATCCTCTCCATGTGTGCACTTGCACATAATACAGCCAACATGTCTCTCAAAGGCTATCCTTTAAAAGCATGGCATTTGTTTTAATCACTCTGTTGTTAGTTCAGTAACTACACAAGTTTTGGTCATATGTACAAGTAATATATTCCATGTATTTCATAGGTTCCTACGTGCCTGAGGGCTTGATGATATCCTGTACATGGGACTATGTAACCTACTCCCCTGCAAACAGAAGTTACACCATGATTTTATGCTGCTGCGTATTTTTTATTCCCCTGATAATAATACTCCATTGTTATTTATTTATGTTCTTGGCCATAAGAAGTACTGGCAGGTAAGTGGTGTAACTGAAATATGTGAAACTAGTTTTTTCTGGAATTAGAACATTTTCTCAAAATATTTATCTGCAGATAAATCTAAAATTAATCTCAATTGAAATCAGAAATAAAGCGTCTGGTCATTAACTCCTGTAACTGGAGAAATATTTCTGCCAGTGTGAAAACTGGGAAGGATTGTAGGCATTTTGGAGTAGGAGACAAAGTAGTCTCAGATTGTTCTAATCTTAGCCCAAAGTGTGGTAATTAATAATACTTCAGATAATTTGATAGTTTTGATTATTTGTCTCTCAGATTTGCAATATGAGGAATGGATGCTTGTGTATTACAGAAAGATTTTCGGCTCTGAGAGATAATAAATACCATTTAATAATGGGAGCATCATCTGCCTGTGAGCTGCTCTGTAAACATAACAGTCCTTGTATTTTTTGACAGCTTTATTTAAAGCGAGCATCCCAAAAACCTTGTGGTTCACTCAAGCAGATAAACTGCAAACATAAAATTTGGCTGTGCTTGTTAGGATACCTTTGTTGTTTTGGGTTTTTTTTTCTCTCCAGGAGTTTTAGTCTATATTTGTAGAGTTGAAGCAGAAATTCAGCAGAGTACTAGATCTGCAAAGAAATTTCATTTTGTCCAGTTGTTTCCCTTAATACATTCATTGGATTTTTGCATAAAGCTGTGCTTTTGCTTGCTCCATCTCTGAGAACAATGAAGGGCAGGGGATACCCAATTCTTCACCCTCTGTGTGTCAGGGTAAGGACATGGCACTCCTGTTCTGTAGGCCCAGTGGTCCCTCTGCTTCAGTCCCACAGTCAGACTGAGCCTGAGCAAAATGTCTGGGACCATTGTACAGCATTAATTACCTTCTAGATTTGTAGCTATCAGAGGACAAAAGAAGGGTGAGAGCAGGAAAGATGAAGTCTGCTTTATTATTGTACGCTACTGAGAATGTTCTGAAGACATTGCTCTTCACTCCTTCATTCTCTTACTTTGTATATCTCTTTTTCCCATAATAGAGATGTCCAAAAGCTTGGGTCCTGCAGCCGCAAATCCTTCCTCTCTCAGTCCATGAAGAATGAATGGAAACTGGCAAAAATTGCATTTGTGGTCATCATTGTGTATGTCTTGTCCTGGTCTCCATATGCTTGTGTCACTTTGATTGCCTGGGCAGGGTAAGTAAAAACATAATCCAAAGAGTATTTATACTAAAATATAAATATGATTAGTGTTGTCTTTTGGAGGGGTTTTAAATGATTTTTTATTCGTGGTGATATTGTGCCCTTCGCTAAATCATAGAATCATATAGCTTGGAAAAGACCTTTCAAGATCTTCAAGTCCATCCATCAACATGTCCTACAGAGTCCCATCACCACACCATGTCCCTTAGAGCCTGTCCTGTTCGATATCTTTATTGATGACCAGGATGAAGGCACTGAGTGCACTCTCAGTAAGTTTGCAGATGACACTAAGTTGGGAGGAAGTGTCTATCTGCCTGGGGGGTAGGAAGGCCCTACTGAGGCATCTGGGCAGGTTGGATTGCTGGGCTGAGGCCAATGGGATGAAGTTCAACAGGACCAAGAGCCAGGTCCTGCACTTTGGCCACAACAATGCCAGGCACCACTACAGGCTTGGGGGAGAGTGGCTGGAAGACTGTGTAGAAGAAACGGTCCTGGGGGTTGTTGGTCGACACTCGTCTGAACATGAGCCAGCAGTGTTCTTGGTCAGCCTCAAATAGATAATTGATTATATTTGCATGTCTGTCATTCCTTCCAAATAAATGAAACCAAGCATACGCTGTCATAAACAAGCCTTTCATCTGAGTAAAGAACGTGTTTGAACAAATTTAACTTTTCATCAGTGTTTCTTATCATGAGACCACACAACAAAAACAGTTAAAAAGAACATGTTTCAGTGGTTTAATATTAATCCATGGCATAGCTCTGTGTAATGATTTTTCCTTTTTTATAGCCGAGGAAACACTCTGACGCCGTATTCCAAATCTGTGCCAGCTGTTATTGCTAAAGCCTCTGCAATCTACAACCCCATCATATATGCAATAATTCACCCAAGATATAGGTACGGTAAGCATGTTGGTATGTGTCCAACTCTACAAGAAAAAAATGTTTTTAAAAATGAATGAACAAGAACTGTTATTCCCTGATAATAATACTCTAGCTTGTCACTAGATTTTCCTGCACTTCCTTCAAAACACATCTTCCACAAAAGGTGTTAATAAATCTTCGGAGGAAGGATTCCGTGGTGATAAAGGTAGGAATGCCACTAGGTGGCAGGGTGGGTCGTCTGTACATTGCCTGAAACTGATTTCAGAGCTGGAGAGCAGAGAGCCAGTTGTTTTCAATGTCCAACAAATGAAGGTGTGTTTGTAATCTTTTTACAAGGCTGATGGAAATATGCCCAGGAATAGTGAAACAGATTTTGTTTGAAATTATCTACTATCATAACTAAGATATTTGTATCCTCCGAGAAAACTGAGTCCCTCTTAGTTTTTGAAAGTTGTCTAATATTTCGGCTTAGAATAAGAGAATGACTACTATTCATTGACTTGCAGAAGTTTAGTGAGAAGAAATGCATGGATGGCTGACATATTCTGAGCCTGGTGTTGTTTTTCTGACCCAAAGATATTGTGTTCAGTGATTCCTTACATTATTTTTACAAGTATGTGTTTTCAAAACAGATACTATATAGTGAACTGCTTCAATTAGTCTTTTTCCTTGCCAGCATTGACTTTTATCCATGTAAGGCTGTATTAAGAAAAGGCTCTTGCCAGAGCAGGATTTAAGAGACTCTCTCAAAATGGTTTTATTTTTTTTCCTACTTCCTAATTTGTATTTCAACAACAGAAGTGTTTATGTAGATTTTGTGAAAATGTTTTATAGACTTGGGGGTCATTCAGTCAGAAAAAGGACTGAAGTTGCATCCCTTGTGTTGAATCAAGCAAGCAGATTTAAAACAGAAAAGACTTTGCCAACAACTCAGCTGGTGAAAATATTTTGGCAGAACCAATTTTGCTTGGACAGTGAATAAGAATATATATGTGAAGATCGATATTTCTGGATAATTTGCAAATCTTCTAACCTTTCACTTTATGTCTATAAAGTAATTTATCCGACAATATCATTAATAGGCCAGTTTGTTTGGGCTCAAGAGTTTGGCAGGGGTCGTTGTAAACTGCCATTTTGCATTGGAACTACTGAACTGGGTTAAATCCAAGTTCATTTTGAAATCTTTCCTGCGCCTAGAAATCAGGATCTAAAATACTCAGGTACATATCAAGCCAAATATGTAACATCATGAAAGCAGATTGCTGTTTTGCACAAATAATTGTTGGTGCTTCATGTTAATATATTAACAAATTAAAGAAACTGTTTTGTGGGATTTCCTTATATTAAGCAATGAAAAAAAACCAACAAAAAAATATTACAATCAGTGTAACTGAAAATATAATTTTTATCTCTGTGCTACTACTTGGTTTTTAAGAGCTGTTCTGAGAGATTGTTATGTACATTCCTACCCATCCATTCCTACCAGTATAAAGGGAAAAAAAACTCTTATCTCTGATATGCATAACTGGAAATAACAAATGAGTTTAAGTAAGGAAAAGCATGCAAATGTAATTTCGTGAAATGCTGTTCTTTGGGGAAATTCCTTTAACTCCATGGAGGCAGACTCCAGCATCCCCCAGCAGCTTGGTTGGGCTCTGCTGGTTGGTGTTTAGGCAAAACTGGGAATGATGGTGCAGGCAGAAAGCTTTCCGCAGCTCTTGTCTCCACTGTAGGCACAGAGGTGATTGTTCTGTTGCCACTGGAGTTAGAAAGAAATGATGTGCAGAAGTCTGCGAATACAAAGACTGGTGATGATGTCAAAGATTATTTTACTATTATTTTTACTGACAAACAAGTAATCTCATCCTGTGGTCCAAGAATCATAGATTTTTTAACATGCCATCTTTTCTGGAGAGCTGAAATGTTGATTTAAAATGTACTAAATTATTTAACAAATTTAGTAGTTAAAAAACTCACAGGAAGAAAGAAGGTAAGAAAATGTTTTCTAGAACCAAGGATTTTACAGCATCTTGTCTTGTGCCTCAGTGTAAAGCCGATATGCTATACATTTCCCATTGATATATGTCCTATGTATCTGTTATTTTCCATATACCTTGCTTCCTAACTTGTTCATTTAGATATGTCCTGTATTAGCTTCATCTCCTGGTCTGATATGATGGATTAGGTGGCACTGTAGAGGTGTTGCACCAAATGTAGCACTCTGGCTAGCATCATCCTGCCACTCCTTGGAAGCAGTGAGAAGCATGGTCAGCTGGCACTGTATAGGGAAGTCTGTGGTCTCTCTTCTTCATGCAAGGTTGGGAGGAATATAGCCGTATAACCTTTACTCTAGTCATTGTTTACTGAGTAAGGCAGGTTTTTGCTATTTGGAGCCTTGGTCATCCTTCTTTACTGTGCATGAGTGAAGCAGAATGGGGTGTTGACTTCTGACAGGAGTTTATAGGAGCTACCGTGATACAGATGAAGAACAGTCTGATACCCCTCACAGTAAAGAAGTTCTTCTCATATCTGTATGGGATTTCCTGTGTTCTAGTCTGTGCCCATTGCCCCTTGTCCTGTCTCCAGGCCTCCTCGAGGAATAATGTCCCTTGACCTGCTGCTGGCCAGGCTCCTTTTAATGCATCCAGGATAGCACTGGTCTTTTTGGCCACAAGAGCACACTGCTGGCCACCAGGACCCCTAGGTTCTTCTACTCAGAGCTCCCTTCTTCACTTCTCATCTGCTTTAGCACACAGACCTTTGTACGAGGTAACTTGAAAGTTTTCTGAGTTAATCTTTCAAAGAAATTGGAAGCAGTGGTGTTTTCCAAGCTATTTTCAGTCCTTACTACTCATCCATGCAGCTCTTCCATGAGTATTTTGATACAGGGCCCTGAAACCAACTGCTAATTTCCTTTTGGCCTTTCAGTTGAGTACATTCCACTAACTATACCATGTTGTTTCCATGTGTACTTTAAGGTCCACTTCAATCAAAACAAAAGCTGTGCTGAGTTGGTAGAAAGTCCTGCCACTGCATGATTTTCAAATCCATTCATCAGTGTATTGTTACATAGTTTGTCTTTCTCTTCACCCATTTTCCTTCAGAAAAACCATCCACAATGCTGTTCCCTGCTTGAGGTTCCTAATACGAATATCAAAGAATGATCTCCTGAGGGGCTCCATCAATGAATCATCGTTCAGGACCTCTCTCTCCAGCCACCAGTCTCTTGCTGGAAGGAACAAGAACACTTGTGTTTCATCAGTTTCCACTGGAGAAGCTGTAAGTTTTTTCTTGTTTCCACCAAGCAAAGTGAGTATAATATCTCTCCTACTCCCGGAATAAATTACTATAAATACATACTAAAAATTAAAGAATGGAAAAGAGGATTTTTCTAGCCTAAATTGTTTTGGACATTTGAGGTAATTTCTCCAAAGCTTTTGCAGGAATTCAAGCATGATGAGTTTTGATCAGAACAAACATTGAAGCTGGCATATCTGGGCAATTCAGATGCTTACTTGGAGCATGGATGTTTGAGTTCAGGGCTAATTAAAAAGAACCATTGTCAGGCACCTTCAAATCACCATTTGCCTTGCAATCAGGTGTCTCTGGGAGGTGGAGAGCAGGAAAATCACCTCCCAAACAAAGATTTTTAACCTATCCAATAGCATCCTATTGTTTTTCAGGAAGTCCACTCTCTGTAGTAAACTTTTAGGTTTGTTTGTGTTTTTTTCACCATAAGGAGTGAAAGCCTTCTGCACCTGGAATCAGGTGTGGTGTTCTGCAAGCATCGTACCTTAAGTCTTGGTAAGACTGGTGGACTGACTGGAGTATAGCTGCCTACAGCATGTGGGCGTTTTGCAGGAAAAAGTCACAGGGCAGAAAATTGGGATATGTAACATGGCATGAAAGTTACATTCAGGAGAAAAGAATCTCACTGTGAGGCCTTTATCTCTTTCCTGGCCAAACAGAATTAAATGGGAAGCAGGTCTCACAAGAGACTTGTTACCTTCTACAAAGGTATAAATTCCCATGATGGGCTGAGCAGCAAGCTCCTGGCTTTTCTCCTGAGCCAAGTGGTAGTGGTCTGAATGAGGAAGAAGAAGTTATTTGCCTGATGCACCCTGTGAGCTGCTGTTGCTTCCAAACGGCTGTCACTGAGAGTCAGACCATGATGCTACATCTTAAAGAAATCATAACACTGCTGGATGATTTGGGGAAGACCGGCATCCTTGATTTGGAAATGAGCCTAGGACTACCAGGAAAGCGGCATGGACGGCATACCTCTCTTAACAAGACAATGTTCAGAGCACAAGTTGGTTTACACACTCAGACCACTGATCACACACGTCCTGATTTGATTTTTTTTTTTTTTTTTGATCACTGCTTGGTTTGTGTGTGCCCCTTGGTCGGGGCTAGTGTCTAAAGAGATGGGATGATGTAGATAAGAGTCTTCAGCCATTCGCACAGCTTTTGCTTACAGATCTCAAATAAAACAATTGCCATTAATTACGAGCAGGGCTGTTCTTGTGCCAAGCTGACACAGCCAAAGGTAATTGTTCCTAGGGTGACAACTCAGTGCAGCTGTATGGTTTACAGCTGAAAGAATAGCTGCTGAAATACAAGCTAAGCTCAACAACCAGCACATGACAACAGCACAGAGTGAAATTTTGGAATGCTCCAATAAAGTATTGACAGCAGGAATGACGCTGTTGGTACCATAAAAGATGCAGCTGTTCCCACCAATGCTTTGCTGTGTGCTATGCATATGTCAGTGTAGAGAGGCAATATATTTGAGGCAACAGTACCTGGATGTCTGAGCAAGATGATGCAGTGGAATTATGCACTAGTTTCCTACTTATGTGGAGACTGGTCTGTCTATCCTTATCTAAAAGCTGGTGTGGAAGATTCTGCAAAGATCTCATCATAGTGACTCAATCAAGAAGCCACCGCAAAGTTAGGTATGATGGATGGCCCAAGCCTATAAATGGAACAGCATGACTACGAAGTCATTGTTCTGCTCCACTGTTGTTGTGTTTTTTGGAAATTTTATGCAGGGCCCACTCATTGCCTAACAAACACTAATGATGTTTTGGAGAAGAACCAGGCCTGTGGAACTTGAGAAATCCTTGGTGTTCTGGGCATCCAGCTGGGACATACACAAATGTGGGTTTAGACGTGTGTGTGTCCACAGTTCTGAACCAGGTGATGGTCATGAAGAATGCCATAATGCTTGTTAAACACACTGGTTGCATTTGTTTAAATAATGTGAACCCATCTTTAGATACCAGATAGGCAATTACAATCATGGTACAAGCAATGAGATAAAAGAAGGGTGGATAACATACTGTTGAAATGATGGAAGATGATTTAATCTTTTTTCAAAGGTTTTTTGTTTTGTTTTGTTTTGTTTTTAATAGTAGTCCAGAGTAAGTGAGAAAATCAAAAATCAAATCTCTCCTCATGAGAGTTTTGAATGTGAGACCTGTGTTACAGCAACTGTAGTTTTCTCTAAGTGTAAGGCTCCTGCTTAAATCTGAGAACTCAAAATTTGAGAAAAGGTGTAAATTTCTGAAATCTGTCACTATTTTTGATTAGAACTGGAGTGATGTAGAGCTTGACGCTGTAGAGCCAGCTCATGCAAAACTGCAGCCTCGCCGAAGTCATTCCTTCTCAGCAAGTGTGAGACAGGAGAAGAAAGACTTGCTCCCAGAGACCTATAGCTGCAGTGAAGAAACTGAGGAAAAGGTAAGGAAAAAAAGTTGTCTTTGCCGGAGAATCTCCATTGTAGTAGCTAAGCTTGCTACAGCTTGTCATCTAAGAAATAATATTTTATTCTTTGTGTCCATCTGTTTCATCTTCAGGCTACATTTACACGGACCCTAATGTCCTCTCCATCCTTGCTATTATTCGTCTATTTTAACTAATGAGAATGCTAGTAATGCTTTTTAATTTTTTTCACCCATATGTTGCCTGGTTTTGGAAAGCCAAGAGCAGCTCGCAGCTCTGAAGCTGCATGAAAGAGGATTCAGTAGGGTTGTGTAAGAAGTTGACTTTTTTGTCTCTTTGCATGTTCATCTGCCCCAGCTCTGGCTTCTCCTATCCTGACCCTCATGATAATATCATGAAAGCATCTTTTCATGACAATATAAGGGTTCCAAAACAGATTTTGACATGATAGAAGCCACCTTTTCTCATCTTTTCAGTGTACATTAAAATGTTTTATTTTTGTTGAGGGGGAAGACGAGAAAGAAACTCCCATTTCTCCCTAGGGGTGGGAGAGTCTGGCAGATGCCACCCTTCCCTCACTGAAAGAGGAGATGGTGAGTACTCAGAGCATCTTCTGTGGATGCATTATACAACTTACCCAAACCGCTGAGGTCTGGGGCTATGCTGCGAGGAGCTCCCTCCCCATTCTCTGCAGAACTGCTAAGGATGGGAGCAGTATGTCACCTGATAGCTTCTGCCACTGCTGTACAACCAATTTCAAGATGAATATTTGTACAGAGGTACAACATCAAGCGTATGTCAGTGCTGTATTTTCAACAAGAAGGAACTAGGGCATGCAATACACTGCCAACAACTGGACACAATGGCACCTGCTTTTTCATGGAGCAGCTCAGGTGTAGAGATCAGTGTGGCAGAGACAGCATAGCTTAAAGCAGAACCTATTCTGGAAATTTCCAACCATCTGATGGCATGGTTCCTGCATGCATCTGCCCTGTCTTCCTTCATGTGTCTCCATAAGATCAAGTCCTGGGAAACCTCGGTCTTTCCCTGTGGTTGTTGTGAGTGGCACTGATTGAGAACAGCAGCATAGGAAGTGCAGCAGGGAAGGTGCTGTTGCAGAGGCACAGGCTCCTCATATCATTTTTCACTCTCAGAGAGGAGTGGCAGAACGGTTACGTTGAGCAAAGCCCTGATCCTATGAAAGATGTGCTTCTGCTCTGCACAACTGACATCTTTGTGAAAACTTGTGCTATGCAGACAGTAGGAGCAATCTCATTCTGCTGACCCTCTCCACTTCCTCTCCCTCTCTCTGTTCTGGTAATAAAACTCCTATGGCCAGGCTGAGGTAAAGCTTTCAGGTCTCACTCCTTGCAACTCAAGGGATAGGATGAATTACCACAGCCTCAGCACATATATCTTCCATTCTCTGGGGATAATAATTACCGAAGAGACCAAACCCAAGACTCATGGACCACCTACACTGTGGCTGCTAATTACTTTTTTTTGACAATATTGACCTAAACTGACTTTAGGATGGAGGAGCGTCCAGCTTTTTGTCCTTGCCACAAGTTAGCTTCTTGCTGTGAAAGGATTGTAGCTAGACCTTGGCTTCAGTTGTGGTGGCAAGTGTCATGGTCTCAGAAGTTCTGCATACCTCCCTTGCCCTCCATCAGCAGCCCAATTCTGTTGAAGGCACAGAGAAAACAGGGGAAAGAGAAGTGTTTTTTATGAAAAGCATCTTAAACTTTTTCTTGAATAAGACCATCTCATTAACACCTAAGAAATTAATGCAACTCTAAATTTTTGTGGACTGAAGTCATTCTTTTATGTGCATTTGCAGTTGAGTTACCAAAAACCAAAAAAAAAAAAAAAAAAAAAAAAAAAAAAAAAAAAAAGAAAGAAAAGACATCCCTCAAGTGAAAGTAAAAAACTATTCATTCTCCCAGGTCTGGGGCCTCCCAAAGCATAAAAACACATGGGACCCTTTTCTGTCACGAAGATACAATCTAGCCCCACAGCTAATTGCAATTAGAACGTTAGCAGACTTCATGTCAACTGACACTGGGAAACCTAACATGGCAGCAAGGAGGCCTTTTTGGAAGCACTAAAACGCACCATTTGTTGTAAGGATAAGGTAGATTTGAAAACCTGGTTTCAAGGGAGGGCTGCCAAGCATGCTGTTTGAATCCAGGGTACATACCAAGGGAACTGCTCAGTGTGAAATGATAGCTGTGACCTCCTGTGGGTGTGCCCTCTGGAAATGTCTGTGACAGAGGAAAGGTGGTTCACACCTGCTCAGAGAAGTCATCTCTCAGCAGGGCTAAAGGGAACATACGCATGTTGTTTGGCCATGTTTTAAACACCATCATGAACAAGTGCCTCAGCTGTAGGGAAAGCTGTGTGTCTTCAGGCACCAGTATGGCCACCACCAGCAGAGCTATGTAGGGCAGCGAGGGATTAGCTGTCACTCAGATGAAGAAGTGCCAAGATCTGTTCTTCTATCGTCACTCCTTGCCACTCTGTAAGTCAGCAGCGGTTGAAACCAACCCCACACTGGTCATCTCAATGCTCAGCTAGCAAGGTCCTCTTTAGAGGAAAACCTGGAAGTTCTGTCATGCCCACTAAGCAGACAGGAGGGATTTTATATTATTTTTTCATTCTTCCACAGTCTTGATTTGAAATAACAGACATTTCTTCTCTGTCAGGTTTACTTAAACCATTTTTTTAGCACATTGTTCTTCTCTGCACCGGAGTAGGTGCAGCAGCAAAAGAAATCATTATCAGTAGAGATTTGTTAAAGATTAGTGCCTGTAGAGTATAACATCATGCAGGAGCATGTGTCAGAATTTAAATTTAAACCCAGCTTGACAGAAAGAGAAACATACACTAAAAAGTTTGATTTTTTTCTTGCAAAACCACAAAAGTTGCATGAAAAGAGATCATCTGCTCTGTTGTTTTGTTTTGTTTTTTTTTCCTCTGCCCAATCAGATTGCTATGCAATATATTATGCCAAATGACTCCCTAAGACTGGCAAAAATGGCAGCGTGCTGGCTAAAGGGAGATAAAGGGGGCCAAGGGTCGGCCTGCTGGCCTGTTGGTAGGCTACAACTTGTTCTACCATTTTTAAAGGCCATTTCAACACCAAAACCCTATAAATCAATAAGAATCATAGAATCACAAGGTTGGAAAGGACCTACAAGATCATCTAGTCCAACCATCCTCCTATCACCATTACTACCCGCTAAGCTACTAAACCGTATCTCGTAGCAAAGAGTTACATGCCTAAATCCGTCAAGGATATTAAAGTTGAATTGATGAAGTTTGTGGAGTTTGTGGCTGACATAGGGATATCTGCAGCAGAAGAAATAATTTATGAATGTATTAGGAGAAGCTCAAGCTATGGTTAAATCATATACTTCAAAACTGTATAAAAGAGAAGTAAAAACTTCTAAAAAAAAAAAAAAAGATAACTTGTTAATAGCTCAGTAATGCCTCCTGTTACTCTGAATTTCATTACGCTTCATGGAAATACACATATAACAAAGTAAACATTGCACTGTATGTTAAATGTTAACTCTCCTGAGGAAGGAAGGAGCTTGTAACATCTCTCTTTACACCCGACACAGTGATTTTATAACCTTAACTGCTGTTTTCGACAGCAAGCCAAAATTAATCACAGAATCACAGAATCATAGGGGTTGGAAGGGACCTCCAGAGATCATCGAGTCCAACCCCCCTGCCAAAGCAGGTTCCCTACACCAGGTTGCAGAGGTGGGCGTCCAGGCAGGTCTTGAATATCTCCAGAGAAGGAGACTCCACAACCTCCCTGGGCAAAATCGTTCATGCATTTCATTTTTAGGGCCTTTAAATATTAACTAACACTTTCAAAGCTTACTTTTATTACTCTGCTTTTGTACAGGATCAGTTATGGAAAGTTCACAGAGGAGTTGTTGTCGGGGCCAAGTTAGAAATAAAAGTTTCCAAACAAACAGATGTCAAATGGTTAGCAAAGCAGAATCTTGGTTGCTGTTCTTTCCTCCTTCCTTGGCGGGAGTATTGTCTAGTGTACAAAGCCACTGATTTTTTATGAGGCAGTAAGAGGAGCTGCTTCAGGACATCATGAGAACGTTGCCTAGAGTCTTGTCTGAGATCTTTTCAATGAGAGAGGCAATTACAGTTACACGGTAGTTTCAGACATTATAAATGAGAGAGGGGGAAAAAAGTCAGATATAGGACTGGACTTTTCTTTTTGGTCTCTGCCGGTACTTGATCACATCTTCTTTTGCTTCATTTAACATTCTGCTTTCCAAGCTGTAGATGTTAACGCATCATGATTTTCCTCCTTTCTAGTCAGTGATTCAAACATTTAGAAAATATGTTGAGTGTCTGATGTAGCGACTAGTGGTACCGAATATTCCAAGTACTGATTTGCAGTGACACTGATGCTTTTCCCTCTGCTCTAGGTTTTGCTGTCATCCAGCTGCCTGGAGAAGGTGCTGGGGCACTCAGCCCTCCCCAGCTCCCCTCTAGCACTTGTGACCAGCTCCCTCCGAGCAGCCTCTCTGCCTGTCGGTTTGAACAGCAGCAGCTCCAGCAGAGGAGCAGGCTCAGATACCTCACAGATGGAAACTCAAGAAAGTCATAATAGTGGAGGCCTGGACTCTATCGTTAGCAATACAGTCCCTCGAATCGTTATCATTCCTACCTCAGAGACAAACCTATTTCAAGAGGAACCTGAAGAGGAAGAGACTGAATTATTCCACTTCCATGACAAAAAGAACAATCTGCTGGATTTGGAAGGGCTTACCTCATCTACAGAGTTCCTTGAAGCTGTTGAGAAATTTCTATCATAAGTGCATCAAAAGGAAACTTTCTGGCAATTATTTTCTTGGCATTTTCTCCCCTTAATTATACCAAATAACTGAAGCCTTGTAGGTTAGATCATCGGGCTTTTTGTATGTTTATATGGTAGCCACTAGGCAGCCTTCAGATTTATCTTTGTCCAGACTAGTTCAGGCATGGAAAAAAGCTTTCTTTCAGATTCAGCATCGGAGGATCTGGCAGCAAGATCAAGTGGCATCGATGGAGTTGGCTGCCTGCTTCGTGGGGCCCTGAACCTTGACATGCAACCACAGACACCAGGAGGAGGAAAAATAACTGAACTGAAATAGGGGTAGGTGCTACCTGCATGTGAAACTACATTTCTGTTTTGGCAGCTCTCTTCTGGATGATGATGGTAAGCACTACGAGACCACAGCTTTCCACCGGCCCCAGAGGTAATATGGCTAGATGATCAAACTATCTTTTAATCAAATTATTTATATAAATATATAAATATAAACATTATTGCATGGACTGATCATGTAGCTGGGAGGAGATTGCTTAAACTTTAGTGGTAAAATTTTGGATTTTACCTCTGCATTAGTGTAATCACCTGAATGTCAAAATGCAAGGTGCTATATGCTAAAACATATAACTCCACCTATGGAAACATTTAGAGCACCTTGAGATTTTCATTGTGGATTAAAACATGTATGAACCCTAATGAATCTGTGATTAAAAGGATGAACATCCACAGCTGGCTTGACAATTCATTCACGAGAATAAAGCCTTAGCTGCTATGTGTTGTTTCTTCAGCAGAGATTCTTCTCTTCTAAAACTTCACAGATGGATGTCTTCTGCAGGTCATGTTCCAAAAGCCTTCCTGTGGGTAAGACATCACCCTGGGAAGATAGCTTCAGAAAACTGCACTGTTTGCTACAGGACCTGCAGTTGTATTGTTAATGGTGGTTATTGTTTGTTTTGTCTGTTTTATGTTACAGCTCAGGCTTGCAAGATCCTCCTCACATTTTATACCTAAATACATTCTTTCTTTAGTTATTCATTTTCCTTTTTTAAAACACTTTCTCCCTTTTGGTTTCTGATCTTTAAACGTAGACAAGTTGAGCTATGTTGTTTTTTACAAAGCATCAGCATATCTTGGGAGAAAGCAGAAGTTCCTCGGGCACTGGATTTTCCTCCAGGACCAGGCATCAGGACAGAACCACCTGCAACCAGCTCAATACTTCTAAAGACAATTCCTACACTGAGGACCAGCTCAGTTAGCAGGTGGCATGGTACTGTGACTGGTGTGGGATCCGCTCACCTGCAGCTTCTCAAGCTGGGCTGTTATCCAAGCGTGTGGTTTGGGCCACAGAGAGTAACCAAATGCTAATTAAAGACCCTATTCTTGGAAAACAAGGATTCATCCTTGGCTGAACATAGAGTTCTGCCATCTCTGATTATTTTTCTGCTGGATCTGTCCTCTCTGGTTCATTATCATCTCTTTTTCCTATGTAACTACATAGCCAGTGACCTTACTTCTTCATTTAATATCCTCAGTGGTATCTCCCTTCTTCTCAAGTCAGATGCTCGGAAGCAAACATACTTGCAGGCCTTCCGAGTCTTACACCTGGCTTTTGCTGTTGTAATTAACTCTAAATAACAATAACAAAGGCATTCACTGTTCCAAGATAAAAAAAAAAATAGGCCTCTGAGAAGATTTTGCACTCTAGTGTTCACATAATTGTACTGGTAGGACTGTAAGCAGAATATTGTTGTGGTTTCCAATGGGATGAAGAACGTAAGCTCTAAAGCAACACTGAACGAATTCCTCTGTAGCCAGGGTTTTGCTTGGACTGCAAGATGACATTCCAGTGATCTCTTGCATGTGTGCTGATACCAACCATGTGTTTCAGAAAACTAATGGGCTTGAAATGTGTGCATTTCATTTCTATACCTCTAATGTCATTTACAATTTCTGCTATTGCTTCTGAAGCTAATGTCAATATTACTGTGTTCTTCAATTGCTGGAGACCGGAATGTCAAATGAGATAGCAGTAGAGTGATAAAACCTAAAATTGTATGCAATATCCGACACATTTATTTCAGAAACATCACAGTGTAAATCAATCTTAAAATAGTGAAAGCAATACAGAAGAATCTCGTGTGCTTTTCTGTTGCTGCATTAGACTAGATGGCACATAAAAATGTTCAGTATTAACTGCTGCTTGTCATTTCTCAAAGGCGTGTATTGATTCACTCAAATGGAATAAACAATTCTTAGGAGTTGTATTAATTGTTTTTTTTTTTCTTATTTAATGATTAATTTGAGGAACAAGGAGGAGGAACAAAAAAGTTAACTCAGCTTTTGAAGCCCATACCGTGTTCCAGTGAATAGTAAGGTGCATCTTTAACTTCATTTACATGAGCAGCTCTTTTCAAGTCACTTAGACTACTCACATACAACCAAGAATTTGTCTAATTACATCCATAGCCTCACAGTTTGGGCATCTAAAATTAGAGGTCACTGACTTGGGAAAATCTGAACTTGCTCAGCAACCTTTGAAACAAGATTTCTTCAAATGCAGTGTCAGATATCTGGTAAATAAATTTGGGAAAAAATGACCAAAATCAATACATTAGAACTCTGACAGCAGCCTCTGATCTTTGCACTAAATCTCGATGACAATAAGCCAGCCATCGCTTGTTTCTGCTAATTCTTTGTGTAACGCAGTTATAGCATATGCTCCAATTTTCACAAGTAACAGATAGTTCAGACCACAACTGTAAATATTTTCTTTTACTATAAATCAGTGAATGATGACTTTTTTATAGTTAAATAAAGATTTTGAATAAGAAAAAAGGTTACTTTTTTGAAACATAATGAGTCTTGCTGCCTTGAGTTGACATGAACAGGATCTGTGTTACTTGATTCAAGAAAGTTCATTCTTTTCCCAAATATCCATCCACTTTCAGAAGGCACCACTGACCAAGCAAGCCCTTCCACTCTGCTGTCTGAAAAAGCCAATGCTCTAAGGTGACACGTGCCGCACAAAACTGAAAAACATGTGGGGTGAAATACCCTCAATTTTAATGTCTTAAATCGTTTTTTTTTCTTTTATATTTCTACCTAGTCTGTAAGTGTTTGTTATTTTTTTCCTTGCTCTGTCATAAATACGTGAAAAGCTGGTGGTGATCTGGAAAGCTGGGTGCACTTCATGCAGCATTTGGAGCACGGGCTCCTTTCATACTTGAGATTAGACAAAAACAGTGCCTCAATTCAGCAAGTGCCATGCAAGATGAGGTTGAACAAGATAGAAGCATCTGAGATGCAGCTGCCACTCCTGCGTCATCTCAGCACAAGTTTGCAATTATTTCTTGCTTTGCACCTCATTCAAAGCCTTGATCCATACAATAATATTCTGGCTGCACGCCTGGAATGGACATGTATTTAAGTGGCCAGTTTTGTGCTGGGCTGCTTGTGTTGTGCACATCACATTTACCTGTGTATTAACATGTACTTACTAAGAATTAGGATGCCTGAAGAAAGAAAGAACTCATTTTATGATGTGTCTGAGTTGCACTTGTGTCTGCACAGCAGTTGCACTCATTAATGCCACAGGTGATAACAGGACATGAAAAATTAACTGCAAAATGTCAAAGCCAGGTGCAAAGCCACCTTTACCAATTTGCCAATGTGCTAGCATGGAGAAGGACCTGGGGGTCCTGGTGAATGAAAAATTTAACATGAGCCAGCAGCATGCTCTTGCAGCTTGGAAAGCAAATGGTATCCTGGGCTCCGTCAGAAGAGGGGTAGCCAGCAGGGACAGGGAGGGGATTGTCCTTCTTTACTCTGCTCTCATGAGCCTCCATCTGGAGTACTGTGTCCAGATCTGGGGCCCCCAATACAAGAAAGACAGGGAGCTGTTAGAGAGGGTCCAGAGGAGGGCCACAAAGATGAGTAGAGGGCTGGAGCACCTCCCCCACAAAGACAGGCTGAGGGAGCTGGGCTTTTCAGCCTGGAGAAGAGAAGGCTGCAGGGTGACCTCATTGCAGCCTTCCAGTACCTAAAGGGAGCCTACAAAAAGAAGGGGAGTCAACTCTTTACAAGGCTAGATAATGACAGGATAAGGAGAGATGGTTTTAAGCAGAAAGAGAGAAGATTTAGCTTGGATGTCAGGGTGAAGTTCTTTACGAAAAGAGTGGTGAGGTGCTGGAACAGGCTGCCTATAGAAGGTGTGGATGCCCCTTCCCTGGAGGTGTTCAAGGCCAGGTTAGATGGGGCCCTGGGCAGCCTGGTCTAGTATTAGATATGGAAGTTTGCAGCCCTGCCTGTGGCAGGGGGGCTGGAGCTTGGTGATCCTTGAGGTCCCTTCTAACCCAAGCCATGCTATGATTCTGTGATTCTAAGAATCTATCTGCCTGGTCAGTCCTGGTGCCAATATATCAAGGTATAATTTCCTGAGAGAAAATTTCTTTGGGGCATACAGGACTTATATGCTGAAGCATTTTTACTCCTTATTTGGGGATAGGTATCATGTAACTATTTTCATTTTAAGAGTCAGGTGTGTTCACCCCCTTAAAGCAAAGCTTCAGAAGAACCTTGTCAACCTCAGGACCTTGTGCGGGACTGAATGAGCAAAGACACGAGCAATGGGAGGAGGAAGGAGAAGGGCTGTCACTTCTGCCATTACTGGCAGTAAGTTGTCCTCAGGGCAACAGGTCCCAGACTTTTCTCTCCACCCATGGTGCAAGCTCAGTCTCCATAGAGCAGCCTGAGACATGTGCTTGTGGATGCAAACAAGTGGAATTTTCAGAAATTTATGTAAGTCTACGCTTGGGTAGATTTTCAAGGGGACAGCAAAAGATGCCTCCTGAGAGTTTCTACTTGCAAAACTTTAGGTTTCTTTCCACTGTAAGCAGGTGGTAAATCTCTTCAAAGAAACGGATGGAAGAATTTAATGTTAACAACTAATTTTCCACAGGCGTGCCCTCAGAAACAAATGATTCCCATTTTCTGAGATGGAGCGGGAAAAAAAACAACTTTGAGCAGTCTGCAAGTGAGGAAAATGCGATACTGAACACATTTGAGTTTGGTCCATGCAAACCAAATGAAAACAGGAACTTATAATGGAAAGTTTTGAGCCACTAGGACTGAAGCAAAATGGCCAAGTCCATCTCTCTAGAAAGGGAGCTGGACCCCAGTCGGCCCTATCTGGTGACCACGACCCAAACACAGCAAAGCTGTTGGGGTCTCCTGAGTCCATTTCAGTTGGGTGAACTGAAGATAGGAAAGAGAAGTGGGTGCATTAATCAGTTGGATGCAGCCATGAAAAGGCCTGCAGGAGTAGAGGATTTCCCTGCAGATGCTGTAAATAAATACTATCATTTATTTTAGGTGACGTAATGAGGATGTGTCATCTGGACCACACACTGTGTTTCTCACTATTTGTGGACAAAACAAAAGAATCTGAATGGGAAGATGTGAAGGGAAAAGGGATGAGAAGTTTCTCTTATGAAAATAAACTTCATCTGTCCTGTTAAATCCATCAGAAAAAGGGCTAAGGGGGATATGACTGCTATCTTTAAAGACGTTCAGGGATGAAAACTGTCTCTTCAAGTTAAGTGTCAGTTTTGACAAAGGAATACATTAACGTTAGTTAACAGTTATAAGTTAAAAGTCATTAACTGTCTGTAAAATAATACATTCTGATGGGGTTCTGAGTGCTGGGATTTCTTGAACCTGGGACATGTGTGTTGTAGAATTATAAAAGAAATGACTTCTATAACATAGGAACCCGTAGTAGCCCCAGCAACAGCCAGTCTCAGGCAGCTATTGCTTCAGTAGAATGCCATTAATTTCTTTTAAGTAAGTCCACATAACCACAGAAACAAATGCTGATAATAAGAACACCTTGAGATGACTGATTTGCTGATAGTCGTAAATGGGCTGTGTGGTTTGGATTTCAGTGCACAAGTGACTAGAGGGAGCGAGCACAGGGTAAGAGACCCACCGAGGAGGTGCAGCGAATTCCCTGACAAAATCCAGCCACGGAGTCATTAACTGCTTCCGAATTGCCAAGGAAAGAAACATAGCTGTGTCACCAGTGGGCTCTGTCTTTTTTTTTTTTTTTTTTTTTTGCAAGCTTTAGTAGCAAAACTGCCTGTTTCCTAAAGTATTTTGCAATGTGGAAATAACTTTAGCTGTCTGGAAGGGCTGATCCTGCATTTTGTTGTATTTCTCATCATCTGTCTCCTAAAATCAGTATGCCCCAGCATCTGCAAGTTGAGCAGTTTTAACGTTTTCCTCCTGGCTCCAACATATTTACAACTGCAGTGTGGCCTAAGACCTCATTTTGCAACATCAGGGAGTCCAGTAGCAAGCGCCAAAATCCACACAGGCCCATGGGGAACTCTGCTGCATGCCTTATCCCCCAGCTTCTGGTCTTGCGGATGTGCCAGTCTGCTAGGACAAGAGAAATGGGCAAGTGAAAATGTATATTCTGACATTGTGTAGTTTTTTCTGCAATGTATGGCTTTGGCATTGCAGGAAATGAAAAGATTTTATTTCAGCTGCCCCAGGTAGGATCCCTCCTGGACAACTCCTTGCAGGTCCTGGGGCTGATCTTCACTGGAGCTGTGAACATTCAATAAGGAGAATTTACTTTTATACCAAAGCCTCAGATTCAGTGACTGCCGATACAATGCACAAAACCATAGGGAAATATTCAAAATAAGTTAGTTATATCAGTTTTATACCAGATAACAAAAAAAAAAAAAGGCATTTGCTGTTTAATTCTAGCATCCATGTAAGTGTCCATTTTAACTATTGTACCCGATTACTGAGCTTTATACTTAGTTTTGTACATGGTCTATGTCAGGCTGAGTTAACACAGAATGAGACCAATTCAAATGACTATGGAAATTAAGACTGCATACTGATAAATGCCAGAATGACTGCGCTTCACGCTTCAGTAATCCCAGTCAGAGCAACCATGGAATTTAACACTGTTTCTGGATAGCGCTATTTTCTTTGAACCGTTGAAATGGAAACCATTTGATCTAGAACTGCTGCAATGGAAAAAAAAGAAAAAAAAAAAAAGCTTCTGTGGGAAAGGATTTACATATCTGTAAAGCAGCAATTGCTGCACATACCCAGCAATCTGAAATATTTCTGAACTGTGCAGTGTATCCTCAAATTGCTCAAGTAAGGAAAGCACGAGACGATGTTATTATCGTTGTTCCTAGTTGTCTTCCATTTCTCATGGAGTCTTTTTGTCTGCTTGATATATTCTTGCTTGGTTTCAGCTCTTGCTTTGTTTGCTTTGGATCTGGAATGAAAATCAGCTAATGACGCCTTTTGTTAGGCTACACAGGCTTCTGCTGTCTAGCAAGACCGGATCAGTCACTCGGCACATGAACCTGGAGTGAGATTGGGGTCTGCTGTTTTATTGAGACTTCTTTTGAGGAAGGGAGCTACACAGTACAGTTGCGTCGGGCAGTGTCATCTACGATGTCTGAAGGTCACTACTGATTACTCCGAATGGTCCCTTCATATCTTAAGATTGGACTCTTCAGCGTCTGGTTCATTTTTTTTCCTAATTATATGAAAAAAAAATACAACATAAATCAGAAGAACCTCTTGCATGGGGAGCAACTGACTGACCATCATTTTCAAGAGCTGAGAGAGCAGAAGTAGCCGAGGGGCTAGGGAGAACAGTTGCATCATTTTACCTGCTGATTTTCAGTCTAAAACTACTCAAGTTGGTGATCGGTATCAATGGTCACATTACTTAACAGTTTAGAATAGGATAGAAAAGGATAGTCACAACACCACACACTTCCACACACCTCACGTGTTGTTTTATAGACACTTTGTGGCCCGCTGGCAGCACACAACAGCTGCAAACCAACTAAAATAGCTCTCCGACGATTTCCCTGCCTAATCCACCGCTACAGCCGGGGATAAGAGGGGATGGCTGCAGCAGCCATTTCAGTTCTGAGCTTTCCACTCATTTGAATGACATCAACCCAAAAATCGAGACTGCAGTTCTCAAAATACAAACCTCACGGAAGAGCTGTGTGCATACGAATAAGAAATGTTTGCAAAGGTTTTGTTGACAGTTGAATAATGATATCAGTAGACAATAAATCATACTGGCAAATCCAGGTGTGGTTTTCTATTTAATACATATGCGTGTGAGTGTCTGTGATAAATTGCCTCCATTTAATCAGGGCTATTCTACTAGCGTTCTTCTAAATAAGAACCATCCTTGATAGTCTTGGTTTATTCTGGCTAAGTAAGTTTTAAAAGAAGAAACTGAAATGATTTTCTCCCAATGAAAAGGAATCCGAGTCCTACCTGTAACATAGAGACTGACATGCAGTTTTCAAAGACAAAATTCTATTGTGGAGGTTTTATTGGATAAACAAACCCACATATGAAAAAAATGAAATTACAATAAAATTTCCACATAGAGGCTGGCAAGCTGAGATGATGAGGAAAGTTTATGGGATTTAAGAATGGGCTATTGGAAACACTAAGAATACTATGAGTTGGAAGGGACCCCACGAGGATCATCAAGTCTACCTCCTGGCTTCGCACAGGAGCACCCTTTGTCCACAGCTTCATCCTTAACCCCGCACCCTTCATCCCAACTCTGCCACCATGTCCTTCACAGCAAAGTGACAGGCATAGCCATCTAGGCTTGCAGATGTATGAAGACACCATTGTCTGGGTGAGCCAAGCCTGAAGGTTCTGCAGATGCTGTCAGTATCCCAGGCTGGCCCTAACGAGGCTCATCTGTGCTAACGAAGCAATGACTCCCAGGCGCTGTGGGGCTGAGGCTGCCAGGGCACAGCTGTGCCTTGTTGGGAGCCTGCCCCCCAAAGCCTCTTAAACCCCACTGGAGGCTGCTGAGAGCTATAGGGGATCTTTTGTGGTTCCCTGTTTGTAGCAAGAGGCTGCTGGGTTCTCCATCTGCTTTTTTTGGGGGGGAATTCTGGCTTAGAACTACATCTGGGCTCTCCCTACTTTCTAGGGTCATCTGGTTCCTATCTCTTCTTGTTTCAGGGGTTGGTACAGGACTGCTGCTGGACTTCCTGAGCTGTGGCACAACCATGAGGTTTGTGAGTGCTGTAGTTCCTCCTACTTGTGCTGATGAGTTGATCAGGATGAGGCTGTGCCCTCTAGCCTAGCCCTGGTGCTGCTGTAGGTAAGAAGTAATGTAAGGTGCTGTTCCTGTGGGTTCTTTTTGTGGTTAATTATCTTTAAACTTGAGTTTTTTACTTCAAGCTCCCGTTTTGTTTTTCCTTCCCTGTTGCAGGGTGAGAACTGCAGCATGGCCTCTTGCAGCAAGGATCAACTTAAGCCTGTGAGCACTTCTTGCACCAGTGAAGCTATGGAGGCTGTGAGTGCTGAGGGCTCAGGGGTGTGCAATCCTTCCTCTAGCTTGAGAGCTGCTGCTGGGGGATGACATGCACTGGGGCTTCTGAGGGCTTCCTGACTCTAGTAGAAGGTTGCTGGGCTCCCATCCTGCTTTTCTGGGGCTAGTGCAGGACCACTGAGTTCCACCTGCTTTTTTAGGTTCAGCATGATGCTGTTGTTCAGCTCCCGCTGCTTTTTTTTTGGGGGGGGAGGGGGGATCAGCACAGGGCTGCTGTTCTGCTACCTGAGGCCAAACACAGTTCTAGGGTGCCCACAGTCACACCAGGGGCATGGTGTGGGTGCTACAGCCCCTTCTGCTTGCAGCAGCTTCATCCTGAATCATTCATCCTTCATTTTGCTTTCTTTATTCCTCTCCTGCCACCACGCTGTGCACAGCAAGATGACATCCATGGACATCTAGGCTTGCAGTGGGATGTGCATGGGGACATCCTTGCCTGGGTGAGCAAGCTCGGTGCTCCCTGTCAGGGCTCTGGGCTGGCCCTAATGAGGCCCATCTGTGCTAACCATACAATGACCTCTGGGTGCTGTGAGGCTGGGATTGTCTGGGCACTGCTGTGCTCCATTGGAGCCTGGGGCAGGGCCTGCCAAAAGCTTTTTAGCCTCTGCTCCTGGAACTCCCTGTCTCTAGCAAGAAGCTGCTAGGCTCTTACCCTGATTTTTCCAAGGCCTCCTGCACAGGGATGGTGCTGCCAGGCCCTGACCTTGCTTTTTTGGGGCCAGCATGGGTTTGTCATAACATTGTTTTTTTTGTGTTGTGTTTTTTTTTTTTTCCTCTAGCTAGTGAAGGTGGCTACTTATGTACTCACATCCTGTCTGCTTTAGAGATAATGCAGGGGCTCCCTTTGCTTTTTATTGAAGTCTACATGGTGCTTCTGCCTTGCTCCCACCTGTGTCCTTTGGAGGGAGGCTGAGGGGGTTTGTGGGTGCTTTCAGCCCCTCCTACTCCAAGTGATGAAGGTGACTGGGATGGGGCAGTTCCCCTTGGTCCAGCCCTGGCTCTGCTGGGAGTGAGAAGACACAAGGGTTGCTTAAAAACAAGTATAATATTAGTTTCTTTTTTTTCCTCCTGTTACTCTCTTCTCTTGCAGGGTGAGGGCTGCAGTGGGACCTCTTGAAGAAAGGATCAGCCCAAACCTCAGGATCAGCAGTGGAGTGTATCAGACTGTGGTTGATCCTTGCTGTGAGTAGTTTCCTTAGCAATGGGACTATGAAGGCAGGTGCTGGGGCCCAGGAGTATGAGCCACACAGTCTCAGGGCTGCTGGTACTGTTGTGCCTCACCTTGTCTTCCCTTGGGATGCTGTCTGTGGGGGTTGTCTTCCTGCAGGTTTGGGGCTAGCAGGAGGATCCTGGTTGTGTTACTCTGCAGGGGGAACTTGAGAGTGAGGTGAGTGTTCAGCATGTTCCCAGACTGTGTGAGGCACCCTTAGTATGGAGTTGAAGGCTAGGTGGTGGAAGACAGAATTGGCACTTGTAGTTGGGATGTGTGGAGTGCTGAGGTGACAGTGAATTGTACAGCACTCTGCTTCCTTTCCAGTCCTAGTCCTGATACTGTGTTACTCCTGGAGGCACAGGGTTGATGGATTGGCAAGTGTGGCAAGCACAGCATGTGTAGCACAACAGCCCTTCTTTGTGGGAGTTTGGGGTCCTGGTGCTGTTTCCTGCATTGGGCTTCCCTCTGTTTTCTCTGGTGTACAGGGGCTGAGTTGTTGTCTTGATTTCCAGGTGTGGTCAATGTCCAAGAGGAAGGCCACCAGCCCTGCCCTTGTGTACTCATTCAGGAACTGCAATGTGTGTCCTGTGGCTGCAGGAGCAGATGCCCTGATGGAAGGGTAGATACGAGGTGTTCAGGTGCCTGGTGTTGGTGGTCCTTTGGATGTGACAGTACTGTGACCTGTCCCAGGTCCCTGTTGAGCACTTTAAACTTGCTTTTGTTTCCTTACAGTTGGTGGCTGAAATAGCTGTTCCTGTGATTGGTGCTGCCTGTGTCCTGACTCAGTGTGACTGGTGAAACAAAATACTTGTGTTTTTGGGGGGTTTGCTTAGTGCCTCTCAAGTGCATGGAGAGGCTGTTGCTGTGACTGCCAGTTGAAGGCTGCTATTGGCAAGTGAGATAGGCCACAGGAAGGCAGGCTACCTCGTGCTTGGCCTTTCTGGGAGGGAGGTTTGCCTGTGCAGTTATTTCTAGACTGAGATGTTATCATGAACTTGGTTTGTTTATGATTTTGGGATGGTGTACGTGTGAATGTGTTAGGCAGGACAGTTTGCTGGGTGGGGGCCCTGGGGTTGTAGTCTTTAGTGTTTTGTTTTAGACTGAAGTGTGGTAGTGGGTGTTCCTGTTCCATTGGTGTTGCAGCCCTGTGGCAAGGGATCTGGTTGGACCAGGCTGTCTGCTAAGTGTTGTATGGTTTAGGTCTGTTTTCTCAGTGTTCTTGTTTTAAGTGAAGCAATTTCAAGGCTGAGTTTTGTGAAAGCTGTATGGTTTTGGTAAGGTGTTGTAATTTAGTTGCACAGTTCATGATGGGTTGTGTTGGTGTGCCAATATTTTGGTGGTAGTCTCTGTTATAGCTGTTTAGGTGGAGAGTTTGTCAGCTTGTTTCCTTTTTGGCTGTATGTTGCAGTGGGGGGAAAGTTTGGGTGCTGGAGACTATCTCAAGGAGATTATTTTTTTGGGGTGGGGGGTGGGTTCTACTATCTATACTGGCTTTGGGGGGCCCTGCCCATGGGGGAGGGTGGACACCTGAGTGCTGGTGGAGGCTCCTGGATGGTGGTGACAGCTTCCTGGTGGTGCTCCTCGGCTAGGAGGGGAAGAGGCAGGGCTGGGAGGAGCAAGTTTGGGTGCTTTCTGAGCACAAGTAACACCTTCTTGAAAGATCCTTTAGTCTATGATTTGAGATGTCACCATGTGGAATAATTTTCATAGTTCCAGGAGGCAAAAGGATGTAGCTGCACATCCAAAGACTTCTGAAAAGCCAAGTGTGAAACATTCCTGCAGTGTGCCTGTTTGCCATGGATGTTTTGCAACAAGATGTATAATGTAACTTGACTTAGATCATTAGAAAAATAGAACAAGAAAGCAAGTACTTAAGCCATTTACACAAGAAAAGTTCAGTGCTATGGAAATTCTGCTGTAATACATGCACAGGTGTGTGAATTTTGAGAAAGTAACATAGGTAAACTGTTAAAGCTACTGTTGATCTGGACTGACCAGCTCAAATGTAGTTGTACTCCTAGGTCTGAGCAGTGCTGTTAGCAAACCTGATGCATTTTGCTAGCAGTCAGTGGCTGTAACTCTTTTGTTTGTAAACAATGTTATTGTTATTTGCTCATGTAACTGGAGATACCAAAACTTTTTAAATCCTATTTCTCATAGGAGCTCCCTATGTGAGTATGAGAGCTTAAGCCTCAGCTACAGCTGCTGTGAATAGACTCCTGATGAACAAATATGTATGAGAGAGTATCTGCTTGAATCCTAGCTGAATAGGAAAGCACCTGGCTATGGGGATCTTACATCTGAAAAAGGAATCTTGGGAGGTGGGGGGCTTGGTCTCAGAATATCCAAAAAAACCAGCAGTGGTTTACCAGTAGCTTGCATCTTCACATTCCTGGTAAAGCGCATGTGTTCTGGACAGTAGAACCTGAAGTAGTGTTTTAGAATCAAAGGAAGTTTGCTACTCTACTGCTTTTCTTTAAACTAAATACTCAAAGCCCAACAAACTCCAGTGTAACAGAAAAATACAGGAAAAAAAGGCTTCTAAAACACCCTAACTTCTCGAAAGAGTTCTGTGGAAAATTAAATATATTCATCTGTAGGTGGCTTTGTAAACAGGCACTATGAACACCTCTGAAAATAAAGGTTCTCTGCTGTAACTACTGTATGTAATTTAGTTTTTCATGGACTTACCAGTAAACTTTCCAGTATTTCTGGATGAAAGACATTTATCAGTTAACTTGAATTTTAAGTGTAAGAAAAACTGAGGTTTTCTAGTAACTAACTACAAATATTTTATGTGAATACAAGACATGTTATAAGGGCTGCCTTTCACCCTCTGAAAGTAAACTTTTTTTTGAAATTGCTGCATTCAAAGCACCCTTAAACTCAGACAAAATAAAAAGAAGGGAAGGAGCTGTATTTAAGAATGTTTCCTATTGCTCTGTAGTTGGAAGAACCTCAGGAAGTTCAAAATAAAGGAAAAAGCAGATGTTATTTTAGATGTTATTTTCTCACCTCCCCCTGCAATGGCTGGTTGTGGTGCAGGGAGAAAGCTATGGTATCATCTGGGGAGACTGGATGAAGCCCTGAGCAACTTCATTTTCTACTGAAGTGGTATCTGATTTCAAGGTTAATGGATCAGATAACATCAGAATCCCCTTTTGGGGAAAAAAGTGCAATGACTATCATCTCAGCAGTTTCTTTCACTGTGTTACATGAAAGAGGGCCAGTTGTGCTCAACATTTAGGTAGGTAATTGCACAAGAGAGAGATGCATTCTCCCTGTTACATCCCCTTAAAAAATAAAAAGGTAGGTTTTAATTTATGCTGTAAAAGGAAGTTCTTGTCTACTCATTTGATTAGTTTGAGTTCCTAAAACTACACCTGCAGAGAGCCTTCCTTCTGTGCTTAGCTCTAAAATGCCAAGAGACTGTGCTGCAGGTCATTCTTTCTCAACTGTAATTTTTTATCACTACTTCCTGAGTTTGCTACTGAAAACAGACATCTTGTGAAATACTTCTGACTGGTCTTCCTCCAAAAACTGGAGTTATTCAAGATCAGTTTTGTAGCTGTCACAGCTCACTATCATTCCCCAAACTTAACTTCTAAAGCACAATCCCTTGGGAAGCACTGAATCGTGACAGCATTGGCTGGAAAGTGCACCTCTCAGCAGAAGAAGTGAACACGAGAACCTACTTATTTCTGTCACAACTTTGTGCAATGACAATTGATTGTTTTTTCTAGTTTTATATGAATGACAAGACCACTGTATACATTAGACTATGGCTATGCATTTCTTTCAGGAGAACACAGATGACAAAAAGGCTGGAGGGGACTCTGATCCCATACAGCTGTTGGTAGCAGGGGAGTGGGGCTAGATGGCCTTTAAGGGTCCCCTCCCAACTCTAATAATTCTATAATTCTGTGAAAAGTCAGGCAATGTTTAAAAAAAAAAACAGGGATTCTTACTGTTTAGTATATCATCAATAATATGACATAAATTGAGTGAATTGTGTTTTTTTTAAACATACTGCTAATACTTGTTATGATATTGCTAATAATGATGAATATTGTGAATACTGTTATATTCTACTGTTGAGCTATAGATGCTCTACAGTTAGCTTGGACACATTTGCTGTGTAAAATCTAGATTACACAAGGAAATAAATACTGGATTTCTGTCAAGAAAATTTCTTGCATAGAAACACACCTATTTGACTTGTCAAAAAATGCAAAATATCACGCTTCATAATGCTTAAATGATCATTACAGTTTTAGAATCACTCCTGCTATATTAAATGTTATACTACTGTGGTAATACCTAAGTGTCAGAGCTTTGTTCTTCTATGGCTGGTTCTATTTTTTTCTGTTTAAGAAACATAAGGTTGAAGAACTCGCTTTAACTTCTTGTTGATAACCAAATTTTACTAGGATCACAGGGTATTATTTTAAGACTGTAAGGAGTATTTTAATTTCTGTCTCCATATTTCTGCATTGCTGGAACCCTGGGAATTACTGGTACTTTCCATCATGGTTTCCCTCCATGCTTTTCTCCATGCATGCCAACTTACTTATTACTCATTAGGCTAAACATTTATAGACAGACTCCTTTTCTTGAGCTTCTGAAGTGACGTTTCTCCAGCATCATTTTATCAAGTTTTATATAGAATGCACTTTCAAAATACCCAGCTGGCATTTCTTTAGAGTTTACTTGCCAGTACATTACTTAGGAGAGTTTTCCCTACAATTATGTCTTTAAATTACCTGTGTTTAATTAATCATTATTGCTACATTAAGAAATGTTTCCTTGTAACAAAATGAGACTCTCCCTCCTTATAGCCAAGTTCACACAAAAATCTCAAAAGAAGGCATATTTGGATTCTGAAGACGCTTCATGCCAGCTGATCCAACTGTTACAGGCTAGAGAAACCCAAAGAGTTGTTCTTTCTCGTTTTAGTTGCAAACAACCAAAGGACGCTTTCCAGATAAAGTTTTCTATGAGATACTATGAAAGTTCTGTGCAGTCATGCTTTCTCCAAAGGTGCTTTTTCTGCACAGCCATCGTGCTGAAAATGCCTTTGCTGTGATGGTAACTAAGCAGCATCAGTGTAATCAACTAGTAGATTCACCAACTTCCACGCTAAGTATTCTCTATTTTTAAGAATTGCTTCTAGGTCCACTGAAATAAATACCCTTCTGCAAATACTGGGAGGTGTACCAGTTGTGGCTAAACCCCACTGGTGGCTAAGCACTCTACCCCCCACCTTCCCAGAGGGATGGGAGAACTGCAAAAAAAACAATACAGTAGAACTCATGGTGTAATGCTATAATGAGATGGAAAGTGCAGCAGTAATAGCAGGGTGGCAAAGTTTTTGGCTGCAGCAAATGAAAACAAGCCCAAATGAAGCAGCAACAGATGCAGAAATAAATGAAGGAAAAGAACTGCTTATTACCTTTGAGAGGCCTCAGGTAGGCAGGGATCTCCAACAAGAGGTGCCCTTACCTCCACTTTCTACCCTTAAATGAGGTCTGGGAAGGGGTGGATCCTGACTCCACCCCTTCCAGTCACTCAGGTACACTGCATGCACCTGAGCTCCCACCAGGTGCTCAATCACTGGTTCAGGACATGACTTAGCATTTCCACTACACATTGGTAGAGATAAAACTTTTTACTGAGATAGATAGAGAAAAGATTAATAGTTATGAATATATATATACACGCAGATATACATATAAACATATATAGCAAGTGATGCGCAAGTAATTGCTCACCACCACCACCACCCAACTGATGTTCGGCTAGCTCCCCAGTGAATGGAAGAGAGCAAGATGAACTCCCACCCCCTTCAAAACTCTTTCCACCAATCTTTCTACATTCCATACCACGTGACATCTCACATGGTATGAAATACCCTTTGCCCACTTTAAGTCAGCTGTCCCTATTCCATTCCCTCCCAGCTCCATGGATCCTTTGCTGAGAATGGCATTGGCTCTGAACAACACTGCCCAGCAGCAACTATAAACATTGGTGTGTTATCAACATTGTTTTTCTCCTAGAATCCAAACATGGCCTCATAACAGACACTCTGAAAAAAATAATTTCTTCCCAGCTGCAACTAAGGCAATACCTTTTGATTATTTGGAATTAAAACCAAGTAGCTCCATAGGCAAGAAACTATATATCTCATCTTCTTACTGACAAAAATTGTTCCATAAGTATTGTAAAAAGAAAAAAACAAAATCATAGAAAAAAATATATAATTAAAAAAAAGAAATAGGTCTTCTAATTTATATGTTCAACAATTTATGAAAAAAAAAAAAAAAACTGGGATAAAAAAAGAACCATTTATACTGAACAAAGACCAAAGCCTTCATTTTGAAAACCTCTATCACTGAAGGGCTTGGGTTGGAAAGGACCTCAAGGATCATCAAGCTCCCTGCTAAGATCGCACTCAGGAGCATGTCCTGAGATCATATTCCAAGTAGTAGGCTAGGATTTTATTATCTATAACATAAAGAGATCATTTAAAGGATTTACTACTTCAGTCCAGTCCTACAGATCAGCAGATCACAAACCAGTACTCTCAATTCATAACTGCCCACTTACCATTCCTGTTTTTCCTCACTGTGTTTCAGATCTATCTGTATTTCAGATAGGATGAGGAAATAAAATTACAAGAACAGTAGAAAGCAGGCTGACATTGCAACATTCCTTGCCGAGATGAAACCAAATATGGAAAAACACATCACAATCAGAGATTTAATTCACACTTGGGAATTCTATAAATGTAAGGACTACAGAAGTAAAAACAAAGAAAGAAAATCAATTAATTAGTGCATACTTACCAAAGTGATTAACATGCAACTCATAGTGTTTTTTGTTTGTTTGTTTATTTTTAAAGTAGTCCACACACTTTCAAAGGAAAGAAAGAAACAGATGTTCATTTTTTCTGGTAGGAAAACAAAATTAGTTCCACCCAACTGTGACCTTTCACTACCTTACCTTTCCATGAAGTTTAGGTATAATTACCTAAAGAAATTATAAATATCCAACTGAATCCAATACAATGAGCTCTATACACATGATCTTCTTGCAAAAAAATAAAAAATAAAAATATAAAAAAAGATAATCATTACATAGAACTTACAGTGCTTTGTCCTCCCGTGGTGGAAATATAATAACTACATAAATTGAATACAGGTTTTAAGTTACAGCTTCTTCACAACGTGAAGCATCATTAAAGTACTTGGAAAATCAAAAGAGCTTCCTCATCAGCTGCGAATAGCCAATGGAAAATGAGAAAATAATATAAGTGTAACGTGATGGAAAGCACAGCAATAACAACAGAGCAGCAAGACCCCAGAGTGCCACAAATGAGGATTCACTCAAACACAACAGCAGAGAACACAGAAATAAAGGAAAAATCCCTAAGAGTATGTTAGCCTCCACTGCCAACCCTTAAATGAAGTCTGGGAAGGGGTGGATCCTGGCTCCACCCCTTCTGGTCACTCAGGTTCATTGCATGCATCTGAGCTCCCTTGAGTTGGCCCTGCCTTCCATCAGGTGGTCAATCACTTGTTCAAGATGTGACTTAGGATGTCCACTACTGTAGTGATTTCCACTACAATGATGTTGGTATTCAGAACGCATTGCTTCCTAGGTTCACTGTCATTATTTGATCTGCATAACTACACCTAACATTTCAACTAAAAGAAGAGTAATTAGATAAGAAAATGATCTGAATCTACTTTCAAAAGAATTGACTACAGTTGGTTAGAAAAGATTTCTGAATGTCTATCCTAAATGTATGGAATTGGAAACATGACTTCATCTAAAAATAACATAGTTTTACCTAAAAATAGGAATCTAATGTATGCTTCCATCATTTGAAAATAATATATTTTTAGATAATATGGCAGAGACAAATTATTGAAGTTAACATGATCTCGTTCTCTGTGTACTTTGAGAATAATTGATGCCACTGAAAAAAGACTTTTTCAGCAAAGGTATCAGTTCCCAGTCTGGTTTACTACTAAGCTGTGGAATGAGTTGTACCAGCACAGCAGCAATGGGGGCAAGAAGCACTGGTTAGAGATAAGGACATTTAAGACAGTATTGCCATCAAAGAAATGTGTGTGGAACCCTACTTCAGGGAAAGCAGTCAGTCCTTGGCAAGAGTGCATGCTTCTGATCTAAATTAGAGAGCAGTTAAAAAGCTCCGGCGTGTGGGCTGCACTGCAATCCTTTAGTGCTTTAGCTGTGACCACTTTCACCCTTCATCTGATTCCTAAAAAAAACAACCTTGGAAGATGTGTAAAGTACTTGTTTCTGAACATCCTTTAAAGCTATGACTTGGATAAATAAAGTGAAGTTTCTGTATGTAGTACTATAACATATTTATGTAAATAAAGTAGACTACATTGTCCCTGTCTGGACATTTTCCATTTATGCCAGGAAACCCAAAACCACTGAGAAACTACAACTTAAACCAAGTAAACAGCTACACATAAAAAATTGTCCCCTCCCCCTACCACTAGGCTTATTTGTATCTTACTCATTGTAAGGCTTCACGCTAACACCTGTTTGCTTAAGCAGGCAATGTAACTGAATAAAAGTGATACTAATAGATCTACTATGAATAAACAGCAGTTTCCCCACTTTTCAATTAAGGAATGACTGACAAAGCTGGAAAAATGTGTAAATAGATAAGTTCAAAATAGTATTGGATTTAAAAGACCCAGAAGAGCTTGTTTTCATGCTTGAGGTATCTACATTTGAAGTTATGCAACATGTGGAGGCAGAATTGGGAAGCTGAGGGAAAAACTGCTGTTACAGGTGACTCAGATCTGATTTTTAGCTGCTGCAGAGCACAATTTCTGGTCCCTTCACCACAGTAATAACCATTACCTTCTATTCACAAATATAAAAGTACCAGTAGCAATCAGTCTTGCAATAGACATATCGCTGTTTTAGTACAACCATCCCATTACCAAAGGGTCGCAGTAAGTACAAAGCATGGTGCTGCTTTAGAAATTATCCTATTCAAACAGAACATGTTGTCAAAGAAAAATCATCATGCACCGGTAACTGAATAAGATACAAGAAAACATACTCAACAGAATCTTTGTTATGGCAAAATAAAATACTGGCATGGACTTGAAAGATGGATGGAGATTTTTAAGAGCAATTGCTGTCAGAACAAGCTGAGCACATCCATGTAATTGTCATTTGTGGCAAACACTGACGTACTGAACCATTCATAGGTCAGAGATTCTCCAAACCAAGCAAAATTAAAACCAGAGCAGTACTGTTTTTCTCTGAACCAGCACCACTTCAGCCAGTCATGAAAATAAATCTTGACCGTTCATAGTTAAGTATAGTTTCCTCTGCTGAAGGTAAAGAGTACTCTAAGTCTAAGAGCAGTAGTAAACCCATACATTTCAGGGGCTTGCACACATTCCATGTTGACTTAAATTACATTTTCTAAAAAAGAATGAGTAATCCATTAAAAAAAAAAAA